>WNGS01008668.1:14691-65410 GCA_020271785.1 Procambarus virginalis
GCTGGTATACAAATATCCCTAGAGCAGGGTCTCCAAACTATGGCCCGCGGGCCACATCCGGCCCGCCACATAATTTCATCCGGCCCGCCAAACAAATCCCTGTGTGGTGGCCTTGAAAAATAATTATCGTACGAATGGCATCGCAGAATTATTCAAAGCTGGGGCTGCTGACTGGTGGCGCTCAGCCCGAGTCAGTTTTCCTCTCTCTCGATAGTGTGACGCACAGATACTAGTACTGGTAGGTATGTGTTGTGCATTACAACCAATCAGTTGTGTATAACTGTATATTGTGGGGATGGAGGGCGAGTGGGGCTTCGCTGCTTCTGTTTCAGGGAGCACAAACACTGTACAATATTCTTTTCTCTGTACTTTGACAATACCTTTATCTTAGTTATACAAAATAGCAATAATACTATTGTAGCCAAAAATATTGCATGTTTAAAATAGTTAAAATGGTAACCATTAAGTTTATCAACGAAAGCTGTTGCCATAATATTTACCACTTTATAATAATATGCTATGCTTTTTAACACCACATACAAGCTGTTTTTTTCCTGTAGAATTTATTTCATTTATTTTACCCTTATGTTTTCAGATATGGAAAAGATAAAGAAAAGAAAAGTGGACAGTGAGTGCCGTCAGTTCAATGACGAATGGAAGATAAAGTACTTTTTTGTGATAGCAAATGATAAAGCTTTATGCCTCATATGTAGAGACAGTGTTGCTGTTCTGAAGGAATACAATATTCGTCGGCACTATGAATCTAAACATGGCTCAAGTTATTCTCACATCACAGGAGCAGAACGCACTAAAAAGTTTGAATCATTTCAGCACAGTCTGCATTCTCAACAAGCTGTTTTCAGTAAGAAAAAATCTGAAAATGAAACTTCAACTAGAGCCAGTTACAAAGTTGCCTATGTGTTGGCCAAAAAAGGAAAACCTTTCACTGATGGTAGTATCATAAAAGAGTGTATAGTGGAAGCAGCAGGAGAGGTATGTCCAGAAAAAGTAAACCTCTTCAAAATGATAAGTCTTGGGTCAAATACTGTTGCTCGTAGAATTGAAGATTTAGGAGGCGACATAATTCGGCAAATAAAGGAAAAAACAAAAAGATTTTGTTGGTATTCTCTTGCGTTGGATGAATCAACTGATGTGTGTGATACTTCTCAGCTCTTAGTATTCATTCGTGGTGTTGATAGTGAATTTAATGTGACCCAAGAATTAGCATCAGTTCACAGCATGCACACCACAACAACTGGAGAGGACATTTTCAATGAAGTAAGTAAAACTATGACAGAATATAACCTGGAATGGAAACAAGTGCAGTGTGTGACAATTGATGGAGGAAAGAATATGTCTGGGACAAAGAAGGGTTTGGTTGGGCAAATTACAACAGCTTGTGAGGTTGGAGGATTCTCAAAACCCATTTTTTTGCATTGCCTTATCCATCAACAAGCATTGTGCCTAAAATATGTTGATATGTCTTGTGTCATGAAACCTGTTGTTTCTGTGGTTAATTTCATTAGATCTCATGCACTCAACCATCGCCAGTTCCGTGATTTCTTGAAAGAAATTGATGCGGAGTTTGTTGACTTGCCTTATTATACAGCAGTTAGATGGCTTAGTTGTGGAAAGGTTTTGCTGCATTTCTTTGAGCTCAGATTAGAAATTGATTTATTTCTCACAGAGAAAAATAAACCTCAGCCATTATTATCAGAATGTGAATGGATTTGGAAATTGGCATTTTTTGCAGATATGACAGGTCATATGAATAACTTGAATCTGAAATTGCAAGGCAAAACAAATTTGATCAGTGACTACTTTGTTCATGTCAAGGCATTCAGAGCAAAACTTGCGCTACTTGAAGGCCAGGTGAAGGTTAAGAATTTTGCTCATTTTCCATGTTGTGAAAATTTCATGCAGAAAGTAAAGTTGAATTTCCTTTTTCATTTGCAAATGAAATAATTTCAGATTTGAAAAAACAGTTTCAGAAGCGATTTGCTGACCTTGATGCCAAAGCAAATGAAATCAGGCTCTTTCATAATCCATTTGACTGCAATGCTGAAAATCTTCCAACTCAATTTCAAATGGAAATTATTGATCTCCAGGCAGATGACAGACTGAAAGATAAGTATAGAGAAGGAAATCTGATTGAGTTTTATAAATGCCTGCAGCCAGATCAGTTTCCAAATTTGATAAAGTTTGCTTGTAGTTTTGTGTCCATTTTTGGTTCAACATACTTGTGTGAACAAACATTTTCCAAAATGAAGTATGTGAAATCTAACTATCGAGCAAATTTGTCTGATGATCACTTGAAATCAATTCTTACAATTGGCTCATCTAATCTGGAACCTGATTTTAATGAAATTTTGAAGTCAAAACGACAGTATCATTCGTCACACTAATTTGGTTGCATAAAACTAAAGGCAGGAATCTATTTAGTTTACCCTAATTTTTTCCAAAAAGATATGTTTTAATTTTTCCATGTTTATACTTTAATATTTGAGGAAATTAAATTACTGGCACTGATTTTTTTTTTTCATTTTTTATTCCTTCGGCCCGCATAAATATGGGAAATATATAATGTGGCCCTTACATTGAAAAGTTTGGAGACCCCTGGTCCAGAGGGTAAAGGCTGGTATACCATGGTCCAGAGGGTAGAAGGCTGGTATCCATGGTCCAGAGGGTAGAAGGCTGGTATACCAATGGTCCAGAGGGTAAAAGGCTGGTATACCAATGGTCCAGAGGGTAGAAGGCTGGTATACCAATGGTCCAGAGGGGTAGAGTGCTGGTATACCAATGGTCCAGAGGGTAGAAGGCTGGTATACCAATGGTCCAGAGGGTAGAAGGCTGGTATACCAAGGATCAAGGGCAAACCACAAAGATTAAGGAGGTGTGCCTGCTGAAACTGGACATGACCAAGGCTGTGGAACCAGGCACGATGTCACTATGAATACTGAGAGACAGCCATATTTCCGTCTTCTAAAGAAATACGGTCACGTGTCCTCTCTGTAATGCTGCCATTCTTGGAACTGGAGTTATTATTAATAGAGATGTTCATCTGGATGCTGTCCTTCAAGAACAAGAGAACCGCAACTTCAAGAACAAGAGAACACGGGTTCAAGCTAAGGAAACAGAGTACTGAAAAACTCTTAGGAAGTTCACTTTTACAGAGTGGTAGATGGTTGGAAGACGTCAACTTAGAAGGTTGTGGGGGCCAAGACCGTTGGTAGTTTCAGAGCTTTATGGGAAAACGGGACACCATGAGCATAGCTCTCCTGTAAATACACTTATCTTGAGATGATTTTGGGACTTAGCGTCCCTGCGGCTCGGTCCTCGACCGGGAGTCCTTTTTTATTACACATCCCAGGAAGTAGCTTGTAGTAGCTGTTCAACTCACAGGTACCTATTTACTGCTAGGTAAACAGGAGCATCAGGGTGAAAAACTCTGCCCATTTGTTTCCGCCTCCACCGGGGATCAAACCCGGAACCTTAAGACTATGAATCCTGAGCGCTGTCCACTCAGCCGTCAAGGTCCCCTTATGTACAGTATTACATTAAACAATGTAACACCTTTCCTACCATAGCACACCATACAATGCCATTCTTATCCATAGCACAACATAAAACACCTTTCTTATCCATAGCCCAACATAAAACACCTTTCTTATCCATAGCACAACATACATGACCTTTCTTATCCATAGCCCAACATAAAATACCTTTCTTATCCATAGCCCAACATAAAATACCTTTCTATCCATAGCACAACATAAAACACCTTTCTTATCCATAGCCCAACATAAAACACCTTTCTTATCCATAGCACAACATACATGACCTTTCTTATCCATAGCCCAACATAAAATACCTTTCTTATCCATAGCCCAACATAAAATACCTTTCTTATCCATAGCACAACATAAAACACCTTTCTTATCCATAGCCCAACATAAAACACTTTCTTATCCATAGCACAACATACATGACCTTTCTTATCCATAGCCCAACATAAAATACCTTTCTTATCCATAGCCCAACATAAAATACCTTTCTTATCCATAGCCCAACATAAAACACCTTTCTTATCCATAGCACAACATAAAACACCTTTCTTATCCATAGCCCAACATAAAATACCTTTCTTATCCATAGCACAACATAAAACACCTTTCTTATCCATAGCCCAACATAAAATACCTTTCTTATCCATAGCACAACATAAAACACCTTTCTTATCCATAGCACAACATAAAACACCTTTCTTATCCATAGCACAACATACATGACCTTTCCTACAGAACACCACATACAACTCTTTCTACACATAGCACCGCATATAACACAACAAGTAATAAATACCACATAAGAAAAATAAGCTCACCTGAAACAATAAAAACCCTTCAGCCATAACTCCATGGTCAATGTTGCGAAGAGCTTGCAGAGTTTCGTACATACCCGGGCACCGCTTGATCACCTGTGGCCGCAGCCCGTACTTCAGTATGACCAACCCAACGCGAAACAGTACTTTAACACCTAAGAGTAACAGAGGACACGAGTTCATTAAAAATTAGTTTATCTAAGTAACAATTAGCCAACATAACTCATTCTCAGCAAATACTGTATTGAGAAACATGCATCACAAAAACCAGCGTTGACTGTAATGAAATGCCATTCTCTGGGTTAGTCCTGGAGGCTCCCCGGAGTTTACCGGGCTGATATGCATGTATTAGACCGTGGCAACAGTCCCTCAAATAGAGTTCTAATGCCTACCAGGAACCATGAGCCAGAACCTGGCCCTCTCAGAGAGGCACGAGGAGCAATGGCTTATAGAAACCCCCCCCCCCCCCTGTGGATGGAAGCATTCTATGTCTGCCATCGACCGGGTTAGGCACCCAGAAAGCTAGGCGTCCCAAAACAGACCCAACTGGTGAAACATTGCTACCAAAAGCCGAACTGCTAAGCAGAACTCCCCAATCTGAGAACAAGCAAACAAGCATGACGTCACACCCACTGTGACGCCGCGCCACCTGTCTGTACAGCTTCCCCCTCCCCAGGAGGGGGTAAAGGGGGAGGCTCCAGACCCCCGTGCCGGCTATCCAACCTCAGTTCTAAGGCTGAATGTCAAACACATGAAACTGCTGACCGGGTTGCCAGGTAGCCTCCAGGATTCGTCCAGAAAATGGCATCTAATTATATTCAATGCTGGTTTTCTGTTGAGAACCCCTCTGGTTCCCAGGAGCTACCTAACCAAAGACAAGTAAAAGAGGGACTTACCCGGGAGCTGCTCACACCTCAACTCAATGTCGAGACAACTGGCTGCAACCTGCGACCCAGAGCAACACATGCCCAGTCTAGGGCCAGGAACATGAATGAGGTAACAAGCGGCCAGGACTCTGTTCAACCTCCAAAATTCCCGCGCCCGAATGTCAGCCCAAGACATGTTACCGAAAATGGCAGCCAAAGCAGCAAATCTGCGAATGTTATGAGCATGACGTTCGGATAGACCGCAGGCGAATAGACCGCAGGCAAATAGACCATAGGCAGATAGACTGCAGGCTGGCTGGCCCGAAAAATCCTGCAGATGACCTGGGAGACCTGAGCCCTGGAACAGGGACGAAGGAAAACCGGGTCAACCCAAAGCGCATCCTCGGCCACCAAAGCCACGACGCAGAAGTAACGGCGAAGAGCTGCAATCGGACACAACACATGGTGCACCCCCGGCCTGACCAACCAAGCATCAACAACCCAAGGACGCCTACAGAAAGCAGCAGTCTCATTCTTCACCAGAAAAGAGGGAGAATGAGCAAACCTACCACCAGGACCGAAAGAGCAGAAACCCCTGCGTCAGAGAAGAGCATGAAGCTCCCCAACCCAACCCAACCCCCAGAGGCCAACACCAACAGGAATAAACAGCCTTGGAAAAACAATCCGGAACTGAAGGGGCCACCACAAACCGAGGAGAAGACAGAAAAGAGAGCACCCGATCTACGGATCAGGACTGCTCAGGTGGCACATGAGCAGGCCAGAGGTGAAACAATGAACGAGACAGCTTGCGAAACAGGGCGGAAGTAACATCCACACCAAACTCAAGCTGGAGCGCCGCACGAAATGAGGCGACAGTATTCGGCATAAGATGACAGTGCTGAAACAGCCAAGAGAGCAAGGACAGCACAACCTGAGCCAAAACCAAAGATAACCTACGAAGAGACAAAAAGTGTCGAAAGGACTGCCAGGAAACTGCACACTGCCACTGAGACGAAGTACGCAGGTAGGACACCATCAACGAAGCCACCCAGTCACCATACAAGTGGCGATAAACCCGCGTCAGAAAGAACAGACACGAAGATTGGAGGAGAATATTGAACCAGCCACATACTGGACCGGCCCGATCTGTTGAAAGAGGCGGAGCCGTTAAAAAGACTCCGGGTTTGAACACCAAGCAAGCAGCGCCTGAAACCAAGGCCAGGCCGGCCACCAAGGCCCAACAGGATTACTCTCCTCTGGAAAGTCTCCAACCGAGCCATAACCCGAAGCAACAGCCTGACCGGGGGTAAAGAGTGTACAGGTAACCCCACCCCGACCAGTCCAGCCAAAGGCATTGACCCCGACGGCTTCGCAGTTGGAAAAGGGCGCCCCACATACACAAACATGGTGGGCCAAACCACCATGTGACACTGGAATAGACCACATGATACTGGAACAGATCACTAAATGACACACGTACACCACATCACAAGACACCAAGTAATACCACAGTCAATGTAACATGAACGATACCTATTTAACATCTGCTATCCATGGTACTACTTACATAGTAATACTTACATGGTAAACATACCAGACACAACAGTCACTGACACCACCCATGGTAAACATACCAGACACAACAGTCACTGACACCACCCATGGTAAACATACCAGACACAGCAGGCTCTGACACCACCCATGGTAAACATACCAGACACAACAGTCACTGACACCACCATGGTAAACATACCAGACACAACAGTCACTGACACCACCCATGGTAAACATACCAGACACAACAGTCACTGACACCACCCATGGTAAACATACCAGACACAACAGTCACTGACACCACCCATGGTAAACATACCAGACACAACAGTCACTGACACCACCCATGGTAAACATACCAGACACAACAGTCACTAACACCACCCATGGTAAACATACCAGACACAACAGTCACTGACACCACCCATGGTAAACATACCAGACACAACAGTCACTGACACCACCCATGGTAAACATACCAGACACAACAGTCACTAACACCACCCATGGTAAACATACCAGACACAACAGTCACTGACAGCACCCATGGTAAACATACCAGACACAACAGTCACTGACACCACCCATGGTAAACATACCAGACACAACAGTCACTGACACCACCCATGGTAAACATACCAGACACAACAGTCACTAACACCACCCATGGTAAACATACCAGACACAACAGTCACTGACACCACCCATGGTAAACATACCAGACACAACAGTCACTGACACCACCCATGGTAAACATACCAGACACAACAGTCACTGACACCACCCATGGCAGTTTCCATGGTGCCAATACCAACCAATTTACCACAAAAATCAAGTTTTTACACATGCTATTATGAATAAAATGAGCCTACAACTAAGACAGCAGCAATTCACTAAGTGCTCAAAATGAGTAGTTTGCCCACAATACATAAAATAAATGGGTTTTAATTAATAATTGTTATGTTATGGGTAGACGAGTGAATATTTGCGAACGCTAGAAGACGACTTAATGTTGACCAACCTTCACAGAAGAACATGTCCCATACTCTCAACACTGATGACCACGGAAGTGTTCGGGAGAAGAGGCACATGAACCACTCTGTCATGTATAACACTGGCTCAATTTTATGCTTCTTCTGCAAAATACAATCACATTAGTTTATGACCACTTGATTTCTCCTTAAACCTGGTTGTGTACTTGTATACAGACACTGCCTAAGTATATAGTATATGGTATTATTCATTCTCCTTTCCCACCCCACACACACACAGGCACACACACAACCAAGGTATGAGTTATGAGGAAAGGCTACGGGAGCTAAACCTCACATACCTGGAAGACAACAGGAAGTGGAAACATGATCATCACCTACAAAATTCTCAGGGGAATTAACAGGGTGGACAAAAACAAACTATTTAACATTTGCGGAACATGAACAAGGGCACAAAGGTGGAAACTTGCTACCCAAATGAACCAGAGACATTAGAAAGATTTTTTCAGTCTCACGGCACTTAACACTTTGCGCTGCCCGGTATGCGCGCCCCAGCCCACTCCAAGGTGGGCCGAGCGTTTCCTGTGAGCACGCAACCGCACTAAAATGTGTACAGTATAATCTTTTTTTAGATTTCCTAACCTCAATTTTCGTGCCATGTCACTCATTTTGGTAACAAGTTGTTCGTAACAGAATTCTCTAAAAGGATATATGCATATAAGGTCACAAAGACCGGGGTGCCACCCACAGCAAACCGAAAAATCGGCAGAGCATTACGCATGAATACACAATCGCTCTAAAATGTGCATACTCTCTTAATTTTCTCACCTCAATTTTCATTCAACGTTGTTCATTTGTATCAAATTTTTAACAATAGAATTCACTAAAGGCATATATATGCACATAAGGTCAAAAAGCCCTGCATGCTACCCACAACAAACCAAAAAATCCGCCGAGCGTTACCCATAAGCAAGCACCCATCCACACACCCATAACACTTGCACTAAAATGTGTCTACTCTCTCAAGTTTTCTCACCTCAATTTTCGTGCTACGTCATTCCTTTTGGTAGCAAATTGTTTGCAATCTAAAGGCACGCATTTCAAAATTAGTCCCATAATGATCGGGAAAAAATGGAATTTTAACAAATATTTGAATTTTCGACGCAATATCAGTCCCTGCTGGACAAAAGTGTTAACAAATGGAATGCATTACACAGTGATATGGTGCAGGCAGACTCTATACACAGTTTCAAATGTAGATTTGATAAGACCCCAGTAGGCTCCAGAATCTGTACACCAGTTGTTTGACAGTTGAGAGGCAAGACCAAACACCCAAAGCTCAACCCCCGCAAGCACAACTAGGCGAGTAAAACTAGGGGAGTACACGATAGTTTTTATGGTAAGAGCCACAGGGATACTACAGGAAAGAGGTGGTTGGGTTGACTGTGTTTATCTGGACCTATAAAAGGCTTTTGACAGTCCCACAAGAGGCTGTTCTGGAAATTGGAACATGCTGCAGGGGTGACAGGGAGACTTTTGACATCGAAGAAAAATATTCTAACTGACACACAGATGAGGGCGGTAATCAGAGGCAATGTATCTGACTGGAGGAGTATTACTACCAGAGTATCAGAGTTCAGTTCTTGCACTAGTAATGTTCATCGTCTACAGAAATGATCTACCAGAAGTACAGAATTACATGAACATGTTTGCGAATGGTGCTACGATACTGGGGAAGATAGGAGATGCAAACGATTGTAATGCCGTTCAAATCGATCTAGACAAAATAAGGGCTTGGAGCATCAAGTGGCAAATGGAATTAAATGTGAATAAATGACATACTGTATTATGGTTTGTGGAATTGGAGAAAATAGACCACACACAACTTACAAATTATGTGGAATGGAATTACAGAACTCTAATAAAGAACGAGACATAGGGGTGGTTTGGATAATAAGCTGTCGCCAGAGGAACACTTTGAATATTCTGAGAGGAGCACATGCGTCACTTTCCAACTTCAGACTTGTTTTTAATTATATGGATGGTGAAATACTAAAGAAACTGTTCATGACTTTTGTGAGACCAAAATTGGAATATGCAGCAGTTGTGTGGTGCTCAAATCTCAAGAAGCTCATCAATAAACTGAAAAAGGTGCAACAGCTTGCTACAAAATGGCTTCCAGAACTGAAAAATAAGAGTTAAGAAGAGATTCTAGAGGCATTAAACATGCCAAAACTAGAAGATAGAAGAAAAAGAGGTGATATGATCACACTTACAAAATACTAATAGGAATCAACCAAATTGACAAAGAGGAATTCATGACACCAGCAACTTTACGAACAAGAGAACACAGATTCAAGCTGAGGAAACAAAGGTCCCGAAAAATATTAGAAAATTTTCTTTTGCAAACAGAGTGGTTGATGGTTGGAACAAGTTAGGTGAGAAGGTGATGGAGGCCAAAACTATCAGTAGTATCAAAATATTATATGAGAGTGCTGAGAAGACAGGACACCACAGGTGTAGTTGTCATCTTGTAACTACACTTAGGTATTTACACTTGGGTAATTACACACACAGAGCTCAATGTTAAGTCATATTAAGTAATATTTATTTATTACCGTACCAGTAAGTATGAAATTTACAGATCTGAAAATTTAACTTACTAGATGTTTATAAGCTGAAGGTGATACTTTCTTCAAGAGTTTGTACAAGATGTCTCCATCAACTTGAATTGCTTCCTGCAAACAAAAACATGAAACAATTATGACATCATAATATCTAAGTGAAACAAAGGAAACTTTACACTACTTCTTCTAGCAACATGTGAAAGTATTATCATGAAGAAGACCAACTACTCCCCATGTAAACAACTGCCTCCACGAGGCTTTGCCATCACACAAATTAAGAATTTCCCTCTCTGATGCTCTCTTACCCACCCCCTGTTTACCCCAAGATATTGTTCTTTGGTCTGTTCCCTGCAGTTGAGGGGACTTTCTCCACGCTGCCTAGGTTGGGACCTTTGAGTCAACACATGCTTCTTTAGGCTCATGTGGCCAGCTTCACCATTATTCCAGCCCTTCTCTTCTGTTGCCTCATCCTGTGGCTCTCCCAAGGCTCTCTCTCTCTCTTGCAACAGTACAGTGGCGAGACCTATCTGTATGGTTCATGGCACTCTTCTCGTGGAGTTTCTACGACTGTTGCGCCATCCCATTTGGGAGGCAAGCAGCAAACCAGCTCTTTAACAGTTTCCCACATATGCCAAGTTTCTTTTTTATCTGAGGCTATAGTAAATAAATATAAATAATAAATAATAAATATGTTTATTCAGGCAAGGTACATACATACAAGTGATTTTACATAATTTGATCGGCTTATAGATAGAGCTAGTACATGTTAGCGCTAGTAGTGTTAACCCCTGTCTCTTGCTTGTTGGTGGAGAAATATCAGTGAATCCAGTAACCTATTATAGTTCAGTGTTGGCAGATTCCCATGTGGGAAAATTTAATGACTTATGGATCGTAATCAAACAGAATATAACATGAGGACCAATGGATAAATTTTATTTATCTTGTCAGTAGAATGTAAAACGGACATCTCGACTTAAACTTCTCCGAAATCCAAGTCTCCAAATTGATTGATATATCCAGAATAATAATTCTGTTTGAAATTAAAGAGGCTACAGGTGTTATCCTGTTGAAGACTAGACCTTCCTGCAATGAGTTCCTACATGTGAGTTCATTGCTTTACTTTAATTATCATATCAACAGGATATTTCCATCAGCTCAATGGATCTGAAATTCAGATCAAAGTAGAGTAATTAAGGACTGTGCCAATTGCACAAGAAGATTATGTAGACATAAAATTGTGAGCAGAACTCACAAGTGTTTAGTTGATGTCATGCTTTGTAACCGGCCTGTGAGTAAGATTATACAGTACGTATATCGTGTATACTGTATTTACAGTATACACGAATAATTGGTTTCAGATACAATGTGCATGAAGATAATGTTATACAGGTCTGACTACTGTTGGCATGTCAAATAGTAAGCCAGAGGCACATCTTGATGAAGATTATTACAAGGTCTATTTCCACATACAACACTCAAACATCAAGATTTTGTCTGGTCTACAGGACTGTTGGTACCAATATTTTGTTTAGGGTTATAGAGTCAGATGGAGAAAACAGCTGTTGAATATTCTTCTCGCATGAGTACACTGAGTCAGAACAGTACTGTATCTGGGAAGGAGGTAACATGTTCAGTCACTCGCTCTTATACCGACCCAGTAACTATATCAACACACTGGAATAGGGATATATGTAACATGTTCAGTCACTCGCTCTTATACCGACCCAGTAACTATATCAACACACTGGAATAGGGATATATGTAACATGTTCAGTCACTCACTCTTATACCGACCCAGTAACTATATCAACACACTGGAATAGGGATATATGTAACATGTTCAGTCACTCGCTCTTATACCGACCCAGTAACTACAACAACACGCTGGAACAGGGATATATATATGTCTTCACATGTTGAAGAATGACTATTTCTGACACACAACTGGAGCCTGGTTTATTGCACCGATCCGTCAGTAGTGTTGCTTGTGGCTGGTCGCTGTTCACCACTGAGATACTGATACCATCAATTTTATTCTTAATTATTTCTACGATTACACTTTTACTGTCTCTGAAATATTAACAATTAGCTTAATAATATGATTCGTTATAGTTGGAAGGTACATTTAAAGTGCCCCGTATTTTGACTGTTGTGCAACAATGGGTTATGTTAATTTGAAGATAGCCTGTCTCTTATCAGATATCAAATGTGGAAAGATAACAATGTATAACATTTCAATTAGTACAAATAAGCCATTTTGTGATTCAATAGTTCATTTTATGTTAGATTAAGCAGGCTATCATTCTGGTGTTGAATTATCATAATCAAGAGATTGTATTGGGTTCATATTGTTATTGGCGAAGCATTCCATGCAAGATTCTAGAAAAAAATCAACAGAAAAGACCAGTGTTGAATGTAACAAAATGACCCATGGCATAACATATAATAATTACTATACTTTTATATTCAAAAAACAAAAAAAAACACAAAAATGATGAAATTTTGACAAGCACGATCTTCACTAAGCGAGCGGCTCTAGCAAACTGAAGCGGAGTCAGCTGTGCCACCAGGAAACCCCGTGGTCGACCCATACGCATATCCACAAAGTTGCTAGTCAAGGCAAAGGTCGTAAGTCGAGTTGCATTTTCCAACGAAATTTATGTCGTAACTCGAAAAATTCGTAAATAGGGGTAGTTGTAAGTCGAATTACCACTGTAAATTCATTAATGTCTGCCACCATCAAAGAAAGGCACCCAGAAAGACAGTGAAACAAAACAGATGACTGCTCGGTTAGAAACAAGACTGCAGCCTCAAAGCAGCCAAAAGAACTCCCCCCAAACAGTAAATAAATGATCAAAAATTAGTAAACTAGGTGGGGCTAGTTTGCCCCACCTCCCTCCCTCATTTGTGGGGAGGAGCGAGGCAGACCGGGTCAGCCGGCTGCTCCCGCCATTTCTTATGATGTTAGAAACCCCTCTGATGCCCTGGGAGAGGGAGGGTGTCGGGGAATCACCGGGGCTCACCCAGAAATTGGTGTTTCATTACATTCAACATTGGTGTTCTGGGGAGCCCCTTGTGGCTCATTGAAACTAATTACCCAAGGAGAAAGAAGGGCACTCACCAGGGAGAAGGAAGCACTACAGGTATAATGATGAAGAGGAGACTAACGGCCGAGACACCCAACTCCAGGCCACATAAGGCCACCGAGGACTAGGAACAGACACAAGAAACCTGCTGCCAAGACTCTATCCGACCGCCAAAACTCCAGCATTCGAATATCAGCCCAAGACACATTAGCAAAGACTGCCGAAAAAGTGCCAGACTCACCCACATTATTGGCACAAGGGCACTCGCCCTACTCTACGCCAGAAGAGACCTGAACTGTCTACAGCACACACACTAAACAGCTAAATCACTTTCACTTGAGTTGTCTCCACAGACTCCACATCAGGTGGCAGAACAAAATCCCAGACACGGAGGTCCTGGAAGGGGCTGCTATTCCTAGTGTCTATACACTGCTACAGAAAACTCAGGCCAGAGGGGCAGGTCACATTGTCAGAATGCCTGACAGCCGACTGCTTAAACAGCTGCTGTATAGAGAATTATGCCAGGGGCGCATGCTCTGTTGGGAGGCAGAAGAAACAATTCAAGGACTGTCTCAATGTGACCCTTAAGGACCTGGACACCAGCACCAATACTTGGGAGTCGTTTGCTCAGGACTGTCCAACTTGGAAAACCAAAGTCACCACAGGGGCCTGTGTGGCAGAAAATAGACAGACTGCAGAGGCCCAGAGGAAGCACACCGCGTGCAAAGCTAGAGCAACCTCCACCTCTGCAGTAGCACTCACCCACAAATGTCCCATGCGTGGGCGAACCTTCCGGACCCATATTAGTCTCATCCTCCACCATCTGACACACACAGCCACCAACCTTCGGACCTGATATATTGAAGTCATGGCCATCTTCACATCCGAAGAACGATCATCATCATGGGCATGAGGGTGGTAAACCACAAGCTGGCCAAATTTTATGACACTGCAGACGACCTACGAAACACGAGCCCTGGAACAGGGAACCAGAAAAACCAGATCAACCGACAAGAAGTCCACCAAATCTCATGAGTAAGCAGATAAATAAATGGCTGCTGAAATTCAATCCAAATAAGTGCAAAGTAATGAAAATAGGTATGGGAGACAGGAGACCTGGATTTAACTATATTATAAAGAGATGGCAACTTAGACAGAACCAATAATAGAAAAAGACCTGGGAGAAGACAATCTCAATACTTGTCGGAAATTTCCAACACCCAAATACTAACCCCTAGTGCGATAAGAGGTATTTATTGTACTATGAATTATAATTTACTAACACTATTAACCAGTAGCGTAGCGCCATTAAATTCTTATTAATATGAGGCATAATACCGCCAAATTCTTCCCATTATTCTTGGCCGGTGTTGCGTCAGCCACCCGACTCCCACGAAAATAAATTATATATAAAGTACATAAATCGAATTAAACCCAGTCTAACCTTGTTGAATTTATTTGAGAATATAGATTGGCAATTGATTTAGTTCAGTTTAGCAAATTATATGGCTGTTTATTGGAAAGAGTTTTTTGCAGCTACGATCAGCTGATCCAGTAAACAAAGTAATGAACTAAAATTCACCTACGAATATAAGTATCTCTTCTAACGTCATTTAGGTCAAATGATATACACAGTGAAAAATAGTCTGCTGTTACCTAAAATACGTTGTTGTAACGTAAAATAATGTCGACAAAGTCTTCTTTTAGTAGGAAATTAGAGTAAAATATTGAGAATTGTTTACCAAGTTTACAAGTTCTGGCGCTAGGTGGTATGCGGAACACTGGCTAGAGAGACTTGGCAGAGAAGCCATATTGGATTGGTCTCCTGAAGCTGGTCTTTATTATCGTCTGATTATAGGAGCATCCGTGCATTATCGAGCCTCAGACTGATTCAACAGCTTCATCTTATTACGGACACCGTGTTCGGCAAGGCTAAGTACCCTGAAATATATTGTTGTGACCATGACTTATATTTTGTGTAGGGTGCCTTGTCGTTATGCAGCAGGAACGCCAAAATAACACCCGTGAGTGTATTTCCCATGCCCAATCAGCTCTAATTTCATGAGTATGCGTGTAAATATACTCTTGTAGGTAGAAATTACATGATATTAATATTTCAGCATGGAACTAGCTACAAAGAAAGCGTACTTCATCCTGTGGATCATGTGTCGCCAGAGATAACAGGCATTGACAGGATTAGATGGGTCATAGAGCTGTCGGACGTATTCTCCCTTCCTCTTTGGCAGCTAAGTTTCCTAATATTTAAATTTACTAGTTAGCGTACTAACCCCATGCTTCAATTTATTTCTGATTTATGAAAATGTATCATAACTATTTTATACGTAGATTAACATTATAGAATTTAACCCCCCCCAAAAAAAAGATGTGTAGGGGAATCATTCCACTTTATATAGAAGTTTTTACAGTCCACTTCTCTACTTTTATTTTGAATTAATTATTTACTTAAATACTGTATGAGATTAAATGGCGGAGTAAAATCCCCCAATACTAACACCAGAGGCTCATATGAACAGGATAACATCAGCAGCATATGGGAAGTTAGCAAACATAATGTCATCTAAGAATGTAAACAACAAAGCTTTCAAGTCCATACACACTATGCCTATGTGAGATCATTACTTGAGAATGCAGCTCCAGCATAGAACTCACACCTTGTCAAGTATAAACAGAAACTTGAGAAAGTTCAGAGGTTTGCAACTAAACTAATACCACAATTGAGAAACTTTAGCTATGAGGATAGGTTGAGAGTACTCGGCCTCACAATCTTAGAGGAGAGAAGAAACAGAGGAGATATAATAACTGCATACTAGGAAGCCTATTTAAATTAGGAAGAGGTAGGACAAGGGGGCATCAGTGGAAGCTAGATATGCAACTGATCTGAAGAGATGTAAGAAGTTTTCATTCCCCTGTAGTGTGGAAAGAAAGTGGAATGCACTGAAGGAAGAGGTTGTTGAAGCCCATTCCATCCACAACTTTAGAAAGAAATACAATGAACACATTAATATTGAGAGGGGGGGGGGGTAATTAGTATGCCAGGTATGAGGAGTAAGAGGCAAGGCATAAAGAGCTAGACTTCACTCCTGTAGTCACTGATATGCAAGCACTGAAGGTGTAAGCTGTCTCGCACAACTTGCTAACTCTTGTAACTAACTTCACTATTGATTTGCTGCCCTCACTTTGCCTTTTAATACAGAGTACATGACCTACTCACCAGTCCTCTTGCATAGTAGCCGGGAACGTATTTATCGCAGATCGATTTTAAGCACCAAAATGCAGGTTCAGCCGGCATCTGCATGAGAAGAACAGCAGCAAGAGGAGCGTGAGCCTGGCAGTATTCATCAGGTGACACCTGTGCATGCACCTTCAGCACACGGAACAAATCTTCTTGCCTGGTGAAAATTAACAAATACAAGTATTGTACTCTAGAATTACATAACAGTGTAATTGTATATAAATAGCTCACATATGTGCAAAGGCATTTGTGTTTGATGGAGGCAAAAAAACAAAAAGAGTTAAAATTAACAAATCTTAAGGAAAAAGTATTGAGTACGATAAAATATCTTTTTCTGGGCAGCAGCTCAATAGCCATAATGAGCACACAACACTGGCACCCAAGGGCCACTATTGATATACCAGTACCTGGCTGGTGTGACTAGGAGCTACGTATCATAAATGGAGTAAGGGCGAGTGGAAAATAACTGCAAGAGGAGTGTCCTCTTTGGTTTACAACACATAAAAATTATCTATACATAGGATCGAACTACAATATTTGCAAATTTTCGGAAAATACAAAAATAAGGCAAAAAATAAATACAGGTTAAAAAGGATTCCTTCAAAAGCTTTCTAGATAGTCTTTTAAAATTGACAAACGATTAGCCAATATAAATTAATGTTGAAACAACGTTTACAACGAAGGATGAGAAACTTAATCCCACGGATTACAAACCTCCCAAATGACGAAAAAGATTAACAAAAGCTTAATTTTCATTCTCAAGAAAGGTGAAGAGCAAAGAGGTGACATAATGAAGGGTACAAATACATGGAAAGGTCCTGAAGTCATACTTCAGTAAGTCATACCTGAGATAATGAAACATGTGGGGTGCAGACTTACCCATGACCTCCTTTCTGAAGGAACATCTCATGAAGGGGAAACTGCCGGTGAAGATCTTTTCTGATGTCATCTTCAAGTCGGGGATCAGCAGGAGCCTCAGCAAGCTGGTCAAATGCTCCAGGGTTTCTTTCTAATTGTCTGATGGTGGAAAGAAATGAGTGAGAAACAGCAGCAGCAGCTCAACAAAACATGTTTAAAATAAGAACAAAGTATCAGCAAGAGAAGCTTGTGTCAAGAACTGAAGATTACCAAGAAAAGCAAGTGAATCAAGAACTAATATCAACAAGAGAAGCCCGTGTGTCAAGAACAAATGATCAACAAGAGCAGCCCGTGTGTCAAGAACAAATGATCAACAAGAGCAGCCTGTGTGTCAAGAACAAATGATCAACAAGAGCAGCCTGTGTGTCAAGAACAAATGATCAACAAGAGCAGCCTGTGTGTCAAGAACAAATGATCAACAAGAGCAGCCTGTGTGTCAAGAACAAATGATCAACAAGAGCAGCCTGTGTGTCAAGAACAAATGATCAATAAGAGAAGCCCGTGTGTCAAGAACAAATGATCAACAAGAGCAGCCTGTGTGTCAAGAACAAATGATCAACAAGAGCAGCCTGTGTGTCAAGAACAAATAATCAATAAGAGAAGCCTGTGTGCCAAGAACAAATGATCAATAAGAGAAGCCCGTGTGTCAAGAACAAATGATCAATAAGAGAAGCCCGTGTGTCAAGAACAAATGATCAACAAGAGCAGCCTGTGTGTCAAGAACAAATAATCAACAAGAGAGCTCACTTGTGAGCACCACACAGGTGCTGCCATCCTCGTGCGCGCAGTGCTGATGGAATGCCCTTACGACAGCGGTCACGGACCTTCTTGTATTTCTTGAGCATGTGAGAGTCCCAGTTGCTGAACATCTCCAGCCATTTTTTCTCGCGTCGTCTGATCACATCGACCGGTACAGTCTCCTCACTATTGAAAAGCTAAACATCAGAAATCAAGCTTCAATATGGAACAAAAAAAATTAACACAAAGTTCCTTTTATACTGCGGTTTTGTACACATAATGGTACGTATAGACACATACAATAATGCATAACATGTACAGTATGCACCACAAGTCACACCTAATCTTATATGAGCATCAATCTCTCACACCCTACATAGGTTACATTTTGTTAAGAATCTTACGGATAAATTTAACTTACAAAAAGTTAAAAAAAAAATTAAAAAGTCAAAAAGTTTAGTAAAGGTACACTCAACTCCCAATCAGGCAAATTTGTACCAACCATTCCATTGGAACTGGAATCCCATTGTATTCAACATTTGTTATTTTCTATAAATTTGTACCCAACATTATTAGTTTAATTACTGTATAGTAAAACAAGAGAACACTCTTATGCACACATTTTGATACCAGAAGAGTGAGTGTCTGACTGGAGAGTTTGGCACATACCAGTCCTCCGAGTACTGTGCACCTCCTAGGAAGCCAAACTTGTCAGGCACTGTGGATACTTCAGACGCGGCCGCAACGCTGCTGGCCACTGACTCGGAGTCCGACCAGTCCCGGCTCGCCATCACAACCTCTGCATCACCAACTTGAAACCAGTGACTTTGAGTTAACATGTGAAATGCTCTCATGTGAAGAAAGAATTATTCTATGTCTAAAATTTAGACATGATTTTATTACCTTCGTACAATAGATTATAATATTAAATTAAAAAATACTAAAGAGTATAAATGACATTTCGGTGTAACAATTTGCAACTTATATAACACAGTACTTTTATATTATTAACATTAAAAAATGATGTGAGCTTTTACAGATAATAATTACTTTCAAACAGCATAAGAAAATGCCATTAAATTTTTGTTTAATGTAAAACATAGCCATTTATACAAATCACTTAAAAAACTGCATACAACCTGGTTGATACCTGGTTGTCAAGTCTTTAATAAAATCTTACATCAAAGCATTTGCTTTCAAAGAGAATGTGGAGCAGTGCTCCCCAAACCTGGGTAAATTATCCAAAAGTGATTAGAAGTGACTTTTCTCTCGGTAACATTAAATCATGGAATACACATTAGAATTTACTATAAAAGTGTACAAGAAGTGCTATAAAGTGATCAGTCCGTTTATGGTGTGTCCTGCAACCCGTCCTCCTAATAGAACGTCGCATTTTGACGAATACTCCACCTAAGGCCAAAAATTGTCGCACTAGAAAATGGTAGCAGCTTGCGAAATTGACATGCTGTCCTGATTTCTGTTTTGAGTCCTCTGGCAGGTTAGAATAGCGGCACTTTAGTACGACAGTTTCTTGACGTTGGGAACCTTAAGAGGATGGGCTGGTGTGTTATGGAAACAGGACGTAAATGGTGCAGTGCGTTGCTAGCTGTGGCGGAGAGGTACCATGCTGGCTGTATGCCACTCTCATTTTTTGTGACAACCGATTCATATTTATACGTACACCTCATTATACAGAAACTCTCAATGTGTTCTCTGTTTTAGAGTCATATTACTGTTCCTGAACCAGTTATTCATTGTAGTAAACTTATACCATATGCTATCCCGCCAAACACACGACCAAACCACATGTGTTGTGTGTTCTGTCGTGTTACCCCGCCAAACACACGACCAAACCACATGTGTTGTGTGTTCTGCCGTGCTACTCCGCCAAACACACCACCAAACCACATGTGTTGTGTGTTCTGTCGTGCTACTCCGCCAAACACACCACCAAACCACATGTGTTGTGTGTTCTGTCGTGCTACCCCGCCAAACACACCACCAAACTATGACGAAGCTATAACGTTTGAGCAAGTTGTAACACCTAGCAGGCTGTAACAATTATTTAAGAAGGTGTAACAACTTTCTAATACGTCATAAAAACTTTATAAAAAGATGTATCGACCTTGTAACAAGTAACAATAGTGACCTTTAAATTGTGTTTTTTGCAGGGATAAATATGTCATTGAAAAAGAGTGAGCTCCGAGACCATCTGGAGCGGAAACATCCAACATTGCTGACTAAGCCTCCATCATACTGTACTGTCAAAGTTTAGAAAGCATTATAAAGCAGCACCGATTTACCAACAAGGATTCCAAAGCAATATTTAATCAAAAGAATATGGTGAAAGCAAGTTTTCAAGTGACTTACCTGATTGCAAAATTACATACAAGTAAGGAAGTAAATTACACGTATGCTAAATTTTGCGAGATATGCGATGAATGCACAAAAATTATACCAAAACAGATTCAGAACTAGAAAATAGGATTGGTTCAACAGAAATTGCAACAGAGCAAGAGAACAACTATATGGCAGTGAGGAGAGAGGTAGAAGGAAACTCTGAGAAAAAGATAGCAGACAAATTTTGGAGAAAGTGTAACACTGGGCAACAAAACTCATTCCAGAGATAAGTCATTTCTCGTATCAGGAACGGTTGAGGGCCATAGCCCTAACAACATTGCAAACCAGGCATGACACGGTGGATCTCACTGAAACTTTTAAAATACTGAACAAGTTGGAGGATGTTGATCCTGACAATTTCTTCTCAACAAACCCCAAAGTAAGACTGAGAACAGGAGATGCTTTTTCACTTATAGGGTCATACACCCATGGAATCGCTTATCTGTCAAAACCGTACATGCCAAAACTGTTTGGTGTGAAAATCTACCTGGAAAAAATCAAGGCAAATGGCGAGGGGGGGGGGACAGGACCTTCGTCAAGCCGCCGGCTTCCTATCTTCGTCGAGGCCACTAATGTTAGTGGCCCTCAGGTAAAAGGTAAGGTAAATGTAGAACAGAACCAGGAATTTTCTGTAAATTGATTAAAAGCAAGCTGCATGCAAAGGATAAAATCCAGAGGTTGATAACGGGGAAGACTTCCCCTGGTCAAGACTCCCCAGGAGGCATGGCAGGAAGTGCAAAATAGCCCTGTTGAAAAGCAAAGGTACAATACGTATGCTGAGAGAGAATTCTATCATCATCAAGGGGCCCCTCAAGACTTTTCAACACTCCCTCTACACATGAGGGGCATAACTCACCGACCTCTCATGGTGTTAAAGAGAGCCCTTGATAAATACTCCCAAAGTATAAATGATTAACTAGGATGAAATTAAAACATTAGGCTGAGAGAAGCTGTGTCCTACAGAATAGTTGACCAGTTCACAAACTAAGGACATTCTTAAGTTGTGTGTTCATTAAGAAGTGAGCACACAAACACACATAGACTATGTAAGTTAGTAGGCATTGTGAAGAGTGTACAGTATTAGTATGAAGCATGCTGGTACACCCATGTGAGGAGGCTCCTACAGGAGAGTGCTCATCAGCAAAGTGCGACCAATTGATGATACTGTGCTCGTGTCAATTGGTGATACTATTGATGATGTGGGGTGGTGGATGAGTGGACAGCGCTCTAGACTCGTGGACCTAGGAATCGGGGTTCGATTCCCGGCACCGCCGGAAAAACAAATGGGCAGTTTCCTTCACCCTGATGCACCTGTTACCTAGCAGGGAGTACCTATTTAGAAGCAGATACTACGGGCTGCTACCTGGGGGGGGGGGGGAATTACCTAAGTATAATTACCTAAGTGTAGTTACAGGATGAGAGCTACGCTCGTGGTGTCCCGTCTTCCCAGCACTCTTTGTCATATAACGCTTTGAAACTACTGACGGTCTTGGCCTCCACCACCTTCTCACCTAACTTGTTCCAACCGTCTACCACTCTGTTTGTGAAAGTGAATTTTCTTATATTTCTTCGGCATCTGTGTTTAGCTAGTTTAAATCTATGACCTCTTGTTCTTAAAGTTCCAGGTCTCAGGAAATCTTCCCTATTGATTTTATCAATTCCTGTTACTATTTTGTATGTAGTGATCATATCACCTCTTTTTCTTCTGTCTTCTAGTTTTGGCATATTTAATGCCTCTAACCTCTCCTCGTAGCTCTTGCCCTTCAGTTCTGGGAGCCACTTAGTAGCATGTCTTTGCACCTTTTCCAGTTTGTTGGTTTGCTTCTTAAGATATGGGCACCACACAACTGCTGCATATTCATATGCATGCAAGCGCATATATATATATATATATATATATATATATATATATATATATATATATATATATATATATATATATATATATATATATATATATATATATATATATGTATGTATATGTATGTATATGTATGTATATGTATATGTGTGTGTGTGTGTGTGTGTGTGTGTGTGTGTGTGTGTAATTACCTAAGTGTAATTACCTAAGTGTAATTACCTAAGTGTAGTTACAGGATGAGAGCTACGCTCGTGGTGTCCCGTCTTCCCAGCACTCTTTGTCATATAACGCTTTGAAACTACTGACGGTCTTGGCCTCCACCACCTTCTCACTTAACTTGTTCCAACCGTCTACCACTCTATTTGCGAAGGTGAATTTTCTTACGTTTCTTCGGCATCTGTGTTTAGCTAGTTTAAATCTATGACCTCTTGTTCTTGAAGTTCCAGGTCTCAGGAAATCTTCCCTGTCGATTTTATCAATTCCTGTTACTATTTTGTACGTAGTGATCATATCACCTCTTTTTCTTCTATCTTCTAGTTTTTGCATATTTAATGCCTCTAACCTCTCCTCATAGCTCTTGTCCTTCATTTCTGGGAGCCACTTAGTAGCATGTCGTTGCACCTTTTCCAGTTTGTTGATGTGCTTCTTAAGATAAGGGCACCATACAACCGCTGCATATTCCAGCTTTGGTCTAATAAAAGTCGTGAACAATTTCTTTAGTATTTCTCCATCCATGTATTTAAAAGCAATTCTTAGGTTAGAAAGTGTAGCATAGGCTCCTCGCACAATGTTCTTGATGTGGTCCTCAGGTGACAGTTTTCTATCTAAAACCACCCCTAGATCCCTTTCTTTATCAGAATTCTTTAAAGATTTCTCACATAATTTATAGGTTGTGTGGGGTCTATGTTCACCAATTCCACATTCCATAACATGGCATTTATTCACATTAAATTCCATTTGCCAAGTGTTGCTCCAAATACTTATTTTGTCCAGGTCTTCTTGAAGGGCATGACAATCATCTAGGTTTCTTATCTTCCCTATTAACTTAGCATCATCAGCAAACATGTTCATGTAATTCTGTAATCCCTCTGGTAGATCGTTTATGTAGACAATGAACATTACCGGTGCAAGAACTGAACCCTGTGGTACTCCACTCGTGACATTCCTCCAATCCGATACCTTGCCTCTGATTACGGCCCTCATTTTTCTGTCAGTTAGGAAATTTTCATCCATGTTAGTAGCTTACCCGTCACCCCTCCAATATGTTCCAGTTTCCAGAACAACCTCTTATGGGGAACTCTGTCGAAAGCCTTTTTTAGGTCAGATAGATGCAGTCAACCCAACCATCTCTTTCCTGTAAAATCTCTGTTGCTCGATCATAAAAACTGATCATAAAAANTACACTGGTAAAAATTTTGTGGGCTTGATTTCACTAGCGCTGTGGGTTCAGGTCCCCCTCACCACTACTCTGTGGGTTCAGGTCCACCCTCACCACTACTCTGTGGGTTCAGGTCCACCCTCACCACTACGCTGTGGGTTCAGGTCCACCCTCACCACTACTCTGTGGGTTCAGGTCCACCCTCACCACTACCGTGGATTCAGGTCCATCTCACCACCACACTATGGGTTCAGGTCCACCTTCACCACTACTCTGTGGGTTCAGGTCACCCTCACCCTACTCTGTGGGTTCAAGTCCATTCTCACCACCACACTATGGGTTCACGTCCACCCTCACCACTACTCTGTGGGTTCAGGTCCACCCTCACCACTACTGTGGATTCAGGTCCATTCTCACCACCACACTATGGGTTCAGGTCCACCTTCACCACCACACTGTGGCACCACCACCACACTGTGGCTCCAGGTCCACCCTCACCACCACACTGTGGCTCCAGAACTTCCTCACCCACCAAACTGTGGCTCCAGGTCCCCCTCACCACCACACTGTGGCTCCACCACCACACTGTGGCTCCAGGTCCACCTTCACCACCACACTGTGGCACCACCACCGCACTGTGGCTCCAGGTCCACCTACACCACCACACTGTGGCACCACCACCACACTGTGGCTCCAGAACTTCCTCACCCACCAAACTGTGGGTTCTCCCTAACTGATACTTTGATTACTCTTCAGAAGTACTGCAAATGTCTAAAGTGTGTAAGCAAGTCATTTTCAAAAGAAGCCATCATGCATGGAAGACCATTCAGAACCATCAGTCACAAAACTGTCAAAAGGTCCTAAATACCATTAAGAGACAAGGATGTCAAAGGTACTTGATTTACCAAGGATTTTATCAAGGGAAAGTGAAAATGGCACTATTAGTAGCAGTGTCTAAAAAGTTCACTAGAGGCTATTAATACCAATATGGCTTGGGACCCTGAAAAATTTCACTGTCTTATCTGCTAAAGTTTAGGAACAACCAGTGTTGTATTTTGATTAAATCTACAGAAAATTAACTAAGTCGTCTATGTAATACTGTAACATAACTCTTCTTTAACAAAATGCAAATTACGGAATTTCTGGCACAAGACCTAGCCTTCAAACTTGAATGCACACTGTAAAAATATATCATGCTTTTGATACAGGACTCTACTACATTATAAATATTCATACATTTTCTCACTTTCTTCATATATAATTTTTCCTTCTTACTTGTAGACAAATACCATGGGCCTTTTACACCAAAATTAAAATATCTATTAAGCAAAGGTTTCTTAGGAAGAGAGGCATCACATTTAACAAATAACTGGGAGTCTTCATTCATTGAGAGAATGCGAACCTTCAAGACAACTTTATAAAAAACAAAAATATACATTTTGAATACTTTACCTACCAAGTGGTGTGTATACTATCAACTGTGTATACTATTTGTGCATACTATTATCTGTGTATAGTCTACTGTGTATATAATCTGTGTATACTATTATCTCTATATAATCTACAGTGATAACAATCTATTGTATATAATTGACTGTGTATACTATTATCAGTATATAATCTACTATGTATACTATTATCTGTATGTATAATCTACTGTGTATACTATAACCTGGACCTAGAGCATACCAAGAGAGGGTGTCATGAATTCTTCTACTCCCGAGCCCAGCCTGAGGCCAGGCTCGACTTGTGATAACTTGGCTCAACAGGCTGTTGCTTGGAGCAGCCCGCAGGCCCACATATCCGCTACAGCATCGTTGGTCCGGCATTTCTTGCAAGAACTTGTCTAAGTGCCTCTTTAATTCATCCACCTTCGTTCCGGCCATATTTCTAATGCTTGCTGAGAGGGTGTTGAACAGCTGTGGACCCCTGATGTTAAGACAATGCTTTCTGATTGTGCCTACGGCACCTCTACCCCTCAAATGGTTCTATTCTGCATTTCCTTTTGTACCTTCGCTCAAGTATGTTGCTATTCTAAAGTACAAATTTGGGACCTGCTCTTATCTGTTTATATAATCTACTGTGTATACTATTATCTGGATATATAATCTACTCTGTATACAGTACTATTATCTGTGTATATAATCTACTGTGTACACTATTATCTTTGTATATAATCTACTGTGTATACTAGTATCTGTTAGCATGACAAGACAATCACAAGACTGAAACAATATTGGATAATAATAAAAGCAAAAGTATTAACACTACCTTATAATCAAAATTTAGAGGAAAACATGTGCATTAGCTTTCAAATTTGTAGAAGTCTTAAATATCTATATAAATTTACATATATGCCACAAAATATATAAGCTATCTAAATATATCCATATTTTATATGTGAGAGGCACTGATGGATCCTGTGGGTAGAGCAGAGGATACGTACCCAAGACTAGTTCATTGCTTCTTTTGACAACTTTAGACGTAAACATTTTTACGACATACGCCACAGTATCTAGTCACAATTTAGGTCATAGCAACCAGCTGCCACAGTGTATCTAGGCCTGGGTATGACGCAGAGAAGAGAATATGACCGAGAAACAGACTTTTGTAGCGTCGATTATTTCCAGTAACAATGAATGTGACCATTTTTGACCCAAATGCTATCTAAGGCCACTAGTTTATCTTAATATTAATATAAATCTAAGTATGACAAAGAATGATGTCCTTCAGCAAAGTAAGATTGGTATAACAAACTGGGCTTCCATGACATCATGCCTCGAGTAGGCATTCCTCTCTCAGTGATGGGATACATAGTGAGAAAGGTAATACAATTACAACACTAAAATCTCACTACAAATAAAAATGAGCACCTTTTTCATGCATGCCATGTATCTTAAAGACTGTCAAGTTGCACTACACTGCATACTGGTATACTACAACTGTCAACAGGACTGTCAAGTTGCACTACACTGCATACTGGTATACTACAACTGTCAACAGGACTGAGACATTGCACTACACTGCATACTGGTATACTACAACTGTCAACAGGACTGTCAAGTTGCACTACACTGCATACTGGTATACTACAACTGTCAACAGGACTGTCAAGTTGCACTACACTGCATACTGGTATACTACAACTGTCAACAGGACTGTCAAGTTGCACTACACTGCATACTGGTATACTACAACTGTCAACAGGACTGAGACGTTGCACTACACTGCACATGACACTGTAAGCTAGTATAGTATCCTACAATTGTTAATTAAATGATATTAATGATTATGATTGTATTTGATGTGGTGTGGATTAGGAAGGCACACACACTGCACATACAGGGATAGGTAGACGTAGCACCACCTCCCTGATCGGCCGTCATCACACGCCCGGTGGTGCTAGCCGGCACACAATCATCACTTCCTCACGTCTCTCCCTCGCTCATAATCTATCCAAATGGAATCTATCTTAATAGGATATAAGAGCAAGATATAGACACAAGTCTAGCTTGTGTCTTTAAGCAGCACTTGATATCTCAGTAGACATAAGAGGCCAAGTAAACAATCGCTTGTGATCATAGAAAACAATGCTCTCTCTGGTACAATATACCAGTAATGCACTAATTCCTTTTACGTGTGTAACAGGAAGTGTGCTGTTAATTAACAAATACAGTATCTACTGATGCCAATACTCTATCATGACTAAACAGTATTCTTTTGAGTTTAAAAGTATAACTTCCCATCACATCTAATATAGTTAAAACCCTAACTTTCATTTACATTAACAAAATATTACTATAAGGTTACTTATGGTCATATGGAATTGGAGTAGAAGCAGCTGGCCACACTGGTGTGTATCTAGCTTGTGTAGCTGGCCACACTGGTGTGTGTCTAGCTTGTGTAGCTGGCCACACTGGTGTGTGTCTAGCTTGTGTAGCTGGCCACACTGGTGTGTGTCTAGCTTGTGTAGCTGGCCACACTGGTGTGTATCTAGCTTGTGTAGCTGGCCACACTGGTGTGTGTCTAGCTTGTGTAGCTGGCCACACTGGTGTGTGTCTAGCTTGTGTAGCTGGCCACACTGGTGTGTGTCTAGCTTGTGCAGCTGGCCACACTGGTGTGTGTCTAGCTTGTGCAGCTGGCCACACTGGTGCGTGTCTAGCTTGTGTAGCTGGCCACACTAGTGTGTGTCTAGCTTGTGTAGCTGGCCACACTGGTGTGTATCTAGCTTGTGCAGCTGGCCACACTGGTGTGTGTCTAGCTTGTGTAGCTGGCCACACTAGTGTGTGTCTAGCTTGTGTAGCTGGCCACACTGGTGTGTATCTAGCTTGTGTAGCTGGCCACACTGGTGTGTGTCTAGCTTGTGTAGCTGGCCACACTGGTGTGTGTCTAGCTTGTGTAGCTGGCCACACTGGTGTGTGTCTAGCTTGTGCAGCTGGCCACACTGGTGTGTGTCTAGCTTGTGTAGCTGGCCACACTAGTGTGTGTCTAGCTTGTGTAGCTGGCCACACTGGTGTGTATCTAGCTTGTGTAGCTGGCCACACTGGTGTGTGTCTAGCTTGTGTAGCTGGCCACACTAGTGTGTGTCTAGCTTGTGCAGCTGGCCACACTGGTGTGTGTCTAGCTTGTGCAGCTGGCCACACTGGTGTGTGTCTAGCTTGTGCAGCTGGCCACACTGGTGTGTGTCTAGCTTGTGCAGCTGGCCACACTGGTGTGTGTCTAGCTTGTGTAGCTGGCCACACTGGTGTGTGTCTAGCTTGTGTAGCTGGCCACACTGGTGTGTATCTAGCTTGTGTAGCTGGCCACACTGGTGTGTGTCTAGCTTGTGCAGCTGGCCACACTGGTGTGTGTCTAGCTTGTGTAGCTGGCCACACTGGTGTGTGTCTAGCTTGTGTAGCTGGCCACACTGGTGTGTGTCTAGCTTGTGTAGCTGGCCACACTGGTGTGTGTCTAGCTTGTGTAGCTGGCCACACTGGTGTGTGTCTAGCTTGTGTAGCTGGCCACACTGGTGTGTGTCTAGCTTGTGTAGCTGGCCACACTGGTGTGTGTCTAGCTTGTGCAGCTGGCCACACTGGTGTGTGTCTAGCTTGTGCAGCTGGCCACACTGGTGTGTGTCTAGCTTGTGTAGCTGGCCACACTGGTGTGTCTCTAGCTTGTGTAGCTGGCCACACTGGTGTGTGTCTAGCTTGTGCAGCTGGCCACACTGGTGTGTGTCTAGCTTGTGCAGCTGGCCACACTGGTGTGTCTAGCTTGTGTAGCTGGCCACACTGGTGTGTGTCTAGCTTGTGTAGCTGGCCACACTGGTGTGTGTCTAGCTTGTGCAGCTGGCCACACTGGTGTGTGTCTAGCTTGTGCAGCTGGCCACACTGGTGTGTGTCTAGCTTGTGTAGCTGGCCACACTGGTGTGTGTCTAGCTTGTGCAGCTGGCCACACTGGTGTGTGTCTAGCTTGTGTAGCTGGCCACACTGGTGTGTGTCTAGCTTGTGTAGCTGGCCACACTGGTGTGTGTCTAGCTTGTGTAGCTGGCCACACTGGTGTGTGTCTAGCTTGTGTAGCTGGCCACCTGGTGTGTGTCTAGCTTGTGTAGCTGGCCACACTGGTGTGTGTCTAGCTTGTGTAGCTGGCCACACTGGTGTGTGTCTAGCTGTGTAGCTGGCCACACTGGTGTGTGTTAGCTTGTGTAGCTGGCCACACTGGTGTGTGTCTAGCTTGTGTAGCTGGCCACACTGGTGTGTGTCTAGCTTGTGTAGCTGGCCACATGGTGTGTGTCTAGCTTGTGTAGCTGGCCACACTGGTGTGTGTCTAGCTTGTGTAGCTGGCCACACTGGTGTCTCTCTAGCTTGTGCAGCTGGCCACACTAGTGTGCTAGCTTGTGTAGCTGGCCACACTAGTGTGTGTCTAGCTTGTGTAGCTGGCCACAGTATCTTGAGGTTATCTTGAGTTGATTTTGGGGCTTTAGTGTCCCCGGGGCCCGGTCCTCGACCAGGCCTCCACCCCAGGAAGCAGCCCGTGACAGCTGACTAACTCCCAGGTACCTATTTACTGCTAGGTAACAGAGGCATAGGGTGAGAGAAACTCTGCCCATCGTTTCTCACTGGCGATCGAACCGGGACCACAGGATCATGCGACCAGAGTGCTGTTCGCTCGGCCGGCGGCCCTCTGATACTGGTGTGTCAATGTTTAGCTNTACCCCCCCCCCATCCAGTGGGCAGCGGTGGATAGGTCACACCCCCCCCCCCATCCAGTGGGCAGCGGTGGATAGGTTACAGCCCCCCCCCCATCCAGTGGGCAGCGGTGGATAGGTTACACCCCCCCCATCCAGTGGGCAGCGGTGGATAGGTTACACCCCCCCCATCCAGTGGGCAGCGGTGGATAGGTTACACCCCCCCCCATCCTGTGGGCAGCGGTGGATAGGATACACCCCCCCCCATCCAGTGGGCAGCGGTGGATAGGTTACACCTCCCCCCCCCCCCCATCCCGTGGGCAGGGGTGGATAGGTTACACCTCCTCCCCCATCCCGTGGGCAGCGGTGGATAGGCTACACCCCCCTATCCAGTGGGCAGTGGTGGATAGGTTACACCGCCCCCACCCCCCATGCAGTGGGCAGCGGTGGATAGGTTACAGCTCCCCCCCCCCATCCCGTGGGCAGCGGTGGATAGGTTACACCCCCCCCCATACAGTGGGCAGCGGTGGATAGGTTACACCGCCCCCCCCATACAGTGGGCAGCGGTGGATAGGTTACACCCCCCCCCCCCCATACAGTGGGCAGCGGTGGATAGGTTACACCGCCCCCCCCATACAGTGGGCAGCGGTGGATAGGTTACACCCCCCCCCATACAGTGGGCAGCGGTGGATAGGTTACACACCCCCCCCCCCCCCCCGCCATCCCGTGGGCAGCGGTGGATAGGTTACACCCCCCCCCCCCCCCCGCCATACAGTGGGCAGCGGTGGATAGGTTTTCAAGTGTGGGGCCTCACTCCCCCTGATCGTCCCTCACTTACCTGACACCTCAACTGTCCCGAGGACCTGAGTAGGTTAGGTGCGCCGGGGGCACCGTCCCAAGGTTTTACTGAGACGGGGCTATTACCTGGAGAAGTTGCATTTGCCAGACAGGTCCAGGGGTGCTGCGTCTCGGAGCCCCGCGAGTGGCATGTCTACATAGGACTGGGTAGTTTAACCCGACGTCGCTGGAGTATGTGTTCCTGGACTGTCATCTGCCACTTGGGGGGGGGGGAGTCCAGGGAGCACTGTGTAAGGAGGGAACCTGTGGGCACTTCACCGTGAGGTCTAGGGAGCACTGTGTACTTCACCATGAGGTCTAGGGAGCACTGTGTAAGGGGGGAACCTGTGGGCACTTCACCGTGAGGTCTAGGGAGCACTGTGTACTTCACCATGAGGTCTAGGGAGCACTGTGTAAGGAGGGAACCTGTGGGCACTTCACCGTGAGGTCTAGGGAGCACTGTGTACTTCACCATGAGGTCTAGGGAGCACTGTGTAAGGGGGGAACCTGTGAGCACTTCACCGTGAGGTCTAGGGAGCACTGTGTCATCACCGAGTATAGGAGCACTTCACTGTAAAGTGGCAGGGGAGCTGTGTCGGGCGTGGACCGCCGGCGCTCAGTGTTTACACCTTAGTTGGGGGTCACTCCGTGTGGTGGCGTTCAGGTTCTCCTCCTGCACCTCACCAGGGGTGCTGTAGATTTCTTTCGACTTGGGACCCTATCTGAACGTGGGTTCTAATGCTGGGGGAACCCAGGAGAGGATGGGTTCAGTATCCCTAACTTGGTGTGGCATTTCTGCGAAAACTGCTGCTTGGTTGTTCACCGCTCGTTAGAGTTTCCAGGAATGGCATCGTTACACACTCTCGCCTCTCATTAGATGGGAGAGGCTAGCAGGAAAACTGTTTCGCCTACGACTGACAGCCTTGGACGAGATCCCCACAAAGGCAACAAACTATGCCTATTGTCCCAGTAACAGCATTTGTTCCAGTTAGTGAGTTGTTTCTCTAGGTCCCTCAGCACTGATGTCTAACCCCCACGAGACGGCTACCGGAAGACGAGATCACCTGAGACCCGAGATGACGGACTGAAGCCCATCTCACCTGACCCCCGTGCACCTGGTCCTCCGGATGAAACTGCCTAAACAAGTTAGGCACCCGGAGAATTACAGAGGGCACCCAGCAACAACGGTCTCTGATACCTATCGTAGAAACGATACTGCCTCTTGTTACTGGTAATGGCTCCAAAGGGCCACCACTTACGGGCTATTCATACCTGTACCACCTTTTGGGTGGCTTAATCTTAATCAATCAATCTCTATATAACATATCTATTTTGTATAATCATAATAATTGAAAACTAGCAACTATGTCTAGTGTCTTACGCAATAACGCCAACTCGTGCTTCAGTCCTCATTATATCATGTTATTCTCCTCTCCTAACGTAACAGAACAGAGCAAAGAACAACACAGAGAACAGACAAAAGAACACCACAGAGAACCAAGAACAGAAGAGAGGAGAGAACTGAGTAGAATAGAACAGACCAGAACAGAGAACATAGAACTGAGCAGGGAACAGATCAGAGAACAGAACAAAGTAAAGGGAGAACAGAACAAGGAACCGAACAGAGAACTGAGCAGTAAACAGAGAACAGAAAAGAGAACGTCACCGAACAGAACAAAGAACAGATAACAGAACAGAACAGAACATAGCATAAAACAGAACAGAGAACAGAACAGAGAATAGAACTGAGAACAGAACAGAGAATAGAGAACCGAGAAAGGAACATGATGGGGTTCTGAGAGTTCTTTTACTCCCCAAGCCCGGCCCGAAGCCAGGCTTGACTTGTGAGAGTTTGGTCAACCAGGCTGTTGCTTAGAGCGGCCCGCAGGCCCACATACCCACCACAGCCCGGCTGGTCTGGCACCCTTTGGAGGAAACTATCTAGTTTTCTCTTGAAGACGTCCGGCAATATTTCTTATGCTGTCTGGGAGGACGTTGAACATCCGCGGACCTCTGATGTTCATACAGTGTTCTCTGATTGTGCCAATGGCACCACTGCTCTTCACTGGTTCTATTCTGCATTTTCTTCCATATCGTTCACTCCAGTACGTTGTTATTTTACTGTGTAGATTAGGGACCTGGCCCTCCAGTATCTTCCACGTGTATATTATTTGGTATCTCTCTCCTCTTCTTTCTAGCGAGCACATTTGGAGAGCTTTGGGACGATCCCAATAATTTAGGTGCTTTATCTCGTCTATGCGTGCCGTATATGTTCTTTGTATTCCCCCTATTTCAGCAATCTCTCCTGCTCTGAAGGGGGAAGTGAGTACTGAGCAGTACTCAAGACGGGACAACCAAAGTGACTTGAAGAGTACAACCATTGTGATGGGATCCTTGGATTTGAAAGTTCTCATAATCCATCCTATCATTTTTCGGGCTGACGCAACATATGCTTGGTTATGCTCCCTAAATGTTAGGTCGTCAGACATTATTCCCAAATCCTTCACATGTTGCTTTCCTACTATGGGCAAATTTGATTGTGTTTTGTACCTTGTATTATGTTTAAGGTCCTCATTTTTACCCCAAGATGGGTATGGGGTGCATAATAAATGAACTAAACTAACTAACTACCATATCTGAGTACCTGGAATTTATCACTGTTAAACATCATGTTATTATTTGCTGCTCAGTCGAAAACTTTATTAATATCTGCTTGTAGTTTTTCAATGTCTTCAGCCGAGGTAATTTTAATGCTGATTTTTGTGTCATCTGCAAAGGATGATACGAAGCTGTGCCTTGTATTTGAGTCTATATCTGATAGGAGAATAAGGAAAAGCAGTGGTGCAAGGACTGTACCTTGAGGTACAGAGCTTCCCCAAATAAGAACGAGTCTTTCATGAACCAATAATGATCCCCAGCTTGAATGTTTGAAGTTGTTAATTTCAAATCTAATTCACAAACCAAATACAACATTCTAGTGTAAATGCTGCAAAAGAACAACAGGTACAACAGAGCAACATTTGCAATAGAATTGACAGTGATGTAGTAATCGTCCGTCAGTCAAGAACTGTTAATGGCCGCTCGACTACAATATACAATATATACAATAACAGACTAAGAAACCCAACAACTCAAAGTTCCTGACACAACGCTGGATGATAATAAATATTGGCTTTCAATTGACTTAAGATATTGCTCGTTAAAGAGGATCTGGTATGTACAGAGCTACTAAACTCAACCAATGAGGTGGTAGAGGTACTTGGAATCAAAGTAGAACAAATAAACCCTAGTTGTTATTCTAATATATAAACCGCCAAATGCAACAGTTGAGGAATTCAAAGCAGATACACAAAATAGAGAATATCCTTGATAACCTGGCAAACCCAGTACCAGATATTATCGTCCTTGGAGACTTCAACCTGACCATTTTAAGATGGAGAATAACAAACATCATCATAGCAGGAAACCAACCTGGAAATAATCCACCGCAGGTCAGAGAACTGTTGAGTTTCTGGGACAAGTTCTCGCTCTACCAACAGATTACAGAACCAACCAGGAACGAAAACACAATAAACCTGATATTGACAAACAATGATGGTACAAAGGGCTGGCTGTTTGATGGGCCACATCGACCCTATCACACACATTTGAGTTGATGATCACCCAACCCCATACTTCTGACTATAAGTATCCGCCGCTTTGCACCTTCAGTAAGAGCAACGTCTCAACTTTCTCGCCTTCAACATTCTTCAGGATAGGAAGAACATTTCCTGTAATTCACAGTTATCCTCACAAACCAGCTTCTGGCGCTGGGTCCTGGGAAGTCAAGGTCTCTAGAGGCTGAGAAAAACGACCCGTTCTCAAACGTGTGCGCGCTCCCTTGGCAACCCGTCCTCTTAAAAATAACGTCACTTTTGGCGCCACTTTTGGACCGTCTATGGTAGCCATAGAACTCCGTACATATGACTGATGCCAAAGTCTGACATTAGTATATCAGCCTGGTAAGCTCCGGGGAGCCGTAGGGGCTCCCCCCAGAAAAAATTACAGTAGGAAGGCAGAACAATGAGGAATAAATTTGTAAATGGTATAAAAAATATAGTAATAACTATTTAATTGAATCTACAAGAAAATATGCTTCATCAACATGGTTCTACAAATCAAATAGGAAAATAACAATAATTTCACAATACAAAATATAAAATTCTATATTTAATACACATCAATATTCATGCAAATACTAAACAAACTGTATATGGCACAATAATACCACACTTGTCAGGAATACTGGTAGCAGTAATACCACACTTGTCAGGAATACTGGTAGCAGTAATACCACACTTGTCAGGAATACTGGTAGCAGTAATACCACACTTGTCAGGAATACTGGTAGCAGTAATACCACACTTGTCAGGAATACTGATAGCATTATTACCATGCTTGCCAGGAATACTGATAGCATTATTACCATGCTTGCCAGGAATACTGATAGCATTATTACCATGCTTGCCAGGAATACTGGTAGCATTATTACCATGCTTGCCAGGAATATTGGTAGCATTATTGCCTTGCTTGCCAGGAATATTGGTAGCATTATTACCATGCTTGCCAGGAATATTGATAGCATTATTACCATGCTTGCCAGGAATACTGGTAGCATTATTACCATGCTTGCCAGGAATATTGGTAGCATTATTACCTTGCTTGCCAGGAATACTGGTAGCATTATTACCATGCTTGCCAGGAATATTGGTAGCATTATTACCATGCTTGTCAGGAATACTGGTAGCATTATTACCATGCTTGCCAGGAATACTGGTAGCATTATTACCATGCTTGCCAGGAATACTGGTAGCATTATTACCATGCTTGCCAGGAATATGGTAGCATTATTACCATGCTTGCCAGGAATACTGGTAGCATTATTACCATGCTTGCCAGGAGTACTGGTAGCAGTAATACCAAACAAGTTATGAATTCTGGAACAATAATATTACAAGTACCTGTACAGTATTTCTTCTTAAATATCTAATGTTATGAGCAGTTTATAACATTAGATTTTTTTACAAACAAGAAAGTAATTATCTCCAAGAAAGTGGAGTAATTATCAAAAGTTGAAGTTAAGCCAATGTGGCTGTAAAGCCCCATTAGTCACAGTCAAAAGCAAGCAAGTGACACACTACTATAGATCTCAATATGATAACAGAAGTACATGAGTTTTGAAACACTAAACATATTCAGTTAAAAAAGGAGTGTATCTAAAGTCAGTTGAAGGGATTAGTGTGAATTTATGGTCATCATAGCACTCACCAGAATGTAACAATTTAACAAGGCAATTTGGGCAATAATGGGTATGTGCCCTTTCCATGAAAAAATAAATGTGTGAATCTAGCACATGTATGACCAGTACTCAAGTAGGTTGAACATGTATCCCATTTCCAGGTGTGGTAGTGTATAATGAAGGCCAGTACAGAATACTCCAAACCTCCATAGTTCAGTGTATATTACTGAAGGCTCCTCCAATATACTTATTAACATCAAATATGTAAAATTATCAACCTACATCAATAAACAATTAAAGTTTAGTCAAACATGATTTAATGAAATTCACGTTTCCAGGATTTATATTAATTATTATATGGCAAACATTTATTGATGTGATTTCCAGTATATTTTGGTAATGAACAGCAACCATTACAACTTGTCACACGTCTTATAACCCAATGGTTGTTATTTACACATTATTATTTATTTATACCCCCAATGCAATAATAAAATGTGTATGTCCGGCTTATATTTATTTCCAAGTGCTCAGCACCAGTCCATAAACTTGGCAACATGGGCCTCATAGCTACTATTAATATGTTTCATATTCACGTAAATGAATGAACTAATTGAGCTTTCAATATATTAAGTTATTATGTTTAGCAGCCATTATATGTTTTAAAGCAGTAGTGCAGTGAAAGTTTGTAGTCAAAATACACTTGGTAATAACATGTCAGTCTGCTTAAGGCCTCCACATGATAACTTCAAATATCATTACTGTATTTTAACAGTTCATTTAACAGGGACAAATTTAAAGAGTATATTCTGTATATACTGTATAGGATTAGTTTAAAAAAAATTATTCTTGCTCCTTCAGAATTTATATGGGTCTACTTAAACCATGACTTAGTGAAGTGAAACTTTGTTTACTACAACAATCCTCTGGAAAACCCCTAAGTGATTTAACTGACAAACCTATAATTTACTGCCTAAATGTCAGTGTGAAGACTGTGAGCCAGCACATAAGAACTGCATATTAGGGGAGGTACAACTTGTGCTCATATCTCAAATGGTTTCTGCCCGAAACGCATTGCGTAATAGTGGCTTTAGGCATTGTATGTACTAAGCTCTATCTATAAATCGATCCATTTATGTAAGATCACTTTATGTATGTACCTTACCTGAATCAAACATATTTATTTATTTATTTATGTGCTTGTAGTCAGCAAAACTTTCCACTATATTTGTCTAAGAGTGGCTAAAATTATGCACACATATTTAAAGAAAATTATGCTCACATTACTTCTTGCAGACACACAGTTCAATAATTAATCATTTAATTTAAATAGTTCATTCACTGCTCTTGCCAACCAACATCACAGCAACCAGACATTTAATGCACCAAATTTCCAAACAAATCTTTATCCTTTAACATGGAATTAGTGGTCCATGTGTTGTACTCACCTAATTGTGCTTGCGGGGGCTGAGCTTTGGCTCTTTGGTCCCGCCTCTCAACTGTCAATCAACAGGTGTACAGATTCCTGAGCCTACTGGGCTCTATCATATCTACATTTGAAACTGTGTATGGAGTCTGCCTCCACCACATCACTTCCTAGTGCATTCCATTTATTAACTACTCTGACACTGAAAAAATTCTTTCTAACGTCTCTGTGGCTCATCTGGGTACTAAGTTTCCACCTGTGTCCCCTTGTTCGTGTCCCACGAACAAGGGGACACAGTTGTGTGAAGCCTTGCGATTTACCTTCCTACATCAATCTTCAACCTTTACTCTGGCAATGTTAAAGACATGTATTATGAAAGAAACAAATTCTGCTATCATATTGATAGGTATTGGAAACATTAACATATGCAGCACACACAAGGCTTCTGTCAATATAAACATTTACTGCACCTTCAAAATTACTAAATATATTAACAAATTTCACCATCCATGGAAGACTTAAAAAAATATATTAATTTAAATCAAATTCATCACCAAGATTACATCAATAAATACATAAAATTATAAGAAACTGCTGATAGTTTTCAAGAAGATGGTCTATAATCAAGAGGTATAATTTACCCACACTCAGAAATAGTTCTAAGAGATTAAGGTCTAAAGATCTCCAAGGGGGACACACACTAGCATTTTAGAAGTGTGTGATGAAGGTCTTCTTCAGGGACATACACTCCAGCTGTTACAAGTATGTATGATGAAAGTCTTCTGCTTGATGGGGTTCTGGGAGTTCTTCTACTCCCAAGCTCGGCCTGAGGCCAGGCTTGACTTGTGAGAGTTTGGTCCACCAGGCTGTTGCTTGAAGCGGCCCGCAGGCCCATATACCCACCACAGCCCGGTTGGTCCGGCACTCCTTGAAGAAAACTATCCAGTTTCCTCTTGAAGATGTCCACGGTTGTCCCAGCAATATTTCTTATGCTCGTTGGGACTATGTTAAACAGCCGCGGACCTCTGATGTTTATACAGTGTTCTCTGATTGTGCCTATGGCCCCCCTGCTCTTCACTGGTTCTATTCTGCATTTTCTTCCATATCTTTCACTCCAGTACATTGTTATTTTACTGTGTAGATTTGGGACCTGGCCCTCCAGTATTTTTCAGTGACACACTCCAGCATGTTAGAAGTGTGTGTGGTGGAGGTCTTCTTCAGTGACACACTCCAGCATGTTAGAAGTGTGTGTGGTGGAGGTCTTCTTCAGTGACACACTCCAGCATGTTAGAAGTGTGTGTGGTGGAGGTCATCACCAGTGACACACACTCCAGCATGTTAGAAGTGTGTGTGGTGGAGGTCATCACCAGTGACACACTCCAGCATGTTAGAAGTGTGTGTGGTGGAGGTCTTCTTCAGTGACACACTCCAGCATGTTAGAAGTGTGTGTGGTGGAGGTCTTCTTCAGTGACACACTCCAGCATGTTAGAAGTGTGTGTGGTGGAGGTCTTCTTCAGTGACACACTCCAGCATGTTAGAAGTGTGTGTGGTGGAGGTCTTCTTCAGTGACACACACTCCAGCATGTTAGAAGTGTGTGTGTGTGGTGGAGGTCTTCTTCAGCGACACACTCCAGCATGTTAGAAGTGTGTGTGGTGGAGGTCTTCTTCAGTGACACACTCCAGCATGTTAGAAGTGTGTGTGGTGGAGGTCTTCTTCAGTGACACACACTCCAGCATGTTAGAAGTGTGTGTGTGTGGTGGAGGTCATCTCCAGTGACACGCTCCAGCATGTTAGAAGTGTGTGTGTGTGGTGGAGGTCATCTCCAGTGACACACTCCAGCATGTTAGAAGTGTGTGTGGTGGAGGTCTTCACCAGTGACACACACTCCAGCATGTTAGAAGTGTGTGTGGTGGAGGTCTTCACCAGTGACACACACTCCAGCATGTTAGAAGTGTGTGTGGTGGAGGTCTTCACCAGTGACACACACTCCAGCATGTTAGAAGTGTGTGTGGTGGAGGTCTTCACCAGTGACACACACTCCAGCATGTTAGAAGTGTGTGTGGTGGAGGTCATCACCAGTGACACACACTCCAGCATGTTAGAAGTGTGTGTGGTGGAGGTCATCACCAGTGACACACACTCCAGCATGTTAGAAGTGTGTGTGGTGGAGGTCATCACCAGTGACACACACTCCAGCATGTTAGAAGTGTGTGTGGTTGAGGTCATCTAGTAAAGTACAAGTAATGCCATAGGCAAATTGTCAGAATAAAATACAGCATACAAAATAAGTGAAGTTTGTACTATGTAATATATAAATATGAGGTGTGTGAGAGTAAGTGGAGCTAGGCTCGTGAGAGAGAGGTTAAGTAACCAATAATGCAACACACTCTTAGGTCATACACAAAACACAAAGGAATGTCAGTAATAGTCTTGGTGTTATCAATTTAACACATAACAATATATTATAGTGATCAAATCCACAAGGGCCATGATGAGGGTTTGAACTTAAATCCAGGATGTGCCCAGACGCGCCTCAGTCGATGTGCCATGAAAGCCACAATCGACTGAGGCGCGTCTGGCTCATCCTGGACGTAAGTTCGAACCTTCAACACGGCCCTTGTGGATTTGTTCATTTGATGTATCACACTATTGTGATTCTGGTGTATTAATATATTACAGTATTTATGAAACAAAAACAAAATATTTTTCATAACAGAAATATCATTTAATACTAACTTCAGAAAAAAATGAGATTGGTGCATGACAAAACATACTATGATCAGTTATATGGAGATACAGGTATAGAGAACTCCCTATTCTTAATCAAATTAAACAATTTCTTAAAAAAAANGAAGTAATAGGCTCACGCTCCTTCACAAACGCCATATCTGGGGCTCATTAGTCACCAGGCCAACAATTACAAGAGTGAGCCAGCCGCGTTCTGGAGAAAAATTAAACAACGCCTTGGCTCGACTGAACCCCTCTCTCCCATCTCAACACACACACACCAACGCAACAACGAGGTAGTCACGACTAGGATTGAGAACCCCCAGCACCAGGCCAACTACATGGGAGAGGTCTGGCGCGGAATTTTCACCGAAAACCTTAACCAGGTTAACCTTGAAAACCATCGGAGGGTGGGCATATGGGCCCTGGAAAACGAGGAAAACCTTCACAGCAGACCAACCATCGACGAAGCCAACTCGATCCATCCGATCCCATTACTAGACCGATCACTTTAGAAGAATTGGGGAGGTGCTGAAGAATACCAAGAACAAAGCTCCTGGGCTTACTGGTATTACCTCATCCAACTCAAGTTCCTTCCCGTTAACTACATCCAAAGCCTTCTTAACATCTATAATGCCATCCTGGCATCCGGGCACCTACCCACTGTACTTAAGACCGCAAAGATGATTTTCATTCCCAACCAGGCAAGAATAGATATTCCCCTGTGAACTACCGACCGATCTCCTTGTTAGAAACGACATGGAAATGCTTTGAGAAGATCATGTCTAACAGAATTAATTACTATATGGAATACCACCACCTCTTCACAGAAAAACAGTTCGGTTTCAGGTACCAGAGGTCGACTCAACATGCAATCAACGTAATCTACGATGCAGCCGACAGCGTTCGCAAGCAAAAGCAAACGGCAATAATAGCAACATGAGATGTACACAAGACATTTGACAGCCTCTGGCACGACGGACTCCTCTTCAAGCTGACCAACCTGCCTCACCACAACTGGACCGTCCTGAGACTGATTAACAACTTCCTAAAAAAACAGGAGGATCATCCAATGTTTAACACTAAAACAGCAGCTGCATTCACACCTATGGCGGGGGTCCCCCAAGGGTCATGCATCAGCCCTGTGCTCTTTAACCTTTTCGTGAATGATTTGCCACGCCCCATCCACAATGACACAATTATCACCAATTCACGGACGATGTCATTCACGTTGTCACGTCGATGCCTGCAGGACAAAATGCAAAACACGACACGGTGATAAGGAAGGTCAAGGAGCCCAGCCGCCACTGCAACGTGGGAGAGGGAGTGGAAAATCGTGACCCCTCTCCAGCAAAATCCAACTTTGCTCGATAGGCTGCTGGGCTAGCTCCCTGGGAGCTATCAACATTGGAGGCACGCTGACAAGGGTACAGAACTCTACCACGATCCTGGGATATAACATAGCAAGGCTCCTGAATTAATGAACATATCAACAGGAAGGCAGCAATTGCCAGGACTCAACTAGCCAAGCTATATCGCTTTCATCAGGCCCCCAACATGTAAAACTTCACCTCTACAAGATGCTCATTCGGCCAACCCTAGAATACCCGGACACCAACTCACTCTGGCAAGAAATCGAACATGCTGAAACTGCAACGGGTCCAGAACAGGGCACTCTGATTTGTGGCAAATGTATCACTCTTAGACAGAGTGCGCATAGAAGACCTTCATAACAGACTGAGGATTGACCCACTGAACGTTCGCCTGAGTCGCCTCTCAATCAAACAGCGATATAAAATGATAGTATGTACATGCCAAATAGTGAGGACCCCTTTGTTGTCCTCAACACGACGAATTACGCTATGCTCGACCAGCCCCACAGGTCGAGGAGGATGTCCCTCCAACAAAGGGTAAGAAGATACAACCACGACAGAGCCTACCTCAGGCCCAGGATCTTAAGCAACCTACCACAAGAGGATGAATGGCAGCCACCAGCCCCACTGTACACATAAGTTCAACGACCTGAAACCCACCGATTAAGGATTTAAAAACGCCACTCAACCACCAACAACTGATAACAAAACAAGCACAGCTCTCCAAGACAATCGGCGAGTAGCTACTTAATCAACCACCACCTGTTTAATGGCTACTCACCGCCAGCTAATCAGAAAAAAGAGCCTTTTACTAACCACCATATATCACCTCCACATTCATCCATCACTTCTCATCACAATCAACCCAAAGTGGTTGGGCCACTTACCTGTAACCCCCTCCTCTCCCTCACACCCTAATCCTTTTCAAGTTTTCCTACATCCTCCTGTTCCCATTTGGTCCGGGTCTCAACTTCGAAACGGACGGACGGACACCCCCCACGCAGGGTGCAGTCGCACCTCCATAGATCTCCAGTATCATCTATTGATACTGGTAATGGCTCAAAAGGCCACCACTTACGGGCTATTCATGCCCGTGCCACCTTTTGGGTGGCTTAATCTTCATCAATCTATATAACATATCTATTTTGAATAATCATAATAATTGAAAACTAGCAACTATGTCTAGTGTCTTACGCAATAACGCCAACTCGTGCTTCAATCCTCATTATATCATGTTATTCTCCTCTCCTAACGTAAAGGAACAGAGAGAGAGAGAACTGAGTAGAATAGAACAGAGAACATAGAACTGAGCAGGGAACGAACAGACAGGACCGACAGGGACAGAACAGAACAAGGAACCGAACAGGGAACAGAACAGAACAAGGAACCGAACAGGGAACAGAACAGAACAAGAACCGAACAGGAACAGAACAGAGAACAGAACAAGAACCGACAGGAACAGAACAGAGAACAGAAACGGAGACAACTGAGAACAGAACAGAATAGAGAACCGAGAAGGAACAGAAAATAACAGAACAGAAAAATATAGACAGAAAAGTGATCAGAACAGAATAGAAACCAAGAAAGACATAAGAAGTATAGAGAATAGAACAGAACAGAGAACAAGGAACAGAGAATATGTATAACGTCATTCTCTCCAAAACTACTTTCGAGAATTAAGTGATGAAACTTACGGTTTACTACAAGATCTTGATTATTCAAGACGACTGATGACATCGCGTTATCTTATAAAACTATTCCATTTTATGCTTAGTTTATTTTTAAATATCCGTTGCAGGGTTCATTCATTGCCCAAATCAAGTAAATAAATATACGTTGGTGATGTTTAGAGGTAAATGAAGGGTCGACGCTAATTAAGCAACTAGCAAGCTTGCAAATTGACGAGCAATCGTCCATGGTTGTGTTGCCAAATACCACCATTGCAGCAAGCCTCTCTCACCTCATCTCACGTGAAATTTGGGCGTTTTTAAGCTAAGGTACATTCAGCCAAGGGTTAGTTTTGTAGATAAATCGTCAGTGTTATATATTGGCTACATTTGAACGTCAACAAACGAATGTGACGTTAAATGGTCGTGAGGCAGTGAGGGCGATGATAAGTCATATCTGGCAACTGCTCCTTGCCTCCCTCCCGCCCTCCGTCGTGGGCGGCCCCGCCCTCCGTCGTGGGCGGCCCCGCCCTCCGTCGTGGGCGGCCCCGCCCTCCGTCGTGGGCGGCCCCCGCCCTCCGTCGTGGGCGGCCCCCGCCCTCCGTCGTGGGCGGCCCCGCCCTCCGTCGTGGGCGGCCCCGCCTCCGTCGTGGGCGGCCCCGCCCTCCGTCGTGGGCGGCCCCGCCCTCCGTCGTGGGCGGCCCCGCCCTCCGTCGTGGGGCGCCCCGCCCTCCGTCGTGGGCGGCCCCGCCCTCCGTCGTGGGGCGGCCCGCCCTCCGTCGTGGGCGGCCCCGCCCTCCGTCGTGGGCGGCCCCGCCCACTCTTTCCTCCTCCCACCCACATTTAACGTCAAATTTGGGCGTTATTGCGCTATGGTACATTCAATCACGAGCACATAAACCATCACTGTTCATGCACTTGCTACATTTGAAAGTTTAAGTTTAGTTCATATATTATGCACCCCATACCCATGTTGTGGGCGGTAGTGGGTTACAGAGGCACATAATGGGCTCAGGCACTGACCCCACAATTCATTTAGCTAAACAAGTTATAATCTTGATGAGCTAGTTACAAAACTCAATATACGTCGTCACGTCATCAATGGTTCGAGATCGACCACAAGTACAGTTTCTAAATTAAGCAACTGACATGGGAGAGCTAATGTCACAATGATGTTTCTCCTGCACACCGCCCCCCCCCCCCCCCCGTGGGCAGCGGTGGATAGGTTACACCCCCCCCCCCCATCCAGCGAGCAGCGGTGGATAGGTTTTCAAGTGTGGGGCCTCACTCCCCCTGATCGTCCCTCACTTACCTGACACCTCAACTGTCCCGAGGACCTGAGTAGGTTAGGTGCGCCGGGGGCACCGTCCCAAGGTTTTACTGAGACGGGGCTATTACCTGGAGAAGTTGTATTTGCCAGACAGGTCCAGGGGCGCTGCGTCTCGGAGCCCCGCGAGTTGCATGTCTACATAGACTGGTAGTTTAACCCGACGTCGCTGGAGTATGTGTTCCTGGACTGTCATCTGCCACTTGGGGGGGGGGGTCCTGGGAGCACTGTGTAAGGGGGGAACCTGTGGGCACTTCACCGTGAGGTCTAGGGAGCACTGTGTAAGGGGGAACCTGTGGGCACTTCACTGTGAGGTCTAGGGAGCACTGTGTAAGGGGGGGACCTGTGGGCACTTCACCGTGAGGTCTAGGGAGCACTGTGTAAGGGGGAACCTGTGGGCACTTCACCGTGAGGTCTAGGGAGCACTGTGTAAGGGGGGAACCTGTGGGCACTTCACCGTGAGGTCTAGGAGCACTGTGTAAGGGGGGAACCTGTGGGCACTTCACCGTGAGGTCTAGGGAGCACTGTGTGAGGGGGAACCTGTGAGCACTTCACCGTGAGGTCTAGGGAGCACTGTGTAAGGGGGGAACCTGTGGGCACTTCACCGTAAGGTCTAGGAGCACTGTGTGAGGGGGGAACCTGTGAGCACTTCACCGTGAGGTCTAGGGAGCACTGTGTAAGGGGGAACCTGTGAGCACTTCACCGTGAGGTCTAGGGAGCACTGTGTAAGGGGGGAACCTGTGGGCACTTCACCGTAAGGTCTAGGGAGCACTGTGTGAGGGGGGAACCTGTGGGCACTTCACCGTGAGGTCTAGGGAGCACTGTGTAAGGGGGGAACCTGTGGGCACTTCACCGTGAGGTCTAGGGAGCACTGTGTAAGGGGGGGAACCTGTGGGCACTTCACCGTGAGGTCTAGGGAGCACTGTGTAAGGGGGAAACCTGTGGGCACTTCACCGTGAGGTCTAGGGAGCACTGTGTAAGGGGGAACCTGTGAGCACTTCACCGTAAGGTCTAGGGAGCACTGTGTAAGGGGGGAACCTGTGAGCACTTCACCGTGAGGTCTAGGGAGCACTGTCATCACCAAGTATAGGAGCACTTCACTGTAAAGTGCCAGGGGAGCTGTGTCGGGTGTAGACCGCCGGCGCTCGGTGTTTACACCTTAGTTGCGGGTCACTCCGTGTGGTGGCGTTCAGGTCCTCCTCCTGCGCCTCACCAGGGTGCTGTAGATTTCTTTCGACTTGGGACCCAATCTGAACGTGGGGTTCTAATGCTGGGGGAACCCAGGAGAGGATGGGTTCAGTATCCCTAACTTGGTGTGGCATTTCTGCGAAAACTGCTGCTTGGTTGTTCACCGCTCGTTAGTTTCCGGGAATGGCATCGTTACACACTCTCGCCTCTCATTTGATGGGGAGGCTAGCAGGAAAACTGTTTCGCCTACGACTGACAGCCTTGGACGAGAGCCCCACAAAGGCAACAAACTATGCCTATTGTCCCAGTAACAGCATTTGTTCCAGTTAGAGAATTGTTTCTCTAGGTCCCTCAGCACTGATGTCTAGCCCCCACGAGACGGCTACCGGAAGACGAGATCACCTGAGACCCGAGATGACGGACTGAAGCCCATCTCACCTGACCCCCGTGCACCTGGTCCTCCGGATGAAACTGCCTAAACAAGTTAGGCACCCGGAGAATTGCAGAGGGCACCCAGCAACAACGGTCTCTGATACCTAAATAACATTTTTCTGCAGATTTCGTTGAGAACAAAACCCAGGTTACTCTGCGGTAGAAACGATACTGCCTCTTGATACTGGTAATGGCTCCAAAGGGCCACCACTTACGGGCTATTCATACCCGTACCACCTTTTGGGTGGCTTAATCTTCATCAATCAATCAATCTCTATATAACATATCTATTTTGAATAATTATAATACCCTGTAATTGAAAACTAGCAACTATGTCTAGTGTATTACGCAATAACGCCAACTCGTGCTTCAATCCTCATTATATCATGTTATTCTTCTCTCCTAACGTAACACAACAGAGCAAAGAACAACACAGAGAACAGACAAAAGAACATAACAGATCCGTGGTGTAGTGGTAAGACACTCGTGGCGTTCCGCGAGCGCTATGTCATGGGTTCGTATCCTGGCCGGGGAGGATTTACTGGGCGCAATTCCTTAACTGTAGCCTCTGTTTAACGCAACAGTAAAATGTGTACTTGGATGAAAAAACGATTCTTCGCGGCGGGGATCGTATTCCAGGGACCTGCCCGAAACGCTACGCGTACTAGTGGCTGTACAAGAATGTAACAACTCTTGTATATATCTCAAGATAACCAAGAACAGAAGAGAGGAGAGAACTGAGTAGAATAGAACAGAGACCAGAACAGAGAACATAGAACTGAGCAGCGAAAAGAACAGAGAACAGAACAAAGTAAAGGGAGAACAGAACAAGGAACCGAACAGAGAATAGAACAGAGAACTGAGCAGTAAACTGAGAACAGAAAAGAGAACTTCACCAAACAGAACAAAGAACAGATAACAGAACAGAACAGGGCAGAAAACAGAACAGAGAATAGAGAACCGAGAAAGGAACATGATGGGTTCTGGGAGTTCTATTGCCCAAGCCCAGCCCGAGACCAGGCTTGACTTGTGAGAGTTTGGTCCACCAGGCTGTTGCTTAGAGCGCCCAGCAGGCCCACATACCCACCACAGCCCGGTTGGTCCGGCACTCCTTGGAGAAAACCATCTAGTTTTTTCATGAAGACGTCCGGCAATATTTCTTATGCTTGCTGGGAGGACGTTGAACAACCGCGGACCTCTGATGTTTATACAGTGTTCTCTGATTGTGCCTATGGCACCTCTGCTCTTCACTGGACCTCTGATGTTTATACAGTGTTCTCTGATTGTGCCTATGGCACCTCTGCTCTTCACTGGACCTCTGATGTTTATACAGTGTTCTCTGATTGTGACTATGGCACCTCTGCTCTTCACTGGACCTCTGATGTTTATACAGTGTTCTCTGATTGTGTCTATGGCACCTCTGCTCTTCACTGGACCTCTGATGTTTATACAGTGTTCTCTGATTGTGTCTATGGCACCTCTGCTCTTCACTGGACCTCTGATGTTTATACAGTGTTCTCTGATTGTGTCTATGGCACCTCTGCTCTTCACTGGACCTCTGATGTTTATACAGTGTTCTCTGATTGTGACTATGGCACCTCTGCTCTTCACTGGACCTCTGATGTTTATACAGTGTTCTCTGATTGTGACTATGGCACCTCTGCTTTTCACTGGACCTCTGATGTTTATACAGTGTTCTCTGATTGTGCCTATGGCACCTCTGCTCTTCACTGGACCTCTGATGTTTATACAGTGTTCTCTGAATGTGCCTATGGCACCTCTGCTCTTCACTGGACCTCTGATGTTTATACAGTGTTCTCTGATTGTGCCTATGGCACCTCTGCTCTTCACTGGACCTCTGATGTTTATACAGTGTTCTCTGATTGTGCCTATGGCACCCTGCTCTTCACTGGTTCTATTCTGCATTTTTTTCCATATCGTTCACTTCAGTACGTTGTTATTTTACTGTGTAGATTTGGGACCTGGCCCTCCAGTATTTTCCACGTGTATATTATTTGGTATCTCTCTCGTCTCCTTTCTAGAGAGTACATTTGGAGAGCTTTGAGACGATCCCAATAATTTAGGTGTTTTATCTCGTCTATGCGTGCCGTATATGTTCTCTGTATTCCCTCTATTTCAGCAATCTCTCCTGCTCTGAAGGGGGAAGTGAGTACAATGTCAGTCCTGACCTTAAAAGCTTCCTAGAAGGTTGTAACAGATCTCATAAGCACCACACCAGAAACAAATACCTATTTGATATTCCAAGAGTACGACTTAGTCAAACTAGAAATGCTCTACAAATCAAGGGACCTCGAATGTGGAATGACCCTCCCAATTATGTTAAAGACTGTACCTCTCCCAACCAGTTTAAGATAAAAACTAAGTACTACCTAATTAACTCAATGTAACCTACCTCACCCCAAAATGTCAACACATGTCTTCTATTTTAAACAATGCTGTTTTGTTGACCAAATTGTATTTTTGCTTTTTTCTGCCATGTCCCCCTCCCCCTCCTTTTTTCCATTCTTTTCTTATTTTTTTCTCAACACAATTTATACTTTAATCTCAATTAGTATTAAGTTTGTCTTAGTATTTTCCTGCCCGAAACACTTTGCGTAATAGTGGCTTTAGGCATTGTATGTACTAGCTCTATCTATAAATCCATCAACTTTTGTATCTTGTATGTATGTACCTTACCTGAATAAAAAATTATTATTTATTTATTACTGAGCAGTACTCGAGACAGGACAACACAAGTGACTTGAAGAGTACAACCATTGTGATGGGATCCGTGGATTTGAAAGTTCTCGTAATCCATCCTATTATTTTTCTGGCTGACGCAATATTTGCTTGGTTATGCTCCCTAAACGTTAGATCGTCGGACATTATTATTCCCAAATCCTTGGCATGCTGTTTTTCTACTATGGGCAAATTTGATTGTGTTTTGTACCCTGTATAATGTTTAAAGTTCTCATTTTTACCGTATCTGAGTACCTGGAATTTATCACTGTTAAACATCATGTTATTTTCTACTGCCCAGTCGAAAACTTTATTAATATCTGCTTGTAGTTTTTCAATGTCTTCAGCAGAGGTAATTTTAATGCTGATTTTTGTGTCATCTGCAAAAGATGATACGAAGCTGTGACTTGTATTTGAGTTTATATCTGATAGGAGAATAAGGAAAAGCAGTGGTGCAAGGACTGTACCTTGAGGTACAGAGCTTCCCCTAATAAGAACGAGTCTCTAATGAACCAATAATGATCCCCAGCTTGAATGGTTGAAGTTGTTAATTTCAAATCTAATTCACAAACCAAATACAACATTCTATTGCTGCAAAAGAACAACAGGTACAACAGAGCAACATTTGCAATAGAATTGGCAGTGAAGTAGTAATCGTCTGTCAGTCAAGAACTGTTAATGGCCGCTCGACAACTACAATATACAGTATATACAATAACAGACTAAGAAACCCAACAACTCAAAGTTCCTGACACAACACTGGATGATGACAAATATTTGCTTTCAATTGACTTAAGATATTGCTCGTTAAGAGGATCTGGTATGTACAGAGCTACTAAACTCAACCAATGAGGTGGTAGAGGTACTTGGAATCAAAATAGAACAAATAAACCCTAGTTCTTATTCTAATATATAAACTGCTAGATGCAACAGTTGAGGAATTCAAAGCAGATACACAAAATAGAGAATATCCTTGATAACCTAGCAAACCCAGTTCCAGATATTATCGTCCTTGGAGACTTCAATCTACCCATTTTAAGATGGAGAATGGCAAACAATAATATCATAGCAGGAAACCAACCTGGAAATAGTCCACCGCAGGTCAGAGAACTGTTGAGTTTCTGCGACACATTCTCGCTCTACCAACAGATTACAGAACCAACTAGGAACGAAAACACAATAAACCTGATATTCACAAACAATGATGGTACAAGGGGCTGGCCGTTCGATGGGCCACATCAACCCTATCTCACACATCTGAGTTGATGATCACCCAATCCCATACTTCTGACTATAAGTATCCGCCGCTTTGCACCTTCAGTAAGAACAACGTCTCAACTTTCTCGCCTTCAACAATCTTTAGGATAGGAGGAACATTTCCTGTAATTCACAGTTATCCTCACAAACCAGCTTCTGGCGCTGGGTCCTGGGAAGTCAAGGTCTCTAGAGGCTGAGAAAGTAAGTAATTATCAATAGAAGGCACCAAACCGGGAAGGCTATGTAGCAC
>WNGS01008670.1:0-20701 GCA_020271785.1 Procambarus virginalis
TTGTCTTTAGAGAGCCTACATCTATATTATTCTGCATTCTCCCTTCGCTTTCGATCCTTTGATTCATATATGCAATCTTTTCATCGCAGCTTTGTAACTCAAACGAATTTTTTTCTTTCCTTTCCTCTTAACTCGGTTCTTTTCTTTTTTCTTCCTCCATCCCCCCTTTAGTTCGCTTTCCTTCAATCTTACATTTTTTTCTCTTTTTTTTACCTTTCTTTTTTTTTCCTTTTTCTCTTTCGCGGCCTTCCCTCCCCCTTCCCTTTTTTCCCTCCTTCTTTTTTTTTCACCTCCTACTTAATTTTTTTTGTCTTTTTCGTTTTTTCTCCTTTTTCTTTCTCCCTTTTAGTTCTTTCTTCTCTTCCCACCTCTCCTTCTCTCCTTTCCTCCGCTGTTTTTTCGTTTCCCCTCTTTTTTCCCCCTTTTTTTTTCCCCCCCCCCCTCCCTCCCCTCCCCTCTCTTTCCTCTTTTCTTTCCCCTTCCACCCTTCTATTTCTCCCCTCTTCCTCTTCTTTTTTCTCCCCCCTGTTCTCTCCCTCTCCCCTCTCTTTTTTTTTCCATATATTTTTTTTCCCCGCTTGCTCCTTTCCCTTCCTCTTTCCCCCCCCCCTCCCCGCCTCTCCCCTACCCGCATTTCGCCTGCCGTCTTATTCCCCGTTCCCCCCCCTTTTTCCTTTTTCTTTCTCCCCTAATCCCCTGCTTTCTTCTCCCCGTGTTTCTTTATTTTCCTTTACTATCCCCCCCCCTTCCTTCCCCAGTTATTTCCATACCTTTGTCCCTTCTGCCTCTTCTTGCTTTTCTTTCTTTCGCTCTCTTCTCTTTCTCTTTCCGCCTCCAGACCAGACTTATTTCCGACATTTCTCACCAAGTCTTCTTCTTTTTCCTTTTCCCATCAATCTTCTGTAGGCTCGCTCGGCCCCCTCTTCCCTTTCCCCTCGCCTCCCCCTCGTTTTTATGCGTTTCTCTTTCTTATACCCCCACCCTTTTTCCCCCCCACCCCATCCCTTCCCCCCCTTCTCCTCCCTCCCCCCCCTTCCCTCTTTTACTCCCCCCTTTTTCGCCTGCTTTTCCCCTTTCTTTCTTTACTCCCTTTTCCTGGGCTTTTTTTTCTTCTCCCTCCCCTTGCACCCCCTTACCCCCTTTCTCCCTCCCTTTTCCCGTGCCCCCTCCTCCTGATTCCTTTCTTTTTTCCCCAGCCCGTCTCTCGACTCTTTATCTCGTTGCTCGCCTTTGCCATACCCCCTACACTGTTCTTCTCTTACTTGCCACGTCCTTTTTCCTCCACGCCTTGTATTCTCTCTCCCCCGCCACCCCCGCCCCCGGCCGCCACCCGACCTCTACTTCACTCTTCCCCTTCCTCTGGTCCCCCCTGTCTTTCTTCGTTCATGCTGTTCTTTTTTGATCGCCGTTCGTTTCCCCCCCCCCCCCCGTTCCTTCTTCCTTCCCTTCAGCTCCCCCCGGATTTCAATATGCCTTTTTCCTGTTTCCCTTTCTTTTCTGTCCTTGCTGCTATTCAACGTTATCGTTCGTCCTTTTCCCTTTCTGAACCTCGCCCTCCCCCCCCTTTCTCCTTATTTGCTTTATTTTTGTCCTTTTCTACTGTGCTTAGTTTTGTCTCGTCCCTTTCTCCCTTCGTTCCCTTCTTTTTCCTCTATGTTTTCTTATGTCGTACTTATGTCGCTTTTCTTCTTTTTTCTTCTTCCCCTCTTCCCTTTTCTTTCTCACTCCCTCTTTCGGCCCCTTTCTTATCCCCCTCCAGAGCACGGGCTCCGCCATCATCATTTCTTTTCTTTCCCCCTCCTTTCCCCCCGCGCTGCCCTCTATTGTTCTGTCTCTTTTTTCTTCCACCCGCCTTCCCCTGTTTTTCCTCCTTTCCCCCCTCCTCCCCCCCCTTTTCCCCCCTTTCACTGTTTCCTTCGGCCTTTCTCCCTTCGCGAGTCCCTTCCCCCTGTCTTCCCCCAGCGCCTTCGTCCCCCCTTCACCCCCACCCCCCCCCCCCCCTCCCCCCCTTTCACCCCTTCTTCCCGCTTACTTTTTTACTCCTTCACCCACTTCTCCCCTGCCTCGCTCCTCCCCTGTTCCCTTTTTCTTTTTCTGGCCTCTCCCCCCTGCGTCGCCCTCTTTCTCTCTCTCTGCCTTTTTGTTCCGCTCCCCGGCCTCCCCCGCCCTTCTTCTGCGTTACCTTAACGCGGATGATGAGAAAGGCCTTTGATAAGTGTTATCCCAAAAATACGACTCTTACATAAACTCCAGCTTATGGAAATTGAGGCCTGCCATGTGACGTATTCCATCTTTTTTTTTTTTTTTTTTTTTTTTTTGAGATATATTACCAAGAGTTGTTACATTCTTGTACAGCCAATAGTAGGCGTAGCTGTTTCGGGCAGTCTCCTGGAATACGATCCCCGCCGCGAAGAATCGTTTTTCATCCAATTACACATCTTACTGTTGAGTTAAACAGATAGTCTTACATTTTAATTATTTGCTTCCCATAAATCCTTCCCCCTTCCATGTACTAACCCAAATACATTTCTCTCTAGGGAACGCCAGTTAAGTGTCTTACCACTACACGCTTGACTTTATTTCTGATAATTATCTTTTATTTAGTGTATTCAACCAATTTTATCCATCAAGATATAACCTGACTCCACTCTACCAATAACTGAGATTGCACCATTGGCAGCATCTTGGAACTTCTCTAGTTCTTCATGACACATTAGGCGATCATTGATTTATATAAACATCTTAAACCTATAGTTCTGATGATACTATTCTCATCTACTCTAACCCCAACCCACATACACTAAATTATGGTTATTTAAGTAATGAACTAAAAAACAGTTCACCTTATGATGATAGAACAAACCAAACTAAACACTGTAACAATAGAAAGACCTACTAACCATTATTTGGAGAGCAAAGTCAGACAAATGCAATTTCAGCTCAAATAGACTAATGGTAACATTATTTAATGTAAAAAAATAATGGGAAAATTTGCGTTGGCCATTCCTAAGCTAAGGTTAGATTAACTTCAACCACCCATATACAAACACACAACGTGAAATAAGCATTCTCCCTAAAAAAGTGGGTTGTACTACTCCACGAAATCATATATATGTACTAAACTCTGCTCGATCTCACTAAATTATGCAGTAATCTATCCCTATTTTAACTTTGGTATCTGTGCATGGTGGTTCAACCACTGCAAACCACTCAAGTCCATCATCACCCAACAAAAATCTTCTATCAGAAATAGTAACAGAAGTTCTGACGATAGACAACACTCCGCCCCTGAAAAATCCCTAAACTGCTAAACATAAACTCACTCAACACACTTCTCTCGTGTCAACTACATTTACAAAACCACGTTCTTTGAAACTGAAATCTTCCAGACACAACCCATAAACACTTTAAAAGGCGACCATGTCATCATTCCGTTACATAGAGATGCCACTTGGGGGACTGTAAGCCTACAAAGAACACTCAGTATATAGGCAAGACGAGCAGACACATCTCTTCCAGGCGATAACGGGTGCATTAAGAACAGGGCCCATTACGGAACCATATAATTCTTTCTCACAACCAGACCATCACCATGAGTCTTAAACAACACATAAATCATCGATAAATACATCGATATCACTGCGCTGACATATGCTAGGCACACAATCAAGAAGTCAACACCTGTAATCAGCAGCCAATTAATGCGCAATTATTTTCTACCCACTTCAAGAATCCACACCAATATAGAAGCATTAAGAACTATGGGCCAACAGCGCTTGATGCAGTATACTTTCCATTCTTCCCTTAAGTGTTACCCAATTTGATACCATGCACCAGAGTTCATTCTTGTGTGAAAGTTGCGTCTATCTTGGCGCTGAAAGTTTTGTTCACCTCATCCAAAACTTATGTAACATATCACCTCACCAAATTCAGGTGCTAAGATACAGCTGTTTAAATGAAGCTTGTTAGAACTGTTTGTGTTTGCAGGTATAGTTGTGTGGTGTAAACTACGTAAGTCTTGAAATGTAATAAATATTATCAAACGTTTCAAGTGTTCGTCCGACTAAGAAAGATAAAGAATTCATTTTGGTCTACTTGACTTTTCACTTACCATCGACAGAAAAAACATAAGATTAATAATGCGAAAATTTTTGTTAGAAATTAAATCTTAGATTTTTGGGTCTATTAATAAATCTATGTTTATACAAGAAAGATGCTACCCACATATACACACTATACACCCCCCCCCAGAACACAGTACGTTGGGTAAATGGAGCACTAAAGGTGACACCCCAGGGTCAACACTTTGCAGTCAGAGGAGCTCCAGCCATTTTCAACAATCCTAGAGTATGTAGTACAGGTGAGAAGTGAGTGGATGTCCCAGAGACATAAAGGATAGTGCGTCTTGAAGAAAAATGTTGAGATACAGGGAATTTGATACTGGAAGTGACACATTGGAATGAGAAAAAGGTGTGCCCGCTAGTGTTTACAGTGCAAAAAACAACATTCAAGATGGCCACTCGCAAGTGGAAAAGCAAAACAGCGCATGATTTTGAGGGATTCAATTAAGAAAGCATTAATATTAGCAGTCTAAATAACAAGTTGGTAAATTTAGATAGTGTTGTGAACTCTCATGTAGAACTAATTAGTAAATTGAAAAGCACGAAGGCAAGAATGACCATTTGCTAGCACCTTTTTACTTTCGTTTCTTATCTTGTCGTTAAATCCTTTGCCGCACATTATAAATCCTCAATTTTAACCCCATTTCCATAGTTTCAGTCGAAGAAACTAAACTCTTAAGAGATTCTTTTTTGTAATAAGTAGAAGTAAATATCGCGCTACATACTGCCCCTCGTGTTATGCAGTGAAACAACATGATAAACAAGGCTTTTGTCAGCACAGATGAGGAAGTACACATGGGAATGTGCAAGAAAGATATGTAGAACATCGCCTATCACAACCAGGTGGCCAAGGATGAAAGGAACGAATTGAAAGAAGCATGTAAAGGAGTCAAACACTTCAGCAACCAAGATAAAAACAAACATTAAGCTGGAAGTGAGAAGTGAGCTGAAAGAATTGGCATCTAAACTCGAAGCTTTGGTGCAAAATACAGGTGATCGGAGAGTAAGTGCTGATAATTTTGGTTGCAAAGAAAAGGATATAACATCTAGGTCAGAAAGAGCTGTCGAAAAAGCTAAAGTAGTAGATAAAATTGTTGGCCCTTGAAGGTATCACAAAACCATAGGAGGAGAATTGTGTGCGAGCAGGAGGATAGGCAGGTAGCGTAAAAGGGGAAAGATCGCTTTGAGGATAACATATAAATGGTGCCAAACAGATGGGGAAGAAAGGAGAAGTACTAAGGAAATGCTAGAGAAATTGCAAAGTGATGATGAGGGAAAGGGTGTGTCGTGATAAGACGGAATATCTTTCACAAGAGAAGAAGCAGAGGAGAAGCTGAAACTGACACCTTGCCCGAGGTAAAAGCCTTTTTTAAGAGAACGAGGAAATGAAGAAGAAGTATCAATTCGGTTTTCTACAAATTGTTAGGGTGTAGGCAAGACGTAAAGTGCGGTAACATAAAGGAAAACAAAAAAAATCAATAGAGAGAGGAGGAGTGAAGCATAAGGAGGAGGGGGGAACAAAGTTGTGGAAGTATTGAAGATACAACCAACAACGATGGAAGTGAATGTATACGAAGATATGAGTTAAGTGATTTGAATAAGCTGACGGACCCGAACATTGTTGCACTCACGAGAGGGAGACAAAACTTGAATAGTGTTGACTTTAAATGAGGTCATATTACCAAAGGGGGGCAGCGCTACTCAATTTGGAACCGGGACAGAAAAATTAGGAAGGCTGTGGCGTGCTGTTGTTGTAAAAGAACACCTAGAGGGTGAGGAAAATAATGACTGCCAAATAGCACACGAAGTGACATAATAGCTAGGGACTGCCATGAGGATGTTAAACTAATGATAATAAATGGATATAGTCCACCGCCATGCAAAACAAGATCAAAGGAGGTGCTGCATAATAAACGAGAGGGTCTTACAACAAAAATGAGGAGAGATTATATGTAAAGAAGCGGAATGAGACGATATATCACTCACTGTGATCAGTCGGTAAGGTCAACTTGAAGTCCCTAGAGCTGGGAAGACATATGAAGCGTAAAATCAGAAGACCTTTTTGGAACCTGCTATGTTTGTAGACCTCATTCCTGGTAAACATTCTTGTGATCAAGTCGTTAAACAAGTGGGACGAGGATGGGGAAGGGGAAGTGTCTCCCCTGCTCGATTTGACTTCCAGTGAAGTTATGTACCAGATCATTTGGACATTTCTAGTACCTTGCTCACCTTGTGCCTTAAATTGACCGTTTTTTTTTATATAAAGTCTAAAGCGTCTAAGCTGGAAGAAAAATAAGCGGTTTTGAAGAGCAAGTTTTGAGAAAACCAGGAATCAGGAGAGGGCATTATGGTGACCTTATAAATTTTTTTTAGTGAGTATAATTGGTCAGATTTGTTGCTAGGCAAGTAAGTGAATGAGTTGTATGTCGAGTTTTGTGAAATATATGGTAAAGGCACAAAAAAAATATACCAAAAACAGAGATACAGAACTAAGAAACAGGATTGGTTTAATAGAAATTTCAGGGAGGCAGAGACCAAAAGACACAAAATGGAACCACAAGTACAGGCAGAGGTCCGCACCCCCTTAAATACCGAGCTCTTACAAAGCTGCGAAGAAACATAAACACCTACGAAGGCAAGTGAGGAGAGTATGGTCATATACATCCCCTCTTTTTGTACACTCTTTCTTTCATCAGATTATAAAACCTAACACATTTCTCTTCTATCCATTCCTCAACCACACAACTTCATTTCAATTATCCTATTCATATTTTGAAACCCCATGGTAAAATAGAATCAAGGAAGAGTGAAAAGGAATGTGTGAGAACCACTAAACGTGCCAAAACCCCTAAGTTCCAAAGTGGTGTTTGTACAAAAATTCAACTCTTTCTATTGAACCATACACAATAACTGAATTCCAGATAACACACCAAAGCCATTAGTATGTTTCTAGATCCGGACTTGTAAACCAATTCTAAATTCTATCTTTACGACACAAGATCATTTTGTGCTATTTTATTTTCACCTTTTTTCTTCTATAATTTAGCACTTATCTCATCATCACTTCAACTTATTCATCATCGCCTTGTTACATTATCTTTATCTTATTTTTTTGTTCACACACCCTTTCAAACATTATTTCCACTCTACCCACACTTTGCCGACACATGTTGTAATACCCCTTCACAATATCAGTACCTTCTTCATTTCACTGTAATTTATCGCAGTATTTTAAATAGTAATTAAGTCTACTTGCCTGTTTAAATAACACCTTAGTAAAACGATATTAATATTCAGACATACAATATATGGTTTTACTATCAGGTAATGCCTTGTTCTAACTACTTGCTCGAGTTTTATGATCGGCTCCCCCACAATATTTTACACTAAAGAGATGGTTTTGGCAAGGCTTGCATCGCTATTCTGGAACCTAAAACATAGCTTGCTGCCATATTCCCACCAAAATTTTTTTTCTTTACATTTATCATATTTTACACCGTTTACATTAATCTTACTAACCTTTATTACAAATTTCCCCCTAATACATGAAAATTCTTTCCACCATCATAATTAATTACTTATTTTCTTAATTTCATCACGTTAATTTACCCCATTTTTCATCAAGTACCCCCCATTTTTAGTTAGTTTCTATTTTTCTCCATCCACTAAGTCACACATTTGTTGATTCATACATCAATTCATTCATTAGTTACCCTGTTTTTTTCTTGTTATTCCGTAATAAAATCCGTACTTTCATCTTACTTGTCCCCTAGCCTCGTATTTTCATTGCCCCTCTCCCTTGTGTACCCCCACACACATTCTTAGTTAATCACCCTTTTCAACTTTCCACTTTAATTTTTTTCCATCCACTCCACTTTTATGCCCGAATGGTGGAATTGCCCCCCTTTTGGAGAATGCTATAGCATTCCCCACACAAACCTATAAATATGTGAGACACATCGTTTAAAGAATTCTCACATTACAGAAAAGGATTCTAGGGTAGTTATTAGATAGCAAAACATGCACCTGAGGAACACAGTAAGAACATTGTGCGAGGAGCCTATACTACACTTTCTAACTTCAGAACTTCTTTTAAATACATGTATGGCGACATACTTAAAGAAATTGTTCACTACTTTTAGTAGACCCAAAAGCTGAGAAATGCCAGACTGTTTGTATGGTTCCCTTATCTTAAGAAGCACACAAAAAAACTGGAAAAGGTGCAAACAGAGGCCACTAAGTGGCTCCCAGAACTGAAGGACACGAGCTAAGAGGAGAGGTTAATTTAAATCTAAACATGCAACAAATGGATAGAAGACAGGAGAAAAAGAGGTGCTATGATTACTACATACAAAATAGTAACGAGGAAAATTCAATAAAATTGATAGGGAAGAGATTCCTGAGACCGTGAACTTCAAGAACAAGAGGTTCATAGATTTCCCCCAACTAACGAAAACAAAGCGGCCTGGAAAGAAATATACGAAAATTCAGTTTTTGTAAATCGAGTAGTAGACGGTTGGAACGAGTTAAGTTAGAAGGTGGTGGAGGCCAAGGCTGTCAGTAGCTTCAAAGCGCTACATGACAAAGAGTGGCCCCGTGCGGGAAGACGGGGACACCGAGCTTAGCCTTCATCCTGTAAACTACACTTAGGTAATTAACGCACTCACACAACAACATTATTTATATATATATATATATATAAATATATAATATATATATATATATTAAATAAGAGAAGTATATATATCTAATAGTACATTATATATATAATATAAAATATAATATCATATAATATCTGCACATATATACATATTATATATATATACACATGTATTATATTAATTATATATATATATATTATATATATATGTGTAATAGTCAGCCAGAATCACTTTTTTTGGCCACTATAGCAACTGCCAACCAATTTCCCTAATAATCCAAGTTTTCTAGAATCATAATATTTTCACAAATTTTTTTCTTATGGAAATGATTATACGCTACCATTTACATATTATGGATGTGCAATTTTTTTTTAATTGGAGTTTTAAATTAACGAGATATTAACCTAACCAAACCAACCCTTACCTAACCTAACCTAACCACTCTCGTTCTACCACCTCCTTGTTTTTGGGTTATATGATTATTTTATGTAGTTTTATTGTTGTGTTTTATTTTTAATTACGCTTTCCTATATTTCTACTTCTAATTAACTCCAATTAAACAAACTTTCCCCATACAAATGCACTTTTTCTCTTTCATCATTTCAAATAAAAAAATTCCTACCCCATATACTTGACCTACACCCTGTTTTATTCTTCTACCATCTTTCATTTTCATTAAGTTTTTTTGTCTCCAAAAATTTGTTTCTTCTCACTTTAGTTCACTCCAATACTATATTACTATCACTATCTATCTATATACATCTGTTTTTTATCTATACAATACCTATTATCTTGTTGTACACGCTATCTATGATATATCTTGTCTAATCACACACATATATGTTCCTATATATCTAATATATAATTATATATATATATATCATATATATAGTATCTATATCATATATATCTATATAACATACTGTGTGTGGAAGTGTGTACTTCACCGCAGATATAGTACGGCTTTGACCCGACCCGCTTCACAGCTCACGTGGGTGCTATCCCACATCTTCCACCAGCCTCGTTCATAAACGCTTTGAAAACAACTGACATGTCTTGGCCTCCGACCCCATCTAATTAACTTGTTCACCACAAAGCGTCTATACTCATGGTTGTTACAAAACGGATATATTTCGTCTATTTCTACGGCAGCTTGTTCGTAGTTTAAATCTATGACCTCTTGTTCTGAAGTTCCGGGTCTCAGGAGTTCTTCCCTATCGAATTTTAGTACGATCCTGTTACTATTTGACACTTGGCTAGTGATCATATCTCCTCTTTTGTCTTCTATCTTCCAGTTGTTTTGCATGGTTTTAATGCCTTTAATCTCTATCATAGCTCTTGTCCTTCGACCGTTCCTGGGACCGGCCACTTAGTAGCATGTCTTTGAACGTTTTCCAGTCTGTTGATGTGTTTCTTAAGATGTGGACACCATACAACTGCTGAATATTGCAGCTTTGGTCTAATAAAATCGTGAACAATTTCTTTAGTATTCACCATCCATGATACTTAAAAGCAATCTGAAGTTAGAAATTTTAGCATAGGCTCCCCATCGCCCAATGTTCTTAATTGGTCCTCAGGTGACAGTTTCTATCTAAAACCACCCCTAGACCCCTTTCCTTATCAGAATCTTAAAGATTTTTCGCATAATTTATAGGTTGTGGTGGGTCTATGTTCTCCAATTCACCACAGTCGCATAACGGGGCATTGTATCAAATATTAAATCCATTGCCAAGGGTGTTGCACGCAAATACATAACTTTTGTCCAGGTCTTCTGAAGGGCATGACAATCATCTAGGACTCTTATCTTCCCTATTATCATAGTATCATCAGCAAAGACATAGTTCATGTAATTGCTGTATTCTCACGGTAGATCGGCTTTATTAGACAAGGACATTACGTGGCAAGAAACTGGAACCCTGTGGTTACTCCCGACCTTGTGCATTCCTCCACTGCCGGATACGTTGCCGTCGGATTGTGGCCCTCATTTTTTCTGTCAGTTAGGAAACTTTGTTAATCCATGTTAGTAGCTTAGCCGTCACCCCTCCAAATATGTTCCAGTTTCCAGAACAACCTTATGTGGAACTCTGTTCAAAAGCCTTTTTTAGGTCAACATAGATGCAGTCAACCCACCATCATCTTCTTGTAAAAATCGATTCGTGGCTACGATATAAAAACTGCGACCAATTTGATGAACAGGATCTTCCAGATCAGAAACCATACTGTCTGTCTGAATTTATATCATTTCTCACCGCGCAGGTGTCTACCCCATATTTTAATATTTTTTCATATTTTTAATATACACTTGTGAACAATGATACAGGTCTATAAGTAAGGACGGGTTTTCCTGTTTCCAATTTTGTAGATTGGAACTATGATAGGCCTTTTCCACACACTAAGCACAGCTCCGTGCACAGGGATGCCTTAATCAGTTGAAGTGGAATGCTGAGCTACAGGTGGCACATTCTCTCAGAACCATGGTGAAACTCCATCCTGACCAACTGCTTTGTTCTTTGTTAGCTCCTTGAGCATTTTGTTCCACTTCGTCTCTAGACAACTTTATGTGCTCTATGGGTTACTCGGAATATCTTATTGTGTCTGGTTCCCTAAAGATTTCATTTTGTACAAACACACTTGGGAACTTTTCGTTTAGTGTTTCACACTTTCCTTTTCATCTTCCGTGAATCTATTTCCCATTTTCAACCTCTGAATATTATCCTTTACCTGCATTTGTTGTTTATGAATTTATAGAATAGACCTGGTTCTGTTTTACTTTGTCTGCAATCCCTTTTTCAAAATTTCTTTCTGCCTCTCTCCTCACTGCCGTGTAGTTGTTTCTCGCATCTTTGTATCGCTGGTATGTTTGGGGTTCGGCTCTTCCTGTATTGGTTCCAATTTGTGTCTTTTGGTCTCTAGCCCTCTCGCAATTTCTATTGAACCAATCCTGTTTTCTAGTTCTGCATCTCTGTTTTGGTATAATTTTTTTGTGCCTTTATCATATATTTCACAAAACTTGACTACATCTCATTCACTTCCTTGCCTAGCATCAAGTCTGTCCAATTATACTCACTAAAAAAATTTCTAAGGTTGCCATAATGTCCTCTCCTGAAGTCTGGTTTTTCAACTGCTTCAACCTCTTTATTTTCTTCCAGATTATAACGCATTGCATACTTATTCCCAAAAAGACATGGTCACTTTTACCAAGGGAGGAAGGTACTGAATGTCAAATATCTCTTCCTCCTTCCTGGTAAATATCAAATCTAGCATGGAGGGAACGTCCCCTTCCCTCATCCTCGTAGCTTGTTTAACATGTTGATACAAGAATGTTTCCAGGATGAGGTCTACAAATCTACAGGTCCAAAAATCTTCTGTTTTAGCTTATGCTTCCAGTCTATGGATTTCAAGTTGAAGTCACCGACTATCAACAGTCGTGATCTATCGTTATCCGCTCTCGCTATAATCTCTCTCATTATTGTTATAAGACCTTCTCGTTTACTATCTAGCTCCTCCTTTGACCATGTGCTGCTTGGCGGTGGACTATATGCATTTATTATCATTAGTTTATCATCCTCATGGCAGATCTCTAGTGCTATTATGTCAACTTCTTGTGGATTGGCAGTCATTATTTCCTTCACCTTTAGGTGTTCTTTACCAGCACAGCAACGCCACAGCCTTTCCTAATTTTTCTGTCCCGTCTCCAAATTGAGTAGCCCCTTGGGAATATGACCTCATTTAAAATAACATCTTCAAGTTTTGTCTCCGTGAGTGCAACAATGTCTGGTGTCTGCAGCTGTATTACATCACTTAACTCCAGTATCTTCGACCTTCACTCCATCTATGTTGGTGTATGCAATCTTCAGGAACTTGTTCCCCCTCTCCTTATTCTTCTCACCTCCTCTCTCTCTATTGATTTTGTTGTTTGCCTTATGTACCACTTTACTGGTTTGCCTACCCCTAACACTTTGTAGAAAAAGAATTGATTTCTTCTTCATTCCTGTTCTCATTTAAACGTTTTGCCTCGGCGAGGTTCAGTTTCAGCTTCTCTCTCTGTCTTCTTTTGAAAGATCTCGTCTTAACGACCACCTTTCCCATCCTCATCACTTTGCAATTTTCTAGCATTCCTTAGTACTTCTTCCATCTGTTTGCACCGTTTAGGGTGATCCTCAAAGGTCGATCTTTCCCTTTTACGTACCTGCCTATTCTCCTGTAGTCGCACACATTCTCTATGGTAGTGAGACCTTCTACGAGGCCAACAATTTTATCTACTACTTTAGCTTCTTCGACAGCTCTTTCTGACCTAGATGTTATCTCCTTTTCTTTGCAACCCAAATGATCAGGGACTTACTCCGATCAACTGTGTTTTGCACCAACTTCGGTTAGATGCCAATTCTTTTCCTCACTTCTAGCCTAATGTTTGTTTTATCTTGGTTGCTGCAGTGTTTTGACTTCCTTTACAGCTTCTTCAATTCTTTCCTTCTCCTTGGCCACTTGTGCATAGGTGAGTTGCATATCTTTCTTGCACTGTTCCCTGTGTAACTTCCTCCATCTGTGCTGACAAAAGCTGTTTCTCCTGTTGAATTTCCTTGCCTAACCTATTGTAGTCATTTAGCTTAAATTTACTTTAACTTCTTCCAAGCTATTTTTAAGAGTTTATTTTCTTCTTCCATGTCTTTGCAATTTGTTTCCAATTGATTCTTATCCTTGCGCAAGTCTTTCACTATATCCTCAAGACATAAAACTTGCTATTCAAATGGTCATTACTTTCTTTCAATTTACGAATTATTTCTACATGAGAGTTCACAATACTATCTAAATTTACCAACTTGTTATGTAGACTGCTAATATCAATGCTTTCTTCATTGAATCCCTCAAATCAAGCTCTGTTTTGCTTTTCCACTTGCCGGCGGCCATCTTGAATGTTGTTCTCTGCACTGTAAACACTAGGGGCAACTTTTTCTCATCCAATTTTTCACTTCCCTTAGCACATTCCTGTTATCTCACCTATTTTTCAAGAGCACTATACCTTTATGTTCTCTGGGACACCACTCACTATCATCAACCTGTACTACAATACTTAGGATTGTTGAAATATGCTGGAGCTCCTCTGATGCAAGTGTTGACCCTGGGGGTGTCACCTTTAGTGTCATTTACCCAATGTATGTGTGTATGTGTGTATATTTTGGTAGCAGTCTTTCTTGTATAAACATATATTATTAAATATGACCGAAAAAGTAAGATTAATAATTCTAACACAAATTTTCTCAATATTTCTTATGTTTCTTTTCACTGTCGATGGTAATTGAAAAATCAATTCTCCAAAATTAATTTTTATTTCTAGTCTGACGCGACACTTGAACGCGTTTTGTAATAATTTATTACATTTTCAAAGACTTTAGTTTACACACACACAACTATAACCTGCAAACACTAAACAGAGTTCTACAATGCTATCATTTAAACAGCTTTCATCTTATATACCTGCTTTTGAGTGAGGTGATATGTTACAATAGTTTTGGATGAGGTGAACAAAACTTTCAGCACAAGATAGAGCAAACTTTCAACACAAGACAGAACATGGTGCAATGGGTATAAATTGGGTAAATTAAAGGGAAGAATGGAAGTAACTGCAAAGGGCCTGTTGGCCCATATTTCTTAATGCTTCTATATTGGTGTGGAGTCTTGAAGTGGGTAGAATATAGTTGTGCATTAATTGGCTGTTGATTGCTGGTGTTGACTTCTTGATGTGTATTGCCTCGCAGATGTCAAGCCGCCTGCTATCGCTGTATCTATCGATGATTTCTGTGTTGTTTAAGACTCTGGTGATGGTCTGGTTGTGAGAAGAGGATTATATGTTCCTTAATGGAGCCCTGTTGCTTATGCATCGTTATCGCCTGGAAAGAGATGTTGCTGTCTTGCCTATATACTGAGTTCTTTGAGGCTTACAGTCCCCAAGTGGGCATTTGAAGGCATAGATGACATTGGTCTCTTTTAAGTGTTATGGGTTGTGTCTGGAGAGTTTCAGTTTCAGAACAGGGTTTTGTAAATGTAGTTGACACGAGAGAATGTGTGAATGGAGTTTATGTTTAGCATGTTTAGGGGTTTTATCAAGGGGGCTGAGTGTTGTCTGAAAGCAGAATTTGTTATTATTCTGATAGAAGATTTTTGTTGGGTGATGGACTCGAGGTGGTTTGCAGTGGTTGAACCCCATGCACAGATACTATAATTAAGATAGGGATAGATTAGTGCATAATATAGTGAGATGAGAGCAGAGTTAGGTACATAGTATCTGATTTTGGAGAGTATACCAACTGTTTTAGAGACTTTCTTAGTTGTGTGTTGTATATGGGTGGTGAAGTTCTCTCTTATCTAGGAATAGGCCAAGAAACTTTCCATTATTTTTATTACTAATGTTAACATTGTCTATTTGAAGCTGAATTGCATTTGTTGATTTGCTTCCAAATAAGATGTAGTAGGTCTTTTCTATGTTAAGTGTTAGTTTGTTGGTTGACATCCATAAGTGAACTTTTTTTAGTTCATTATTAATAACATAATTTAGTGTATGTGGGTTGGGGTTAGAGTAGATGAGGGTAGTATCACCAGTAAACAATATAGGTTTAAGAATGTTATATACATCAATGATCTGCCTAATGTGTCTAAGAAATAGGAGAGGTCCCAAGATGCTGCCATGTGGCACTCTAACAGTTATTGGTAGAGTGGGAGAGGTTATATCATTGATGGCTACACATTGGTGCCTATCACTAAGACAGGATCAGTCTCCGACCTACAGTCTCCGTGGTGTAGTGGTAAGACACTCGCCTGGCGTTCCGCGAGCGCCATGTCATGGGTTCGTATCCTGGCCGGGGAGGATTTACTGGGCGCAAATCCTTAACTGTAGCCTCTGTTTAACGCAACAGTAAAATGTGTACTTGGATGAAAAAACGATTCTTCGCGGCGGGGATCGTATTCCAGGGACCTGCCCGAAACGCTACGCGTACTAGTGGCTGTACAAGAATGTAACAACTCTTGTATATATCTCAAAAAAAAAAAAAAAAAAAAAAAAAAAGGATTGGATATAGTCCAGGGCATGGCCTCAGATTCCATAATGATGGAGTTTATGTAAGAGGTAGTTGGGATTAACAGTATCAAAGGCCTTTCTCAGGTCAATGAAAAGTCCAATCAGAAACTCATTTTTGTCAAGGGCTGAGTAAATTATATCAAGGAGACTAATAATTGCATCGTTGGTACGCTAAGCCAAACTGACAGGGGCTGAGTATGTTGAATTTTACGAGGTAGGAGTAGAGCAGTTTGTAGATAATTTTTTCAAATATTTTTGATAGTATGGGTAGGTTTGATATTTGTCTATAATTGTTTGTCTGCCGGATTGCCTCCTTTATGAACTGGCGTTACTTACGCTTTTTTAAGGATATCAGGGAAGGTATGACACTAGGGATTTGTTGAACAGCAGAGCTATGGGTGGCGCAAGGGCATGGGTGGTGCACTTGTATACAATGGATGGGATTTCATTGATGTTCCCAGCTTTGGTTTTTAGTGAGTGTATGATGAACACAACATCTGTTGGGCTGACTGGTAGCTGCCTGAGATATGTGTGTTGATGTGTGTCTGAGGAATTTTTCTGGCAAGGTTAGCACCAACCGATGAAAAGAAGCTATTAAATTCAATTTGCCATTTCTAAATCAGTTGATGGTGTATAGCCATCCTTAGAAAGTTTTATCTGGTTGTAGGAGTGTTGTTTTCCTAGGATATTAGAGATGGTTTTCCATGTGTTTTTCATGTTGCCTTAGATTATTTTAGATTATTGTGATTACTTAGATTATTTTGATCTGAGGATTTATTACCAAACAAAATGTAAAAGGTTTTGTCAGTGGTAAGGGTGAGTTTGTTAGCAGTTAGCCAAGATATTTATAGATAGATCTATATCTCCTGTCTCTTTCTGAGAGAAAGGATACCATCACAGGTTGGACAGGGGATCCATAACCTACAAAACATTAGAGGGGGATTTTTAAGTCTTCCCCCCCCCCCTCAAATTGTAGTTTCCATGTTCTTTGTCCAACATCCCCCACTCATTTATATTTTCCTTTGGTTATTTTTCTACAGAAATATCATGGAAAAATTCTGAAACTTCTGAGCCTACAATCACATGACAGCAACAAATAATTAAGTGAAGCCAAGAGATCCAACAGCCTCATCAAATCATGTTTCAAGACTTATTTCAGTGTTGTCTAGATATTTATCTTCATTACTTTCAGTGCATATATAATTTTTGTATGAAGGCTACTTAATCTCATCTTGAACTTGAAAATTGTTCCTTAGGTTATTTGTATGACTATTTCTGTGTACCATAAGAGTTTTTAGTCTTCAGTCAGTATATTAAGGCTATTGTTTGTTTTTGTAGCATCCTCTGTTTTATATTGTTTCACAGTGTGAAAATATTAGAGGTGCAGTATGTATATATTCAAGTAACGCATTGCAGTTGTATTTTTGTATACCATTTGGTATTAAAGGAAAATTATTACAGTGGTGTACTTATTATAATACAGTATACATCATGTATAATGTTAGCTGTATTTGTCTTAAAGCTGAAGAAATATCAAGATTTTTTTTTTGCAATATTCATTTCATATGAATGCTATGCTGTACAAACTATTTTTGAAAGTTAATTTTCAGTCATATTTTTTAGGCACTTTAAATGAAGATAAATAATTTTCTAAATCCCTTTGTTTAATCACAATTTGCAGTGGATATATATTTTCTATGATATAGTTTGAAATTTATTTATTTAGGGTAAGAAATTATATTAAAAATCTTTTTATATATATATATATAAATATGCTAACAGTAAAGTTTGTTATTATTTCTTTCCTTCTGGTGTTCCTTTCTTCGCTGCTCTTTCACAGTAACTTCAAGTTTGTGGGATTTACTACTGAAGTTAACTCCCCGAGTCAATTCTTAAAGCGGTACGTAAATAAGTAGGTCAATTCAGGTAAATTAAATAAATACCTGAGAAAACTTCAGAAAAAAGATTATTAATTTAAAACTGCAGAATTACTATATCATTAAAACAACAAACTACAATTGTTAACTATAAATCTACTGTAAAAAAATTACATGCAAAAAATAGCTGATATTGCCAGTGTAGACTCGTGGAGTTTGGGTGTTGCGGGAAAAGTGTCACAGTTTGCAGTATCAAGGTGCTTTTGTTGACCAAACCACACACTAGAAAGTGAAGGGATGACGACATTTCGGTTCATTCTGGACCATTCTCAAGTCAATTGTGATGAGGGAAGGAGGCAAAGGCAATAAATAGGCAAGAGAGAGGTGAGGAGAAGAAAATCTTAGAGGAAGAAAAAGCAAGGCAAAAGGTACAAAAGGTAAAGTGTAATAAAGGAGATAGTAATAGGAATAAGAAAGGGATCGTAAGAGAAAACAAGGGAAAGAAAAAGAAAGAAGAAAAGAGAAAGGAAGATAAATGGAAGGGTAAGCTTATGTTAGGTCACGTTTGTTAGAAAGTTTAGAGCATTTGAGTATACAGTGGCACCTCGACATACGATTGCCCCTACTTACGATAAATTCAAGTTCCGATATAAATTTCATCAAAAAATGCGACTCGACATCCGATGGTGTCGTCGACATCCGATGGTGTCGTCGACATCCGATATGGTGGTACACGTTCGGGTCGGCCAAGCGCGTGGTTCCCGGACACGCGGTCCGACCTGCCTCAGTTTACTACAGCTACCCGCTTAGTGACGATCGCGCCTATAAGAAATTCCGCTTTTGTGGTGATTTTTTGCATTTTGAACATTAAAGTAATTATTTTCTATCGTGCCATGAGTCCCAAGAAAGTGAGTGGTAAGGCTCAACATATGAGATCATGTAAGAATGACCATAGAGCAGAAACAAGAGATCATTCGTAAATATGAAGACGGTGTGCGGGTCGGTGAACTGGCTAGGCAGTACAACAAATCTCAGTCAACGATATCCACCATACTGGTTAAGAAAAAGGACATTATGGGTGCTAAAGTGATGCATCATTACAGACAAATGTTAAATCGAATGGAAAAACAAATGTCTCTTGACAAATTTGTAGTGAGACAAACAAGCACTGAACCACAACCAGGTCCTAGTGGTATTCAGGCAAAACGTAGGAGAGAGAGTACCCCAGAGAAAACATCACTGCCTGATGTGATAATGGAAGGGGACTCCCCTTCCAAACAGTAACAACTCTCCTCCTCCCCCCTCATCACCATCTTCCATACGCCATCGAAATCCCTCCATAAAGGTAAGTGAAGTTTTGGTACTGTATTGTAGTTAGAAAAAAACATTGTATTCAGTATAAAATGTATTTTTATGTTAATATTTTGGAGGGTGGGGAACGGATTAATTCAAATCCCTTTATTTCTTATGGGAAAATTCGCTTCGACTTCCGATATTTCGACATACGATCCGTCTCTGGGAACGGATTAGCATCGTAAATCGAGGCCCCATTGTATACTGTGAAAGAGAAGTCAACAGCAACAAAGCCAGGACTCAAGTTCATGTTGGGTATGTTGTGTATCAGAGCTGATTCAACAAGATGACATCTGTGTAGAGTAGAGGCAGGAAGGATTATTTTGGAGGAAGACCAATCAATAGGATGATTACAATCCCTAACATGACAAAAGAGAGCACTGTTTGTGTCTGCAGACCTAACACTTCTGTGTTCTTTGTTTGTCATTAAGTGTACGGCCAGTTTCACCAAAGTATTGGAGAGGACAAGATGAAGAGGAAATAGAGTAGACATCAGCACCATTAGAAACAGGAGCAGCAGTGTGAACTAGATTGCTATGAAGTGTGTTAGTTTGTCGAAAGGCGAGCTTTATGTCAAGAGGACGAAAGGTATTAGTAAAAGTATAGAGTTCAGATGTGAAGGGAACTCATATTACTATTCCCCTTTATTATACCCTACCTTTTGTACCTTTTGCCTTGCTTTTAGTTCCTCTAATATTTTCTTGTCCTCACCTCTCTCTTGCCTATTTATTGCCTTCGCCTCCTTCCCTCATCACAATTGACTTGAGAGTGGTCCAGGACGGACCAAAACGTCGTCGTCCCTTCACTTTCTAGTGTGTGGTTTGGTCAACATATTTCAGCCACGTAATTGTGACTCGTATGCAAGTCACTGTTCACGGATATCTGCTGTTGAATTGCACATTTAGTTTTATAAAGAAACGATTAGATTATTTCAGCGAAAACAATTCTCTCGGTGCATGCTGTCAAATCCAAAACCACTAGCGAATTATAGCCTCGCCTAATCAGAAATTTCTATAATCATAAACATCATCTATCAAGAGTGTATGTACCTAACTCCCACTAATTTCTCTGACGTTAATGATATAATCCTTTCTCTTTATTTAATTTATATGCAAGAAGGTACAATGGATTTGTGAGAGTACATAATTAGTTTATACTTTAGTTCATATATTATGCACCCCCATACCCATCTTGTGGGTGGTAGTGAAAGGATTATAGAGGCATATAATGGACTCGGTGATTGTACCCCACAATTCATTTAGCTAAGCAAGTTAGTCTAGGTGAGCTAGTTACAAAATTCAGTGCACATCAACAATGGGCTCGAGATCGACCACAAGTACAGTTTCTAAATCATCTATTTGCTATCATAAAATCATGATGGTACAGTTGCTATCATATATCATGGTGGTTATATTGAACGCATATTTTACTATAATATACCTAGAAATAATCCTTAAATTAGGCTACAATGTATCTATTGATAATCCTCAAATTTTACTATTATGTCCTTACTAATCTTCAAATTTTCTTAGTGTACCTCTAGGTCTCCTTCAAATTTCTTACAATGTACCTTTTAACAGTTTTAAATTTTACTAGAAATTACCTACTTAAAATTAT
>WNGS01008670.1:29483-39964 GCA_020271785.1 Procambarus virginalis
CACTCACTAAAAACCAAAGCTGGGAACATCAATGAAATACCATCCATTGTATACAAGAGCGCCTCCCATGCCCTTGCACCACCCATAGCTCTGCTGTTCAACAAATCCCTAGTGTCATACCTTCCCTGATATCTTAAAAAAACATAAGTAACGCCAGTTCATAAAAGAGGCAATAAGGCAGACAAACAATTATAGACCAATATCAAACCTACCCATACTATAAAAAATATTTAAAAAATTATCTACAAACAGCTCTACTCCTACCTCGTAAAATTCGACATACTCAGCCCCTGTCAGTTTGGCTTCCGGTCCCAAAAGAGTACCAACGATGCAATTATTAGTCTCCTTGATATAATTTACTCAGCCCTTGACAAAAATGAGTTTCCGATTGGACTCTTCATTGACCTGAGACAGGCCTTTGATACTGTTAATCACAATTACCTCTTATGTAAACTCCATCATTATGGAATCCGAGGCCATGCCCTGGACTATATCCAATCCTGTCTTAGTGATAGGCACCAATGTGTAGCCATCAATGATATAACCTCTCCCACTCTACCAATAACCGTTAGAGAGCCACATGGCAGCATCTTGGGACCTCTCCTATTTCTTAGACACATTAGGCAGATCATTGATGTATATAACATTCTTAAACCTATATTGTTTGCTGATGATACTACCCTCATCTACTCTAACCCCAACCCACATACACTAAATAATGTTATTAATAATGAACTAAAAAAGATGGATGTCAACCAACAAACTAACACTTAACATAGAAAAGACCTACTACATCTTATTTGGAAGCAAATCAACAAATGCAATTCAGCTTCAAATAGACAATGTTAACATTAGTAATAAAAATAATGGAAAGTTTCTTGGCCTATTCCTAGACAAGAGAGAACTTCACCACCCACATACAACACATAACTAAGAAAGTCTCTAAAACAGTTGGTATACTCTCCAAAATCAGATACTATGTACCTAACTCTGCTCTCATCTCACTATATTATGCACTAATCTATCCCTATCTTAATTATAGTATCTGTGCATGGGGTTCAACCACTGCAAACCACCTCAAGTCCATCATCACCCAGCAAAAATCTTCTATCAAAATAATAACAAATTCTGCTTTCAGACAACACTCAGCCCCTTGTTTAAATCCCTAAACATGCTAAACATAAACTCCCTTCACACATTCTCTCGTGTCAGCTACATTTACAAAACCCTGTTCTGAAACTGAAACTCTCCAGACACAACGCATAACGCTTTAAAAGAGACCAACGTCATCTATGCCTTCAAATGCCCACTTGGGGACTGTAAGCCTCAAAGAACTCAGTATATAGGCAAGACAGCAACATCTCTTTCCAGGCGATTAACGATGCATAAGCAACAGGGCTTCATTAAGGAACATATAATCTCTTCTCACAACCAGACCATAACCAGAGTCTTAACAAACAACACAGAAATCATCGATAGACACAGCGATAGCAGGCGGCTTGACATCTGGGAGGCACTACACCAAGAAGTCAACACCAGCAATCAACAGCCAATAAATGCACAACTATATTCTACCCACCTCAAGACTCCGCACCAATATAGAAGCATTAAGAAATATGGGCCAATAGGCCCTTTGCAGTTACTTCCATTCTTCCCTTTAATTTACCCAATTTATACCCATTGCACCGTGTTCTGTCTTGTGTTGAAAGTTTTGTTCACCTCATCCAAAACTATTGTAACATATCACCTCACTCAAAAGCAGGTATATAAGATGAAAGCTGTTTAAATGATAGCATAGTAGAACTCTGTTTAGTGTTTGCAAGTTATGGTTGTGTGTGTGTGTGTGTGCGCAAACTAAAGTCTTTGAAAATGTAAAAAGTTATTACGAAACGCGTTAAAGTGTCGCGTCAGACTAGAAATAAAAATAATTTTGGAGAATTGATTTTTCAATTACCATCGACAGTGAAAAGAAACATAAGAAATATTGAGAAAATTTGTGTTAGAATTATTAATCTTACTTTTTCGGTCATATTTAATAATACAGTGGTACCTCGGAACACGAGTGTCCCTGTATGCGAGTTTTTCGGAATACGAGCAGGATTTCCTCGGAAAATATGTCTTGGAAGGCGAGGGTTACCTCGGAACGCGAGTTTGTTGATACGTGTACAGGCTGACTGGCGCATGGTGGCATGGCGATCGCGCCTCGGTTTACCAGTGTCTCGTGTCCAGTGACTATCCCACCTGAATTCTTCACAAGGATTTACAGTTTTTTGTCGGTTTTTTGGCCATTTGAGCATAAAAGTTGTCAATATATATCTTGCCATGGGTCTCAAGAAAGCCATCGGTAAGGTTCAACCTAAGAAAATAGCTGTGAGTAGAGGCAGTAGAGGATGTCCCTTCTTGATTAAGAAAGTGTGTGAAGTATGGGAAGAACTGCAAAGTTTTGTTGAAAAAACTCACCCAGATAAAGCTGTAGCAGGCCGTTGCATTGACCTTTTAAATGATAATGTGATGTCTTACTACAGACAAGTGTTAAAATGTAGGGAAAAACAAGTGTCATTAGAAAATTCTTAGTAAGACAAGCAAGTCCTAGTGGTATGCAGGCAAAATGTGCCAGAGTGTGCATACCAGTGAAGTCCTCACTGCCTGATGTGATAATGGAAGGGGACTCCCCTTCCAAACAGTAACTCCTCTCTTCCTCCCCCCTCCTCACCTTCTTCCATACGCCTACAGCATTCAACAGCAAGGTAAGTAATAACTTGAACATAGTTTTGTAGGTTTATTTAGATGAATTAGGTATAAAAATTTAGTTTGATGTGGGGTTTTTGGGGTAGTCAGGAACGGATTAATTCATTTCCTATTATTTCTTATGGGGAAATTAGCTTCGGAATGCGAGTTTTTCGGAATAAGAGCTGTCTCCAGGAACGAATTAAACTCTTAAACTGAGGTACCCCTGTATATGTTTATACAAGAAAGACTGCTACCAAAATATACACACATACATACATACATATATATATATAAACTCTGAACTGTAATACCAATCGTGACCATAAACACTTCCTAGAAGGCTGTAAGAGAACCCATGGGGACTACACTAGAAACAAATACTGTACTTATTTGATATTCCAAGAGTGCAACTTTACCAAACTAGAAATGCTCTGCAAATCAAGAGACCAAGAATGTGGAATGACCTTCCCAATCATGTGAAAGGTTGTACTGTAAAGTACAAATAGTACAGTACTGTACTGTACAGATAGTACAGTACAAATTAAGTACTGTACTACCTAATAAACTCCATGTAACCTACCTTATCCCCTAAATGTCAACCTATGTCTTGCTATTGTGACAATCTCTTCCCAGAGATTTAGCCTGCTATATCTTCTCATCGTCCCGTTCTCAACAATATGCAAGATACGTTTTATAGTGGCTTAACGTATATATGAAGACAGCCACACGCACCTGCAACTCCCTCCTCCCCCCCCCACTTCTGCACACCTGCTCGCGCCGACGGCTACAGTCCCAGACAAACTACTTGTTACTGGACGCCCTGCGTTCTCATTGGCCGTTCAACAACACACCACTCCAGCTCCACGCCAATCGCATTCCTCGCAAGCCATTGTCAGGACCGTTCAGCCACTCTCTCACCAGAATATCTAGTGCTCTCAGGCTATGAACACCTAAGTTGACTCACCTCGTGTGATCAAATAGAGGTTTATAGCTAGCGCATATATTCCCAGCACTAATATTATTTTGCTTGTTATTGTATGTCACTTCTCCTCCCTTTAACGTAATCCAGTTTTATGTTCAGTTATTTTTCCACTTGTTGTTCTGCACCATTAAGCCAAGATTTTTGCCTTTATTTCAATTTGTTTTTTAGTGTTATTAAAGAGCATTGTTTATTATTGTGTTTTATGTCTCTTCCCTTACCTTACCACAGATTATCAAACACGCAGTCATTCTTTTTTTTTCTTTTTTTTTTCTTTGTAATATTTATATGTGGCCCGGCCTTAACATCTGCCAGTGGAAGACTGCTGACCACCATACTCCACTACTTTACCGTCACACTATTTTCAAATATTATTGATTATTAACGTACTTGTTTAACTATAATAATAATAATATTTTACTTAGGAAAAGTACATAAATAGATGCAGAGTTACAAACATTCTGATTATTTATAGGCAGAGCTAGGAAATACAAATACCTAAAGCCACTAATACGTATAGCGTTTCGGGCAAGGTGTGGAAGAAAAAACTTAGACTAAAACTTAATAGTAATTGACTTTAAAGTATAAATTCGATTAAAAGAAAAAATAAAAGAAAAAACCAGCGTTGAATGTAATGAAACGCCATTTTCTGGGTGAGTCCCGGAGGCTCCCCGGAGCTATCCCAGGCTGATATGCTAATGTCAGACTTTGGCATCAGTCATGTGTATGGAGTTCTTAGGCCTACCGGGGACCACGGCCAGAACCGGGCCTCCTCAGAGAGGCAAGGGGAGCAATGGCCTATAGAAGCCCCCGTGTGGTTGTTAGCATTCTATGTCTGCCATCGACCGTGACAGGCACCCAGAAAGCTAAGCACCTCAAAACAAACCCCTATTCTGGTTAAAATTGCTACCAAAAGCCGAACTAGTGGATAGAACTCCCCAACAGAAAAACAAACAAACTAGTATGACGTCACACGTCACCGCGCCGCTGTCTGCGCAGCTCCCCCCTCCCTGGGAGGGGGAAGGGGGAGCCCCAGACCTCCCATGCTGGCTATCCACCCATCAGTTCTGAGGCTGGATGTCAAAACATGCGAAAAACCGTCGACCGGAGGGAGGGAGGGTTGCCAGGGAGCCTCCGGGACTCACCCAGAAAATGGCGTTTCATTACATTCAACGCAGGTTTTCTGGGGGGAGCCCCGTCGGCTCCCCGGAGCTAACTACCCACAGAGGAAGATCAAAGGGATGGAACCGGGAGGCGGACACCACGCACCCCCCAAGGAAGCGAGGCAACTGGCAGCAACGCCAACCCAAGGCGCCACAGCCCCAAAAAGTCTCGGGAACAACACAACAACAACGAGCAGCAAGGCCCCCGGACGAACACCAAAGATCCATGCTCGAAAGACTGCTAGGACACGTTGTCCAGACAGCAGCGAGAGCAGCAAAGCCACAAACGCCACAGGCATGAAGGAAGAACACAGGCAGCTGAGCCGCAAGAACACGGCTGACAACCCGGGACACCATCACACGCGAACCGGGAAGAACAGAACCGGATCAACGCAAAACGTGCTCCGGACACAGACGCCGTGGCACACAAACAACAGCGGAGGGCCGCCACTGAACAAAAAACACGACACACCCCCGGCCCGACCAACGAAACACCAACAAACCATGGACCCCTCCAGAACGCAGCAGCCCCACCCCGCGCCAGAAAAGATGGACACTGCTGCCACCGAACAACCAAAACGCTAAAACCAAAGGAGCAGGAAAACTCAGCGACTCGACCCCCAGAGGCAAATGCCAAAAGGCAAAAAGAGCCGACGAAAAACCGGAACCGAAGGGGCACTACCAACCGAGAAGACAGTACGCTGGCCAGAGACCAGGATGGTGCAAGCGGCGCACGAACAGGCCGGAGGTGAAACGACGCACAAGACAGCTTACTAACGGTGCAGAAGCAACACCAAGATCGAAAGCAAGCCATGGCTCCGCCAGCGCCGCACGAAAAGAGGTGACAGTATGTGGCACGACGACGGCCCCCAACCCCCACCAGTAAACCAAGCCGACGCTAACAAGAGGAAGCACCTAAGAAGGGACAGGAAAAGGAAGGACCGCCAAAATACCCCATACTGCCGCCAAGAGAAATACACAGGTGGGACACCTACCATGAAGCCACCCGACCACCAACCGGAGGCAAGACCATGAGGCAGAACGTAAGCAGCCCCGACAAGGCCCCTCCGAGCCCAGGAAAAGGTGGAGCCGCAGGAAGATCTTGGGCGCGACCACCGACACTCAGGCGGCACAAGGAGATGGAACGTCTGCCGAACAGAAAACTCCCCAAAGCAAGCAAACCCGCCAGGAGTTCAGAAACAATATGGGTTCGACGTGAGACGTCGCAAGACCCCGAAAACCAACCGGCAGGGCACGCTAGGAAACCAAAGAAGGCGGAAGGGTTGCCGCCAGAAACCAGTACCCGAACCAAGGGTACGAGCAACTGCAACATACTGAGACAAAGAAGCACACCACAGGACACAGGCCAAAAAAACGCCCAAGAAGCCAANTTTGGGACCGGAAGCCAAACTGGCAGGGGCTGAGTATGTCGAATTTTACGAGGTAGGAATAGAGCTGTTTGTAAATAATTTTTTCAAATATTTTTGATAGAATGGGTAGATTTGATATTGGTCTATAATTATTTATGTCCGCCGGATTGCCTCCTTTATGGACTGGCGTTACTCTTGCTTTTTTGAGGATATCAGGGAAGGTGTGACACTCTATAGATTTGTTGAACAGTAGGGCTATGGGTGAGGCAAGGGCATGGGAGGCACAAAGTAGCACAAAGCAAAGTTATTGACACAAAGTAAGTTATTAACATATCAAGAGATATTGCATACATTTAACATTAATTAAGCACACAAAGAATTTAAACAACTTTACCACAAAAGATTTCAATGTTAAAAATACATATGCAATGTTAAACAAACATGAAAGAAACTGTAATACAAAGTCACAAAATATTGAATGAGAGATCTGCATTATTCAAACAATATTAAATTTAGTTCAGCATAACAAGTAAATACTTTGCATTACATATGAACACAATTAATCATTAAATCGTGTAGGGCGTTTAACATGACGTTTAGGACGAGAGTCCTTAAGTACAAGAATATCGCTCGATGAATTGTTTATCGAGTTATAACTCATTTTTTCTTTTTCTTTTGCACGACTTTGCACTTCATCATTTTCTACACTATTTGGAATCACTTTGAAATAAGCCATATTACATGTTATACTATGATCTCTATTACTCGCTGTTACCATAGTTCCTTTTACACTAATCACTTTATATGGTTTTGTATCATACGGCATATCTAACTTTCCCTCTTTTTTCATTTTAACGAGAACAGTATCTCCAACCTTTATGAATTGTTCCTTTGCACGTTGATCATGAGCAATTTTCATTTTGCCCTTGGCTAGTGCATCCTTCTGAGCGAGACGTTTATCCGTTATCTCGGCTGGCATGACAGGTAGTGCGATTCTCATAGGACGTCCAAATAAAAGTTCGCCAGGCGACTTGCCCAGTGTTCCATGCGGTGTTGCACGGTAGTTCCTGAGAAAAGCATACATAGCTTGTTTCCAGGATCGTCCTTCAGCATGAGCACAGCGTACAGCTTTCATGAGAGGTTGCATGAATCTCTCGACTTCTCCATTTGCTTGTGGATGTAGTGGCATCACACGGCGGTGTTTGAATCCAATATGCTCAGCAAAGTTGACAAAGTCTTGTCCATTAAATGGCGGTCCATTGTCCGTCTTGACAACTTCAGGAATGCCAAAGTTTGAAAAGATCTTGTCGAGTTTCGGGATGACAGCCTTTGCAGATGTGGAAGTGATGATTTCTACTTCTGGATAACGTGAGTGATCATCAATGACTACCATCAAGTACTCTCCAGTTGGTAGCGGTCCACAGAAATCCATCGATACTTCCATCCATGGTGCAGCAGGTAGTGGTGAAGGTTGTAGAGGTGTTGGTCTTGAAGTATCCACTGCAGCTTGGCAAGGGACACAGGCATCATGCATGTCCTTAGCTTGACGATCAATGCCAGGAAACCACACCTTTTCTCGTAGCAGCTGTTTGGTCCTTACAAGACCTTGGTGTCCTTGATGTGCAAGCTTCAGAGCACGTTGCTGGAGAACAGCTGGAATAACGATACGAGTACCTCGCAGCACGGTGTCGCGTTGTTGCGTAACACTTAATTCTGTCTGGATGCGTTCAAGTGCTTTGAATGCATCTTGGTCAACTCCTGAGGGTGGGATGCGTGGAAACTTTTTCTTAGTCAATGCATCCACTGTTGCTTGCAGAGTTGGGTCCTCTAGGGTTGCAGTACGTATTTCATCAAGAGTGAGAGCCTTAGGGACTGCATCACAGGTTACAGAGTGTACATATTCCTCGGCAACTTGCTGATGCTTGGTGATGGTGAAACTGTTGGCAGGATGTCGACTGATGTAATCAGCGGGATTGCCTGCACCTGGCTTGTATTTCACCGTAAAGTTGTATGGTTGCAGACGAAGAGCCCATCTCTCAATGCGAGCTGGTGGTTTGGACTTTGGATTATTGAAGATGGTCTCCAACGGTTTGTGGTCAGTGACTATCGTGGTAAAGGGTGCACCAAGCAGATACACATTGAAGTGTTCACAGCCCCATACAAGAGCAAGAGCTTCCTTCTCTGTCTGACTGTATCGTTGCTCAACATCTGTGAGAGAACGGCTGGCATAGGCAATTACTACTCTTGAATCTGGTTGACCAGGTTTGTGTTGGGCTAACACAGCACCTAAACCAACAGGACTAGCATCCACCGTTAACTCAGTGTCCATTGATGGATCAAAGTATGCAGCAGTCGCATTTTCTACTAGTGCATCTTTCACAGCATCAAATGCATTTTGCTCGACATCGCTCCAGTACCATGATGCATTTTTCTTCAGGAGCTCACGTAGAGGCTTCGTAATGGTAGCAAAATCTGGAATGAAGCGAGAACAGTAGTTTGCCATTCCCAGAAAACTATGTACTTCAGTGGATGTTGAAGGAGGTGCAGCATTCTTGATATCTGCAACTTTCTTAGGATCTGGAGACAGACCTTTGTCACTAAGTACATGTCCAAAGAATTCAATTTTATGTTGATTGAACTCACACTTTGCTCGGCTTAGCGTCAAATTCTTTTCTCGTAAGCGTTGCAATGTTGCACGAAGAGCTTTGTCGTGTTCAGCTTGGGTACGGCCATAAACAATGATGTCATCAGACATGTTGTCAGCATTAGGTATATCTTGCAATACCTGGCTGATGATGTGCTGGAATACTTCAGCAGCACTGTTAATACCAAAACTCAGGCGCTTGTACCTATACAGACCTCGATGTGTCGTAAACGTTGTGATGAATCGACTCTCATCATCAAGTTCAAGCTGATGATAGCCCTTGTTTAAATCTAACTTGCTGAATACAGTTGCACCATTCAAGCGGTAGATCATATCATCTACAGTGGGTGTAGGATGGCGTTCACGCATTATTGCCTTGTTGGGAACACGCATGTCTACACAAATGCGTATCTCATCTGGATTCTTCGGCTTTGGTGGAGTGACAATTGGGCTTACCCATGGTGTTGGGCCTGTTACCGGTTCAATGATATCTAGTTCTATCAGCCTATCCAGTTCGGCATCGACTTTCTTGCGAGTATGGAATGGTTGTCGGCGATGTGGTTGGGCAACTGGAATTACATCTGGGTTGATATGCAGATGTACTTGCTATCAGTATAACAACCTATGGATTTAAATCGATCAGAAAATTCAGCAACAATAGCATCAACATTGTTTGCAGATTCCACTGCTACAGCATTAGAAAGCTGAAGTAGCCCCAATTTGGTTGAAGTCTTGTAACTGAGTAAAGACTCCTTTGCATTCCTAACAACATGGAATGTAGTAATGAGCATTGCATTCTTTGACTTAATCTCTGCAGTGAAAGTTCCAATCACTGGTAAGGCTACCTTTGAAGCATAGGCAGTGGCTTTGCCATTGTAGTTTTCAAGCTTTGGTAACTGTTTTTTAAATTTCTCATAGTGGCACTCAGCAATGGTGTCAATGTTTGATCCAGTGTCAATGAGAATTTTGAGACAAATGCCAGCAATGTATACTATAGTCTCTGGGTTGTTTGGAAGATCATTCCATTCTGTGATTGCTTGTACTCCACAAATATAATCACATTCACTGTCATCTGAGACTGGTTGTAATGAAATGTTGTCTTGTATATTATTAACATTCTTGATTTGAGGTGCAATATTGTGTTTGCCACCTCGACTCCTATGACTTGATCCTCGTACATTGCTTTTATTTATTGATTGTGGTTTCTTTAGTGTGGAACGACACATAGCACCAAAATGACCTAGTTTTCTACACTCATAGCACTTGTTACCTTGTGCAGGACAAACATTATCTTGGTGTGGGTAATCTCCTCCACAATTGTAACATTTATTGTTGACAACCTCTGATGTGAGTCGTTGTGACTGCTTGAGTCTTGTTCCATGACTCCAGTTGTGATGTGGTTCTCGTCTCAATTTAATGTTAGGTTTGGCATGATATCTTCTATGATCATGGTGCACTCCCTGAACCTTACATACTTCATGCCTGTTAGTAACAGTGGCAGAACCGTTGTTGGCACTGCACTCCATGGCACGAGCATCACGTGCAGCATCTTCCATTCGACGAGCCATATCCAGTATCTTGTTAAGAGAACTTTC
>WNGS01008670.1:40964-52884 GCA_020271785.1 Procambarus virginalis
ATCATCAACAAGTTCTAGAGCTCTTCGACAAAGACGTGTAGATGTGCATGTTTCAATTATTTGCTGTGTGATTTCCTTGTCAACATCAGCAAAATCACAATGGGCTGCTAAACCCTGCAGACCTGTATGGTATTGATCAACAGTTTCATTAGAGAGTTGTTTGGCTCTCCTGAAATGCATAATTTCCATAGCAGTATTTTGCCTTGGTTTGAAATGCTCAGTTAATTTGGCTTTGGCAGTGTCATAATCTTTGGCACCACCAGTGTCTTTCAGTGTATCAAAGATGTCTCAAACTCTATCACCTGCATAATGAAGTAGAAAGGCATGCTTTCTTTCAGCACTTTTGATATCAGAAACTATCAACAAATTTTCAAACCTTTTAAGCCATTTGACCCACCTCTGTGACAGGTTTGTCTGGTCACAGTCAGGATCAAATGCAGGAAACTGAGGTATATTTGCCATTTTTACTGAATAAATTTAAACTTATCACTTAAAATGTTCCTCAGAATATATAACACTTACTGCACTGTATATGTTATTTAAGAATTCACTGTAATTACTTTAATTTTGCAAAGCACACAAGCATTTTAATGCAAAAGTTCACAACAGTGCACAACACAGCAGCAACTGACTTCTTACCTAGCCCTTGTGTACATGTGTTGTTCCTACTCACAGCAACACAGCAGTTGTTAGCAGTTGGTACAGCAGTTGTCAGCAGTTGGTACAACAGTTGGCAGCAGTTGGTACAGCAGTTGGCAGCAGTAGGCAGCAGTTGGCACAGCAGTTGGTTCACAGCGTGAAGAATTTTGTAGCACGAAGCGTCGTTTCGTAACCAAAACATCGGGTTTTGTACACTGCATCAAAGCGTCGTTTCGTACACAGCGTCGCCTCGCAGATTACTCAGTACACAGCTTGAGTCAGCACAACTTGGGGTAGCACACAGCATTGGCCAGCACACAGCAACGGCCAGCACACAGCAACGATCAGCACACAACAACGATCAGCACACAACAACAGTCAGCACAAATAAGCATGGGGTATGGTGCTCACAGCTTCTCTTTCCTCCTCCGGGCGCGTGAGGCAGCATGCTTCTCCCTTGTGTTTTGTTGAACAAAATACCTGCGTTCCCAGTTCATCGTCGTCGCCAATGTGGTATCTGTATATAGCTGAGATAGTCTTGGTAGTAAGGTTGATGTAAAGTCATTCCTGGTTACTGACTTTAATACTTATAAACGATTACATGACTAGAGCTCCCAAGCTTGGCAGGCGTCCTGTGCTTTGTTTACCTCCTCTCTCTCTGGCGTCCAGCCGCCGCACATAGAAAACGGATGGTACCATTTTCTGTGAACATGTCAGCTACTAAGGCCGGTTGGAGATCGACTGGGATACTCTCCTGGCGTACAGTGGCGCCTCGAGGATAGAGTGAAGACCGGCAGGACTACGGTGAGTAACGGTTATCGCTAATATTGCGACCGTTGAGAGGATATCTTGTATACTGTTGCTCACCCCTCTTGGTGAACCCTGACATTAGCTAAATGAATTGTGGGGTACAATCCCTGAGTCCATTATATGCCTCTATAATCCTTTCACTACCACCCACAAATGGGTATGGGGGTGCATAATATATGAACTAAAGTATAAACTAATTATGTACTCTCACAAATCCATTGTACCTTCTTGCATATAAATTAAATAAAGAGAAAGGATTATATCATTAACGTCAGAAATTAGTGGGAGTTAGGTACATACACTCTTGATAGACGATGTTTATGATTATAGAAATTTCTGATTAGACTAGGCTATAATTCGCTACTGGTTTTGGATTTGACAGCATGCACCGAGAGAATTGTTTTCACTGAAATAATCTAATCGTTTCTTTATAAAACTAAATGTGTAATTCAACAGCAGATATCCGTGAACAGTGACTTGCAGACTAGTCCCAATTACGTGGCTGAAATATGTTGACCAAACCACACACTAGAAAGTGAAAGGACGATGACGTTTCGGTCCGTCCTGGACCACTCTCAAGTCAACTGTGATGAGGGAAGGAGGCGAAGGCAATAAATAGGCAAGAGAGAGGTGAGGACAAGAAAATCTTAGAGGAACTAAAAGCAAGGCAAAAGGTACAAAAGGTAGGGTATAATAAAGGGGAATACTAATATGAGTTCCCATCACATCTGAACTCGAAACTTTTATTAATACCTTTTGTCCTCTTGACATAAAGCTCGCCTTTCGACAAACTAACACACTTCATAGCAATCTAGTTCACACTGCTGCTCCTGCTTCTAATGGTGCTGGTGTCTACTCTATTTCCTCTTCATCTTGTCCTCTCCAATACTTTGGTGAAACTGGCCGTACACTTAATGACAGACAAAGAACACAGAAGAAGTGTTAAGTCTGCAGACACAAACAGTGCTCTCTTCTGTCATGTTAGGAATTCTAATCATCCTATTGATTGGTCTTCCTCCAAAATAATCTTTCCTGCCTCTACTCTACACAGACGTCATCTTGCTGAATCAGCTCTGATACACAACATACCCAACATGAACTTGAGTCCTGGCTTTGTTGCTGATGACTTCCCTTTCACAGTATATACTCAAATGCTCTAAATTTCTAACAAACGTGACCTAACATAAGCTTACCCTTCCATTTATCTTTCTTTCTCTTTCCTTCCTTCTTTTTCTTTCCCTTGTTTTCTCTTACGATCCCTTTCTTATTCCTATTACTATCCTCTTTATTACACTTTACCTTTTGTACCTTTTGCCTTGCTTTATCTTCCTCTAAGATTTTCTTCTCCTCACCTCTCTCTTGCCTATTTATTGCCTTCGCCTCCTTCCCTCAACACAATTGACTTGAGAATGGTCCAGAATGAACCGAAATGTCGTCATCCCTTCACTTTCTAGTGTGTGGTTTGGTCAACAAAAGCAACTTGATACTGCAAACTGTGACACTTTTCCCGCAACACCCAAATTCCACGAGTCTACACTGGCAATATCAGCTATTTTTTGCATTTAATTTTTTACAGTAGATTTATAGTTAACCCTTAAAGTGCGCATCACATCATATGATGTGCTAGGCGTTTTACCAGTAAACTGCGCTTCACGTCAAATGACGTGTATGGGTACCGCGCACGATTTGAATGTCCCGCCGGGTATCTGGGGTTCCCATACGCTGCCCACGGGCTATAGTAAACAGCGGCCATTTTGAACAAAATTCCCGCTCCGAAGGCGTGGGAGGCCTCAGTTTAGCGACAGTCACCATGGCGAGCGCACGGTCAAACGCCTCACGGGCACGCACCACTCAATCCCTCACCCCAGAGCAAATAGCCCACGAATTATTTTCTGAAGGTGAGGAAAGTGTGTTTGATGATTCAGACAACGACGAGGATTATACACAGTTGTCGGGTGATAGTAGCAGCAGCAGTGAGAGTGAGAATTCTCGTCATGCCAAGGCGAGGCCTCTACACTCACCCATGCCTCCTCGCCCAGTTTCTACCCCAGTTCTACCACGACCTCACAGTTCCTGTGGATATTATCTGTATGAGGGTGACGAGTCAGAGGGAGGTGACTCCTTTTCTGGGTTTAGTGACTCAGATCACAGTTTTATTGAGCCTGTGGCTGGTACCAGTGGTGTAACTGGGCGAGAAATTGTCGCGTCAGCAGCATCTCGCCCAGCCAAGCGCTACCGCATGGCACCACATGAGGGACCAAGACCCTCGTGTTCACGTGCATCCACCTCACATGCACCCACCTCACGTGCACCCACCTCACGTGCACCCACCTCACGTGCACCTCACGTGCACCCACCTCACCTGCATCCACCTCACCTGCATCCACCTCACATGCATCCACCTCACCAGAACCCACCTTACGTGCACCCACCTCACGTGCACGTAGCCGCCGTGCTTCTCGCAGACGGTATTCAGCTCCTGGTCGCCAGTATGCATCGCTTCCTCGCCGTCTTTCATCTGCATCTCGCAGGATGCCTGGTGTACTTGAGTGGAGTGATGGTGACGATTTTATTCCTAATATTCCTCACTTTGACGATAAAGATGTAGGGATTACAAACCTTTTCCCTAATCAAGGTGAGGACATGGCTGAGATGGAATATTTTACAGCATTCTATGATGAACCACTCATGGAATACATTGTACACCAAACGAACCTGCATACTGCTTACCTGATTGAGAGGGAAATCACAGAATTTTCACGACTGCAGCGTTGGAAAAATACCACAGTTGCGGAAATGTATGTTTTTGGCACTCTGTTGATGAAGCACTGTCACAAACATGCAATAAGTGACTATTGGAACAAGGACCATACAGTGCCAACACCTTTATTCGGTAAATATATGTCACGAGACAGGTTTCAGATACTCCTCAGGTGTCTACATTTTGGAAGTGTTCAGGACCGAACACCTGATGATAGACTGTGGCGAGTGAGGCACTACATGAACGATGTTATTGGAAAATTCAGAGATTTTTACGTACCAGCACAGAAGTTGGTGGTTGATGAATCTCTCGTACTTTTCAAGGGACGTGTTCCATTCAAACAGTACATTCCCTCAAAACGAAACCGATTTGGCTTGAAATTTTTTGTTCTTTGTGATTGTGAGACAGGATACGTGTTACACATGATTTTGTACTCGGCTAGTGATGTAGACATTCCCGGTAACGACGAACATGAATTCTCGGGTAGTGTAGTGAAGACCATCATGGCTCAGTGGATGAACAAGGGACACATTTTATACACGGATAATTACTATACAAGTCCCTTGCTAACTCGGTTCTTGCTAGAAAATAGAACCGGATTGGTTGGTACAGTAAAGCCACAACGAAGGGAAATGCCTGTGTTTGACACCGACATTGCAGTTGGTGAGTGTCAGAGAAGGAAAAGTGATAACATTCTGTCAGTTCGGTGGAAAGACAAACGAGAGGTGAACTTGTTGACAACAATTCATGATGGAACAATGGTGAACAGTGGGAAAGTGAGCCATAAAACAAACGCACCACTATATAAGCCAGACTGTGTTTTAGACTATAATATCAACATGCGGTTGATTGATAAATCAGACATGATGATTGGCACTGCAGAGTGTGTGGGGAAGACATGTAGGTGGACGAAAAAAGTGTTCTTCCATCTTGTGGACATGAGCATGCTGAACTGTTTCAACATGTACCTTGTGAGGACTGGACGTAAGCCCACTTTCCGTGACTTTGTATTTGATGCTGCAATACAGTTATTAGGAAAGTTTGCAAAAGATGTCCCAGGGATTCAGCGGCCCATCATAAACCCACTGTTGCAGCATGCTGGTACTCCACGCCTCGCTCACACTGAAGGCTTCCTAGCACACAGACTCAAGTATTTGCCACCAGCTGGGAAGCGTGCAATAGGCCAACGTGATTGCTTGGTGTGTAAAACAACGACACGTAGAGACCAGAAACGGAAGCTAGTACAAACATGGTGTGAAACGTGTGGTATCCCATTATGTGCTGTCGACTGCTTCAATGACTACCACAGTCTAGAAAACTTCTAAGTGTGCTGCAAAGTGTGTACAGCGTGTGCGAGTGTGTAAATATGTAAACATATAAGCAGTTAGCGTGTGCGTGTGTGTAAATATATACAAATATAAGCAGAACATACAATATAATAGACTGTAATGACATATTATATTGCCGTAATTGAAAACAGATGTGTGCGCCTGTGTATACTCAAATATGCAACAATTATTGATACAAAATATGTTCAAACATTATTTGAAACAAATTTAGTGCAAAATAAATGGATAAAATGCGCCTAGACATTGTAAATAAATAGCGCGAAAATATATTTGTGGCAACTCTGGCTGTTGCGGGACGCCGCTCAACGCCTCCAGGGCGTCTACTGCATGAGCGAACATGCAGAGTGTGACGTCATCGATCAACTTTACGGCTCTATTGCAACAAAAGTAAGTACAATAGATTTTTTTTTATTTTTCCAGTGATCAGTGAACGAAACTTAACAGATTAGCAAAAAAAAAAATTTTACTTTTTTCAAAATGACATGTGCCTGTGCGGATAGCAGTATATTAGACCCCGAGCATGTTAAGGGTTAACGATTGTAGTTTGTTGTTTTAATGATATAGTAATTGTGCAGTTTTAAAGTAATAATTTTTTCTGAAGTTTCCTCAGGTATTTATTTAATTTACCTGAATTGATCTGCTTATTTACGTACCGCTTTAAGAATTAACTCGGGGAGTTAACTTCAGTAGTAAATCCCACAAACTTGAAGTGATTTTGAAAGAGCAGGGAAGAAAGGAACACCAGAAGGAAAGATATAATAAAAAAAACTTTACTGTTAGCATATTTATATATACCTGTATATATAAAAAAAGATTTTATAATATAATTTCTTACCCTAAATAAATAAATTTCAAACTATATCATAGAAAATAAATATCCATTGCAAATTGTGATTAAACAAAGGGATTTAGAAAATTCTTTATCTTCATTTAAAGTGCCTAAAAATATGACTGAAAATTAGCTTTCAAAAAGTTTGTACAGCATAACATTCATATGAAATGAATATTGCAAAAAAAAAAAAAATCTTGATATTTCTTCAGCTTTAAGACAAATACAGCTAACATTATACATGATGTATATTATAATAAGTACACCACTGTAATAATTTTCCTTTTAATATCAAATGGCAAACAAAAATACAACAACAATGCGTTACTTGAATATATACATACTGCACCTCTAATATTTTCAAACTGTGAAACAATATAAAACAGAGCATGCTACAAAAACAAACAATAGCCTTAATATACTGACTGAAGACTAAAAACTCTTATGGTACACAGAAATAGTCATACAAATAACCTAAGGAACAATTTTCAAGTTCAAGATGAGATTAAGTAGCCTTCATACAAAAATTATATATGCACTGAAAGTAATGAAGATAAATATCTAGACAACACTGAAATAAGTCTTGAAACATGATTTGATGAGGCTGTTGGATCTCTTGGCTTCACTTAATTATTTGTTGCTGTCATGTGATTGTAGGCTCAGAAGTTTCAGAATTTTTCCATGATATTTCTGTAGAAAAATAACCAAAGGAAAATATAAATGAGTGGGGGATGTTGGACAAAGAACATGGAAACTGCAATTGGAGGGGGGGGGGGGAAGACCTAAAAATCCCCTCTAATGTTTCGTAGATTATGGATCCCCTGTCCAACCTGTGATGGTATCCTTTCTCTCAGAAAGAGATAGGAGATATAGATCTATCTATAAATTTTTATTTTTTTTTATACAACGCTGTTTGCCGACCTAATTGTATTTGTGCTGCTTTTTCAGCCATGTTCCCCCCTTTTTTATCCCTATTTTTATTTGTTCTCTACACATTTTATTCTTTATACTTAATTAGTATTAAGCTTTAGTAATTTAAGTTTTTCATGCCCGAAACGCTTTGCGTAATAGTGGCTTTAGGCATTGTATGTACTAGCTCTATCTATAAATCAATCATTCTTTGTAAAATCCCTTGTATGTATGTATGTATGTATGTACCTTACCTAAATAAACATTTTATTTTATTTTTATTTTATTTTAAATATCTTTGGCTAACTGCTAACAAACTCACCCTTACCACTGACAAAACCTTCTATATTTTGTTTGGTAATAAATCCTCAGATCAAAATAATGTAAGTAATCACAATAATCTAAAATAATCTAAGGCAACATGAAAAACACATGGAAAACCATCTCTAATATCCTAGGAAAACAACACTCCCACAACCAGATAAAACTTTCTAAGGATGGCTATACACCGTCAACTGATTTAGAAATGGCAAAATGAATTTAATAGCTTCTTTTCATCGGTTGGTGCTAACCTTGCCAGAAAAATTCCTCAGACACACATCATCACACATATCTCAGGCAGCTATCCAAACTATCTTCTTTTATCACCAGTCAGCCCGACAGATGTTGTGTCCATCATACACTCACTAAAAACCAAAGCTGGGAACATCAATGAAATACCATCCATTGTATACAAGAGCGCCTCCCATGCCCTTGCACCACCCATAGCTCTGCTGTTCAACAAATCCCTAGTGTCATACCTTCCCTGATATCCTTAAAAAAACATAAGTAACGCCAGTTCATAAAAGAGGCAATAAGGCAGACAAACAATTATAGACCAATATCAAACCTACCCATACTATAAAAAATATTTGAAAAAATTATCTACAAACAGCTCTACTCCTACCTCGTAAAATTCGACATACTCAGCCCCTGTCAGTTTGGCTTCCGGTCCCAAAAGAGTACCAACGATGCAATTATTAGTCTCCTTGATATAATTTACTCAGCCCTTGACAAAAATGAGTTTCCGATTGGACTCTTCATTGACCTGAGACAGGCCTTTGATACTGTTAATCACAATTACCTCTTATGTAAACTCCATCATTATGGAATCCGAGGCCATGCCCTGGACTATATCCAATCCTGTCTTAGTGATAGGCACCAATGTGTAGCCATCAATGATATAACCTCTCCCACTCTACCAATAACCGTTAGAGAGCCACATGGCAGCATCTTGGGACCTCTCCTATTTCTTAGACACATTAGGCAGATCATTGATGTATATAACATTCTTAAACCTATATTGTTTGCTGATGATACTACCCTCATCTACTCTAACCCCAACCCACATACACTAAATAATGTTATTAATAATGAACTAAAAAAGATGGATGTCAACCAACAAACTAACACTTAACATAGAAAAGACCTACTACATCTTATTTGGAAGCAAATCAACAAATGCAATTCAGCTTCAAATAGACAATGTTAACATTAGTAATAAAAATAATGGAAAGTTTCTTGGCCTATTCCTAGACAAGAGAGAACTTCACCACCCACATACAACACATAACTAAGAAAGTCTCTAAAACAGTTGGTATACTCTCCAAAATCAGATACTATGTACCTAACTCTGCTCTCATCTCACTATATTATGCACTAATCTATCCCTATCTTAATTATAGTATCTGTGCATGGGGTTCAACCACTGCAAACCACCTCAAGTCCATCATCACCCAGCAAAAATCTTCTATCAAAATAATAACAAATTCTGCTTTCAGACAACACTCAGCCCCTTGTTTAAATCCCTAAACATGCTAAACATAAACTCCCTTCACACATTCTCTCGTGTCAGCTACATTTACAAAACCCTGTTCTGAAACTGAAACTCTCCAGACACAACGCATAACGCTTTAAAAGAGACCAACGTCATCTATGCCTTCAAATGCCCACTTGGGGACTGTAAGCCTCAAAGAACTCAGTATATAGGCAAGACAGCAACATCTCTTTCCAGGCGATTAACGATGCATAAGCAACAGGGCTTCATTAAGGAACATATAATCTCTTCTCACAACCAGACCATAACCAGAGTCTTAACAAACAACACAGAAATCATCGATAGACACAGCGATAGCAGGCGGCTTGACATCTGGGAGGCACTACACCAAGAAGTCAACACCAGCAATCAACAGCCAATAAATGCACAACTATATTCTACCCACCTCAAGACTCCGCACCAATATAGAAGCATTAAGAAATATGGGCCAATAGGCCCTTTGCAGTTACTTCCATTCTTCCCTTTAATTTACCCAATTTATACCCATTGCACCGTGTTCTGTCTTGTGTTGAAAGTTTTGTTCACCTCATCCAAAACTATTGTAACATATCACCTCACTCAAAAGCAGGTATATAAGATGAAAGCTGTTTAAATGATAGCATAGTAGAACTCTGTTTAGTGTTTGCAAGTTATGGTTGTGTGTGTGTGTGTGTGCGCAAACTAAAGTCTTTGAAAATGTAAAAAGTTATTACGAAACGCGTTAAAGTGTCGCGTCAGACTAGAAATAAAAATTAATTTTGGAGAATTGATTTTTCAATTACCATCGACAGTGAAAAGAAACATAAGAAATATTGAGAAAATTTGTGTTAGAATTATTAATCTTACTTTTTCGGTCATATTTAATAATACAGTGGTACCTCGGAACACGAGTGTCCCTGTATGCGAGTTTTTCGGAATACGAGCAGGATTTCCTCGGAAAATATGTCTTGGAAGGCGAGGGTTACCTCGGAACGCGAGTTTGTTGATACGTGTACAGGCTGACTGGCGCATGGTGGCATGGCGATCGCGCCTCGGTTTACCAGTGTCTCGTGTCCAGTGACTATCCCACCTGAATTCTTCACAAGGATTTACAGTTTTTTGTCGGTTTTTTGGCCATTTGAGCATAAAAGTTGTCAATATATATCTTGCCATGGGTCTCAAGAAAGCCATCGGTAAGGTTCAACCTAAGAAAATAGCTGTGAGTAGAGGCAGTAGAGGATGTCCCTTCTTGATTAAGAAAGTGTGTGAAGTATGGGAAGAACTGCAAAGTTTTGTTGAAAAAACTCACCCAGATAAAGCTGTAGCAGGCCGTTGCATTGACCTTTTAAATGATAATGTGATGTCTTACTACAGACAAGTGTTAAAATGTAGGGAAAAACAAGTGTCATTAGAAAATTCTTAGTAAGACAAGCAAGTCCTAGTGGTATGCAGGCAAAATGTGCCAGAGTGTGCATACCAGTGAAGTCCTCACTGCCTGATGTGATAATGGAAGGGGACTCCCCTTCCAAACAGTAACTCCTCTCTTCCTCCCCCCTCCTCACCTTCTTCCATACGCCTACAGCATTCAACAGCAAGGTAAGTAATAACTTGAACATAGTTTTGTAGGTTTATTTAGATGAATTAGGTATAAAAATTTAGTTTGATGTGGGGTTTTTGGGGTAGTCAGGAACGGATTAATTCATTTCCTATTATTTCTTATGGGGAAATTAGCTTCGGAATGCGAGTTTTTCGGAATAAGAGCTGTCTCCAGGAACGAATTAAACTCTTAAACTGAGGTACCCCTGTATATGTTTATACAAGAAAGACTGCTACCAAAATATACACACATACATACATACATATATATATATAAACTCTGAACTGTAATACCAATCGTGACCATAAACACTTCCTAGAAGGCTGTAAGAGAACCCATGGGGACTACACTAGAAACAAATACTGTACTTATTTGATATTCCAAGAGTGCAACTTTACCAAACTAGAAATGCTCTGCAAATCAAGAGACCAAGAATGTGGAATGACCTTCCCAATCATGTGAAAGGTTGTACTGTAAAGTACAAATAGTACAGTACTGTACTGTACAGATAGTACAGTACAAATTAAGTACTGTACTACCTAATAAACTCCATGTAACCTACCTTATCCCCTAAATGTCAACCTATGTCTTGCTATTGTGACAATCTCTTCCCAGAGATTTAGCCTGCTATATCTTCTCATCGTCCCGTTCTCAACAATATGCAAGATACGTTTTATAGTGGCTTAACGTATATATGAAGACAGCCACACGCACCTGCAACTCCCTCCTCCCCCCCCACTTCTGCACACCTGCTCGCGCCGACGGCTACAGTCCCAGACAAACTACTTGTTACTGGACGCCCTGCGTTCTCATTGGCCGTTCAACAACACACCACTCCAGCTCCACGCCAATCGCATTCCTCGCAAGCCATTGTCAGGACCGTTCAGCCACTCTCTCACCAGAATATCTAGTGCTCTCAGGCTATGAACACCTAAGTTGACTCACCTCGTGTGATCAAATAGAGGTTTATAGCTAGCGCATATATTCCCAGCACTAATATTATTTTGCTTGTTATTGTATGTCACTTCTCCTCCCTTTAACGTAATCCAGTTTTATGTTCAGTTATTTTTCCACTTGTTGTTCTGCACCATTAAGCCAAGATTTTTGCCTTTATTTCAATTTGTTTTTTAGTGTTATTAAAGAGCATTGTTTATTATTGTGTTTTATGTCTCTTCCCTTACCTTACCACAGA
>WNGS01008670.1:85779-106593 GCA_020271785.1 Procambarus virginalis
CATAAAACATGGCAACCGAGGGCATCTCCGCCATAAAACAGGGAAACCGCATCCCGCAAAATCGGCGTGAACAGCTTCAACAAGGCAGCGAACGAGCGCGCCGCCGAGGACAAGGCGCCAGACCCTGGGACGGACCCAAGCGTCCTCACATCCTCCACGAGCCAATCCGAGGACAGCTCCAGGATGGAAAAGAACCGCAAGGCCGAAGCCAAAAGGCCCCGGGCGCGCAAATCCTCCGCAACCAGCGCCGCCGAAAGGACAGGAACCTGCACATGAAGCTGAATAACGCCCACATCGCGGGGAAGGGCAGGGGCAAACAAGCACTCATTCAGGTACTCAAGCTCGCCCCCCAGGAAAACCTGAATCACCGTGGAAGCTTCCCGCCACTCCAACGTGCGGGAACGACAGAAGGAATGCCAGGAATCCAAAACAAACAAAGGGCAGGCTGCTAGCCAGGAAGACTCCGGAACCTCGTAACGGAGCCAGAAAGGGAACGAAGTCCCAAACCTGAACTCAGATGGATCCATATCAGAGGCATAATCCGGGTCCCGCAGGAGGTAAGCTGCAAAGGCCGCTCGCACCTCACCAGGTTGGATGCGATAAGCCGAAAACCTCCGGAAAGACGGAACCGACGAACCCGGGGAACACGGAACCGAACCCGGGGAGGGGCAGACACCAAATCCAACTCGTACGCAGAGGGGGGAAAAGAGAACCCCACTCCTTGTAACAGTAAGCCCCGCTCAGAGGGAAGAAAAACCCAGGCGGGGTCCAGCGGAGCCCAAGGCCCCCAAGTCAGCCCCTCCCCAGCCTCGAGGTCCAACACCACAGGACCCGAGGCCGAGTCCTCTCCCCAAGCCCCGACCCCACAAGACAAGGACGGAGCAGCCGGAACAGCGGAAGAAAGGGGGGCCCACTGGTCAGACCCCGAAGCTTCGGCCGGGAGACAAGACTCGAATGCCTCTGCCGCTCCCCCGGAAGGGGCACCCCCGAAGCTGCCCGAGTCTCAAGATCAAGGAACCCCTGCTCCGACCCCGAAACCCTCAGACGTTTCGGGGCTGGAAGCAAGGGGGGGGGACCAGAACGAGCAGTAGGGGAAGGACGAGGAGGCGCGGACTGAACCAGGATCGAAGCGACCCCCACCCCCAAGTCCGGGTCACGAAAAGCAAAGCGGGGCAGCCTCGGGGCATCCGGGTGAGCAACCAACCTAGCGCGTTGCAACAGACGAAACCTAGCCTGCAACGCACTTGCTGCCTGTACCCGAAGAGAATCATCAGAGGATTGGGTAAATTGAGTCACAAGTAAGCAGCAACACTCACAGGACTCAGGGTCGAAAGTATCACCGACCCAACAGGCAGCATGGCAGAGGCAAAAACAGTGAGGGTCACCCTGAGACAAAGGGACCGAGCAACCCTCAAACTCGCACACCGCGAGTGGGGACTCCGGGGTCACATCCATCGGACCCACGCGCCCCCTAGGGGATTCCCAGGGTCCTGAGCGTTTACTTTAAGAGGACTCGCGCTCAGGTAGTCCCAGGCAGGGAGCTGCTAACCGGCGCCCAAAACTACCAATCGAACTTCTAAAGCTGTACCCCAGGGACGTGTACACTCACGGGGACCTAGCAGGGGGCGCCATCGAGAATAACCGTGACAGGGTTAAAACAAAGGAACGAATATGACAGAACCCCCCACCAGGCAAAAACAAAAAGAAAAACAAAACCCCGCAAGAGGACAGCGAACCCCAGGGAACAGAGCCGGCCGCTATGTCGGGAATACAAGCTGTGCAGCACCCTGCGCCCCTACCAGTGCAAACTGCCTCTTACCTGCCAGTAACAAGGGAGAACAGAACACCCAAGAGCCCAACAGGCGGCCGAAAAACCGAAAAAGGTAAAACGGACCAGCAGAGGCAGATCCCAAGGAGCCTGTGGAAGGTGGCCCCAAGCCCCAAGGGTAGTACTTACAGGGCACCTAGGGAAGGAAACCCTAGGCGCATGCAGCCCGAGTACCAAATTACTCCTGGCTCTCGCACCCAGAAAACAAACACCACACGCAAGCACAGTGTTGTAGCGAACACCGGAGCCAGAGCACACGACCTTCGCCTATAGCATCAGCCTCAAGAACTGAGGGTGGGTAGCCGGCGCGGAGGGTCTGGGGCTCCCCCTTCCCCCTCCCGGGGAGGGGGGAGCTGCGCAGACAGCGGCGCGGCAGCGTGTGACGTCACACTAGTTTGCTAGTTTTTCTTTTGGGAGTTCTATCCACTAGTTCGGCTTTTGGTAGCAATTTTAACCAGAATAGGGGTTTGTTTTGGGGCGCTTACCTTTCTGGGTGCCTGTCCCGGTCGATGGCAGACATAGAATGCTTCCAACCACACGGGGCTTCTATAGGCCATTGCTCCCCGTGCCTCTCTGAGGGGGCCCGGTTCTGGCCGTGGTTCCCGGTAGGCCTAAGAACTCCATACACATGACTGATGCCAAAGTCTGACATTAGCATATCAGCCTGGGATAGCTCCGGGGAGCCGACGGGGCTCCCCCCAGAAAGTACCTAATTTCATCCTCATAGTTTCATACCTTGTGCTTCAAACTCACACTGTCCTTGCTCTACTCACTTCCCCAATATTAGTACAGTACTTAAGACTAATTAAGTACTCTGTCTCTACCAGTGTAATTACCTCTGTCAATTTATATTGATATTATACCTTGCTACAATATACGTTTTCACCTTACCTGATATGTTAGATTAAGGACTTGCCCGAAATGCTGTGTGTGTTAGTAGCTTTTCAAGAATGTAAAAAAATCACTAATGTAATCTCACCAACCCATTGTACCTTCTTGTAAATAAAGTATCATTATTTTTATTATTATTATTAAGTGTCAGGAGGCAGAAAATAGGTTTATCCCAGCCCAGAAAGAAAAAAACAGAAGAGCAAAAGGGGAATCTGTGGTTCAATCAAGCATGTAAGGAAGCAGGGCAGTTATAAGCAGAAGGGCATGTCTCAAACTACAAAAAGGGGGATAGGCAGGAGACCCTAAACCACAGCGTGGTGTCCGTAACTTGTATACCATGCAAGGTGATGGAGAATATTGTGAGAAAAAGCCTGGTGGCACATCTGGAGAAAAGTAAGTAATTATCAAAAGAACACACCATGGCTGGGGAGATTAACTGTGTGCGATATTCAAAAGGCGCTAAATATCACTAAGGATGCCAATAAGAGAACAAAAGCGCACAAGACGATCATCATCAAAGGTTTCCGATTCACCAAGGATTCTATTGAAACCGGTGATCCCAAGGGACAGTCGGGAAGTAAGACGTGCACACATTTTAGAAGAAAGGACATTCAACAAGGATATGCATGACCGTAAGAGATACAAATCTGTTTGGACAATAAGGAGCAGGGCGGCGCTCCATTAAGTGCCCTTGAGAAGCGGGTATGGCCAATAGGTAACCTCACCAGAGATGTTTCCCACTGCCAGTTATGGTGGTAGGAGGAAGGCCATGGGGGTACACAACTCTTTAAGAGCACACAGCTTGTTACCAGTAAGAGAAGACCATCGATCTTGCCAACAAGCACGGAATGTGGAATAAATACCAGGGAAGATGTTGAAATAAGCAACACCTTTGCTGTAAATGGGACAAGTGCAGATAGCCTCCTTCGTGGCAGTATCCGCACGCTTATATAAGGAAACATCAATTTGGCTGGGAACCCAGCAAAACTCGACTGTCTTCAATTTACTGGAGATAAACAGCCAATATTGAATTTCGACCACCACACGATGAACAGGATTCAAGGATTCCAGAGCCATGAGAGCACTGCAAGAGTCAACTACAACAACAAAGGAAGAAGTACGGCAAGAAAGCAGTTGAAGAGCATACAAAATTGCATTAAGTTCTGCCGTGAAGAAGCTAGTCTCCGGAGGCAGGAGACACACGTAGGTGCATTTAGGAAATACAACGGAGTAGCCTACACCACCAGCCGACTTAGACCCATCTATGAAGATGGAGATAGAGCTGGAGTGTGAAGAAAAGTGAGCAAATGAGAATGTATTTCAGAACTGTAGGAGGGGTAAAAACTTTAGTCATGCTGGTCATGGTTCTACAAAACTTACGAAGAGGGAACCTCCATAGGGTCAAGGACAGAACGACATGAGAAGAAACATTGGTAACATGAACCGAGAGAGAACCTTGCAAGCAAGACAACTATACAGAAAGGGGAAGGTGGTGATAGGGAACAGGGACCCGCAAGAGAGTAATGGTCAAAGTACAACATAAGCGAGAGTGTGTTGGAGGGACCGTGCACAGTAGCGGAGACAGTAGCGATCACAGCGATGCTGTAGAGACATGATGGCGGTATCAACATACAGGCTCTGGGTAGGAGTCGAATGTAAGGCACCAGACCTGAGGCGCAGCCCAGTGTGGTAAAGAGCATCAAAACAATGAAGAGTTCGGGGAGAGGCAGATGAGTAAGCAGGACAGCCTTAATAGAGGTTAGAAAGCACAAGAGAGGAATGTAGAGGAGCGTGCGCCAATCAGCTCTCCAGGAAGTATGGGACAAGACCATAAATATGTTAAGGGCCTTAGGACATTCATCATGGAGGTAAGAGATATGGGGGTGACCAAGACAAACGAGCATCAAAGATTGCTTCCAGAAGTTTAGCAGAATCCTTATACAAAAGAGGATTACCATAAAGCAACAGAGAGGGGGGGGTGGTTCGAAGAATGACCTGTTTCCGAGTGAAGGTCATAGCACAAGTTTTGGCTGTAGAGAGCATGAAGCCATGATTGGTGGCCCCAGATGACATGGCATTAATCACAAATTAAAGCTGCCGTTGGAGGACAGGTGAGTCGTCACCTTGACAGCAGAGTGTAAGATCATCTACATAAAGAGCGGAGAAAATGTCAGAAGGAAAGTAGAAAAGAAAACCATTGAGGGCAAACAGGAAAAAGAGTAGTGCTCAGAACACTACCTTGGGGTAGTGTTCTTCGTATTACCAAAAAAGAGGCAGAGAGAGCGGTATCAAGCCACACTTGAAAGGAACGATGAGAGAGGAAGCTTTGGAAGAAGAAAGGGAGATTACCATGAAGGCCAAAAGATGGGAGTTGGGACAGAATATAGTATCTCCAGGTGATGTCATATGCCTTTTCTAGGTTAAAAAGGACAGTCACCACGGAGGTCTTCACAGCAAAGACAGTACGAATATAGACCTCAAAGGTCACAAGGACATCAGTTATGCTGCGACACTTGCAAAAGCCAAATTGAGTAGGGGAGAGGTGATAGTGTTCCAAATCCGACAGACATTGATCATACATTCAAAGAGTTTGCAGACAACTCATTAAAGCAATAGGGTGGAATTCTTTAGGAAATGACCCTAGAGAACCAGGTTTCCAAATATGAAGAACAGACTCAAGTCAGTCCTTAGGGATTGACGATGACTCCCAGACACAATTATAGACACTCAGTAAATACTGAATTGTGCATGGAGGGAGATGGTGAAACACCACATAATGAATATCATCTGAGCCTGCCGTCATAGAACCGCAGAGGGCAAAGGCAGACTGGAGTTCTGAGAGAGAGAGAACAGATCGTTATAGGTAAGCTGAAGACGAATGTGAAAATCTAAGGGACAATATTCAAGAAAGGGCTTAAATACAAACATGGAAAGAAGGTATTTGCATAAAAATTCTTACGAGCACTTATATATAAGTATCTACATGTTTTGTTCACCATAACTGTACAACTAAGCTGGTATGGAGAGCTCAGACAATAACAAGAGATCGCCACACAGTCAGCTGATGCTCCCCTCCCTCCCTCACCAAAATGGCTCCTCCCACCATACTATGCACAGCACTAATTATCACCACAATCCTGCTATTATCAGAATCCTGGTAATTTTATCACAGTCGTGGGTCTTATGTAATACTATCATCGCTAAATAATAGTTATATATATATATATATATATATATATATATATATATATATATTATATATATATATATATATATATATATATATATATATATATATATATATATAATATATATATATATATATATATATATATATATATATATATATATATATATATTGACTTTTTAGACGATGCTGTGGTCAAGATTGCTGAACTACAGTGCTGCTAGCTCATGCTGCGTGTGCCAGCCTTGGTTGCTCACTCAGTACTGAGGCTATCACACCTGAGAATGTTACCCACGATTTTTTTAAAGACAGCATATACTAAATACATATACAGTATACTAAATATACTGTATACTAAAGCCATGAGGAAGCTGATGTGAATCCTGTGTAGCTGCAGGACATTTAAATCATGAGCGGCACCCTCAATCGTATATATACAATGTGAACAGTTCAGCAACATTTACTCACATTGTATATATACAATTTGTGCAGTTTAAGGGTTAAGGACCTGCCCAAAATGCTATGCGTGCTAGTGGTTTTGCAAAAATGTAAAAATTCCAATATTGTAACATATCCACTGTTGGCCACTGGATGGGGGAGCAGTGTGCAGGATACACATCAATTGTGACTAGTTCTCGATATAAGTCACTTGGTTTATTTATTTATTTATTTATAAGAAAGTACATTGGGTTTATGGTTGTAAAAACATCAGTGCTATGTACTTTGTTATAAAGCCACTAACACGCATAGCGTTTTGGGCAGGTCCTTAATCTAACAGATAATTTTAAGTAGGTAATTTCTAGTAAAATTTAAAACTGTTAAAAGGTACATTGTAAGAAAATTTGAAGGAGACTAGTAGGTACACTAAGAAAATTTGAAGATTAGTAAGGACATAATAGTAAAATTTGAGGATTATCAATAGATACATTGTAGCCTAATTTAAGGATTATTTCTAGGTATATTATAGTAAAATATGCGTTCAATATAACCACCATGATATATGATAGCAACTGTACCATCATGATTTTATGATAGCAAATAGATGATTTAGAAACTGTACTTGTGGTCGATCTCGAGCCCATTGTTGATGTGCACTGAATTTTGTAACTAGCTCACCTAGACTAACTTGCTTAGCTAAATGAATTGTGGGGTACAATCCCTGAGTCCATTATATGCCTCTATAATCCTTTCACTATCACCCACATGATGGGTATGGGGGTGCATAATATATGAACTAAAGTATAAACTAATTATGTACTCTCACAAATCCATTGTACCTTCTTGCATATAAATTAAATAAAGAGAAAAGGATTATATTAACGTCAGAGAAATTAGTGGGAGTTAGGTACATACACTCTTGATAGATGATGTTTATGATTATAGAAATTTCTGATTAGGCTAGGCTATAATTTGCTACTGGTTTTGGATTTGACAGCATGCACCGAGAGAATTGTTTTCGCTGAAATAATCTAATCGTTTCTTTATAAAACTAAATGTGTAATTCAACAGCAGATATCCGTGAACAGCGACTTGCAGACGAGTCACAATTACGTGGCTGAAATATGTTGACCAAACCACACACTAGAAAGTGAAGGGACGACGACGTTTTGGTCCGTCATGGACCACTCTCAAGTCAATTTTGATGAGGGAAGGAGGCGAAGGCAATAAATAGGCAAGAGAGAGGTGAGGACAAGAAAATATTAGAGGAACTAAAAGCAAGGCAAAAGGTACAAAAGGTAGGATATAATAACGGAGAATAGTAATATGAGTTCCCTTCACATCTGAACTCGAAACTTTTACTAATACCTTACGTCCTCTTGACATAAAGCTCGCCTTTCACAAACTAACACACTTCATAGCAATCTAGTTCACACTGCTGCTCCTGATTCTAATGGTGCTGATGTCTACTCTATTTCCTCTTCATCTTGTCCTCTCCAATACTTTGGTGAAACTGGCCGTACACTTAATGACAGACAAAGAACACAGAAGTGTTAAGTCTGCAGACACAAAGAGTGCTCTCTTCTGTCATGTTAGGGATTCTAATCATCCTATTGATTGGTCTTCCTCCAAAATAATCTTTCCTGCCTCTACTCTACACAGATGTCATCTTGTTGAATCAGCTCCGATACACAACATACCCAACATGAACTCGAGTCCTGGCTTTGTTGCTGCTGACTCTTCCCTTTCACAGTACATACTCAAATGCTCTAAACTTTCTAACAACGTGACCTAACATAAGCTTACCCTTCCATTTATCTTTCTTTCTCTTTCCTTCTTTCTTTTTCTTACCCTTGTTTTCTCTTACGATCCCTTTCTTATTCCAATTACTATCCCCTTTATTACACTTTACTTTTGTACCTTTTGCCTTGCTTTATCTTCCTCTAAGATTTTCTTCTCCTCACCTCTCTCTTGCCTATTTATTGCCTTCGCCTCCTTCCCTGATCACAATTGACTTGAGAATGGTCCAGAACGAACCGAAATGTCGTTATCCCTTCACTTTCTAGTGTGTGGTTTGGTCAACAACAGCGACTTGATACTGCAAACTGTGACACTTTTACCACAACACCCAAACTCCACGAGACTACACTGGCAATATCAGCTATTTTTTGCATGTAATTTTTTTACAGTAGATTTATAGTTAATGATTGTAGTTTGTTGTTTTAATGATATAGTATTTCTGCAGTTATAAATTAATAATCTTTTATCTTAAGTTTTCTCAGGTATTTATTTAATTTACCTGAATTGACCTATTTATTTACGTACCGCTTTAAGAATTAACTCGGGGAGTTAACTTCAGTAGTAAATCCCACAAACTTTAAGTTACTTTGAAAGAGCAGCGAAGAAAGGAACACCAGAAGGAAAGAAATAATAACAAAAACTTTACTGTTAGTATATTTATACATATAAAAAAGATTCTATAATATAATTTCTTACCCTAAATAAGTAAATTTCAAACTATATCATAGAAAGCAAATATCCATTGCAAATTGTGATTAAACAAAGGGATTTAGAAAATTCTTTATCTTCATTTAAAGTGCCTAAAAATATGACTGAAAATTAGCATTCAAAAATAGTTTGTACAGCATAGCATTCATATGAAATGAATATTGCAAAAAAAAATATCTTTATATTTCTTCAGCTTTAAGACAAATACAGCTAACATTATACATGATGTATATTATAATAAGTACACTACTGTAATAATTTTCCCTTTAATACCAAATGGTAAACATACAACTGCAATGCGTTACTTGAATATATACATACTGCACCTCTAATATTTTCAAACTGTGAAACAATATAAAACAGAGCATGCTACAAAAACAAACAATAGCCTTAATATACTGACTGAAGACTAAAAACTCATTTATGGTACACAGAAATAATCATACAAATAACCTAAGGAACAATTTTCAAGTTCAAGATGAGATTAAGTAGCCTTCATACAAAAATTATATATGCACTGAAAGCAATGAAGATAAATATCTAGACAACACTGAAATAAGTCTTGAAACATGATTTGATGAGGCTGTTGGATCCCTTGGCTTCACTTAATTATTTCTTGCTGTCATGTGATTGTAGGCTCAGAAGTTTCAGAATTTTTCCATGATATTTCTGTAGAAAAATAACCAAGGGAAAATATAAATGAGTGGGGGATGTTGGACAAAGAACATGGAAACTACAATTTGAGGGGGGGGGGGGAGACTTAAAAATCCCCTCTAATGTTTTGTAGGTTATGGATCCCCTGTCCAACCTGTGATGGTATCCTTTCTCTCAGAAAGAGATAGGAGATATAGATCTATCTATAAATATCTTTGCTAACTGCTAACAAACTCACCCTTACCACTGACAAACCTTTTACATTTTGTTTGGTAATAAATCCTCAGATCAAAATAATCTAAGTAATCACAATAATCTAAAATAATCTAAGGCAACATGAAAAACACATGGAAAACCATCTCTAATATCCTAGGAAAACAACACTCCTACAACCAGATAAAATTTCTAAGGATGGCTATACACCGTCAACTGATTTAGAAATGGCAAATTGAATTTAATAGCTTCTTTTCATTGGTTGGTGCTAACCTTGCCAGAAAAATTCCTCAGACACACATCAACACACATATCTCAGGCAGCTATCCAAACTATCTTCTTCTATCACCAGTCAGCCCAACAGATGTTGTGTCCATCATACACTCACTAAAAACCAAAGCTGGGAACATCAATGAAATCCCATCCATTGTATACAAGTGCACCACCCATGCCCTTGCGCCACCCATAGCTCTGCTGTTCAACAAATCCCTAGTGTCATACCTTTCCTGATATCCTTAAAAAAGCATAAGTAACGCCAGTTCATAAAGGAGGCAATCCGGCAGACAAACAATTATAGACAAATATCAAACCTACCCATACTATCAAAAATATTTGAAAAAATTATCTACAAACTGCTCTACTCCTACCTCGTAAAATTCAACATACTCAGCCCCTGTCAGTTTGGCTTAGCGTACCAACGATGCAATTATTAGTCTCCTTGATATAATTTACTCAGCCCTTGACAAAAATGAGTTTCTGATTGGACTTTTCATTGACCTGAGAAAGGCCTTTGATACTGTTAATCACAACTACCTCTTACATAAACTCCATCATTATGGAATCTGAGGCCATGCCCTGGACTATATCCAATCCTTTTTTTTTTTTTTTTTTTTTAGATATATACAAGAGTTGTTACATTCTTGTACAGCCACTAGTACGCGTAGCGTTTCGGGCAGGTCCCTGGAATACGATCCCCGCCGCGAAGAATCGTTTTTTCATCCAAGTACACATTTTACTGTTGAGTTAAACAGAGGCTACAGTTAAGGATTTGCGCCCAGTAAATCCTCCCCGGCCAGGATACGAACCCATGACATGGCGCTCGCGGAACGCCAGGCGAGTGTCTTACCACTACACCACGGAGACTGTAGGTCGGAGACTGATCCTGTCTTAGTGATAGGCACCAATGTGTAGCCATCAATGATATAACCTCTCCCACTCTACCAATAACTGTTAGAGTGCCACATGGCAGCATCTTGGGACCTCTCCTATTTCTTAGACACATTAGGCAGATCATTGATGTATATAACATTCTTAAACCTATATTGTTTACTGGTGATACTACCCTCATCTACTCTAACCCCAACCCACATACACTAAATTATGTTATTAATAATGAACTAAAAAAAGTTCACTTATGGATGTCAACCAACAAACTAACACTTAACATAGAAAAGACCTACTACATCTTATTTGGAAGCAAATCAACAAATGCAATTCAGCTTCAAATAGACAATGTTAACATTAGTAATAAAAATAATGGAAAGTTTCTTGGCCTATTCCTAGACAAGAGAGAACTTCACCACCCACATACAACACACAACTAAGAAAGTCTCTAAAACAGTTGGTATACTCTCCAAAATCAGATACTATGTACCTAACTCTGCTCTCATCTCACTATATTATGCACTAATCTATCCCTATCTTAATTGTAGTATCTGTGCATGGGGTTCAACCACTGCAAATCACCTCGAGTCCATCACCCAACAAAAATCTTCTATCAGAATAATAACAAATTCTGCTTTCAGACAACACTCAGCCCCCTTGATAAAACCCCTAAACATGCTAAACATAAACTCCATTCACACATTCTCTCGTGTCAACTACATTTACAAAACCCTGTTCTGAAACTGAAACTCTCCAGACACAACCCATAACACTTAAAAGAGACCAACGTCATCTATGCCTTCAAATGCCCACTTGGGGACTGTAAGCCTCAAAGAACTCAGTATATAGGCAAGACAGCAACATCTCTTTCCAGGCGATAACGATGCATAAGCAACAGGGCTCCATTAACCCCTTAACTGCGTTGCCTCCAAATATGACACCCCCACAGTGCGCAGGAAATAAATTCTCTGGAAAAAATTCTTTTTTCTTTTTAAAGTGTCAGAAACCCTTCCCCCAGTATGGGTATGTAGAAAAAAATCGAAATTGTACTTACTTTGGCTGCTATGGGGTCCGTAAATTGGGGCGTGACGTCATCATTCCCTGTTCGCTCGTGACGTAAGCTCCCTGGGCCAGTAGGGCGCTCGGGGCGGGGCGCGAGTTGCCGCGAATACATTTCGTTCATTTTTTTCGCACAGTTCCAAATACATTTTATTTGTTTTTACGTGCTAATCCTATGTATAATGAACACGTACACCATATTATGGCAGTAAACATCCGTACTGTCCGAAGACATTGTGTTACGTGCATGAGACTTGTGTCACATATGATGCACATATTTACTATGTATCATGCTAAATTATGTATATATACAATCTATTTACACACTATACACTGTCACACACTATTTCACCATCAACACATTCAGAACACCTCGAGTGAGAGCTGCCACACCAGCCAGCCTCCCTCACCCCAACATCTTACTCGCCATATAACATATTTACACATGTTATATATACCTATCTACATGTTTTATTTACCATAACTATGCAAGTAAGCCGGTATTGTGTCCAAACAGTACAGTGGCCACCATACATTGCATGAGAAATCACACAGCAGACGACACTACGATTACGTCACCTCCCTCACCAAAATAGCTCGTATGGGCCAATAGCAGCTGCCTCGTATGGGCCATAGCAGCTGCCTCGTACGGGCCAATAGCAGCTGCCTCGTACTGGCCAATAGTAGCTGCCTCGTATGGGCCTATAGCAGCTGCCTCGTACGGGCTATAGCAGCTGCCTCGTACGGGCCAATAGCAGCTGCCTCGTATGGCCTATAGCAGCTGCCTCGTATGGGCCAATAGCAGCTGCCTCGTATGGGCCTATAGCAGCTGCCTCGTATGGGCCAATAGCAGCTGCCTCGTATGGGCCTATAGCAGCTGCCTCATACGGGCCTATAGCAGCTGCCTCGTACGGGCCTATAGCAGCTGCCTCGTACGGGCCTATAGCAGCTGCCTCGTACGGGCCTATAGCAGCTGCCTCGTACGGGCCTATAGCAGCTGCCTCGTATGGGCCTATAGCAGCTGCCTCGTACGGCCTATAGCAGCTGCCTCGTACGGGCCAATAGCAGCTGCCTCGTATGGGCCTATAGCAGCTGCCTCGTACGGGCCTATAGCAGCTGCCTCGTACGGGCCAATAGCAGCTGCCTCGTATGGGCCTATAGCAGCTGCCTCATACGGGCCTATAGCACCTGCCTCGTACGGGCCAATAGCACCTGCCTCGTATGGGCCTATAGCAGCTGCCTCGTATGGGCCTATAGCAGCTGCCTCGTATGGGCCTATAGCAGCTGCCTCGTACGGGCCAATAGCAGCTGCCTCGCATGGGCCAGTAGCAGCTGCCTCGTATGGGCCAGTAGCAGCTGCCTCGTATGGGCCAGTAGCAGCTGCCTCGTATGGGCCAGTAGCAGCTGCCTCGTATGGGCCAGTAGCAGCTGCCTCGTATGGGCCAATAGCAGCTGCCTCGTATGGGCCAATAGCAGCTGCCTCGTATGGGCCAATAGCAGCTGCCTCGTATGGGCCAATAGCAGCTGCCTCGTATGGGCCAATAGCAGCTGCCTCGTATGGGCCAATAGCAGCTGCCTCGTATGGGCCTATAGCAGCTGCCTCGTACGGGCCTATAGCAGCTGCCTCGTATGGGCCTATAGCAGCTGCCTCGTACGGGCCTATAGCAGCTGCCTCGTACGGGCCAATAGCAGCTGCCTCGTATGGGCCTATAGCAGCTGCCTCGTACGGGCCTATAGCAGCTGCCTCGTACGGGCCTATAGCAGCTGCCTCGTACGGGCCAATAGCAGCTGCCTCGTATGGGCCTATAGCAGCTGTCTCGTACGGGCCTATAGCAGCTGCCTCGTACGGGCCAATAGCAGCTGCCTCGTATGGGCCTATAGCAGCTGCCTCGTATGGGCCTATAGCAGCTGCCTCGTACGGGCCAATAGCAGCTGCCTCGTATGGGCCTATAGCAGCTGCCTCGTACGGGCCTATAGCAGCTGCCTCGTACGGGCCAATAGCAGCTGCCTCGTACGGGCCAATAGCAGCTGCCTCGTACGGGCCTATAGCAGCTGCCTCGTACGGGCCAATAGCAGCTGCCTCGTATGGGCCTATAGCAGCTGCCTCGTATGGGCCTATAGCAGCTGCCTCGTACGGGCCAATAGCAGCTGCCTCGTACGGGCCAATAGCAGCTGCCTCGTATGGGCCAGTAGCAGCAGCCACGTATGGGCCAATAGCAGCTGCCTCGTATGGGCCAGTAGCAGCTGCCTCGTATGGGCCAATAGCAGCTGCCTCGTATGGGCCAATAGCAGCTGCCTCGTATGGGCCAATAGCAGCTGCCTCGTATGGGCCAATAGCAGCTGCCTCGTATGGGCCAATAGCAGCTGCATCGTATGGGCCAATAGCAGCTGCCTCGTATGGGCCAATAGCAGCTGCATCGTATGGGCAAATAGCAGCTGCATCGTATGGGCCAATAGCAGCTGCATCGTATGGGCCAATAGCAGCTGCATCGTATGGGCCAATAGCAGCTGCCTCGTATGGGCCAATAGCAGCTGCATCGTATGGGCAAATAGCAGCTGCATCGTATGGGCCAATAGCAGCTGCATCGTATGGGCAAATAGCAGCTGCATCGTATGGGCAAATAGCAGCTGCCTCGTATGGGCCAATAGCAGCTGCATCGTATGGGTCAATAGCAGCTGCATCGTATGGGCCAACAGCAGCTGCCTCGTATGGGCCAGACAGAACACGAAACAATGGGTATAAATTGGATAAGTTTAGATTTAGGAAAGACTTGGGTAAATACTGGTTCTAAATACTTGGGTAAATACTGGTTCAGTAACAGGGTTGTTGATTTGTGGAACCAATTGCCACGTAACGTGGTGGAGGTGGGGTCCCTTGATTGTTTCAAGCGTGGGTTGGACATGTATATGAGTGGGATTGGGTGGTTATAATCAGGAGCTGCCTCGTATGGGCCAATAGGCCTTCTGCAGTTACCTTTGTTCTTATGTTCTTGGCTCCTATCAACATACTCCTGTTGCTGTTATGAAAAATCACACAGCAGACGACGCTACGATTACAACGTAACCTCCCTCACCAAAATAGCGCCTCTCAACATTCTCCTGTTGCTGTTCTTACACTATATACACACACTATATATACCCATGTACATATGTGTTGCCCATAGCGAACCACTAAGCTAGTATGGTGAGCAAAACAAGAGTGGCAGTCACACACACACAATGAGGCTACCTCAATTCTCGCCCTTCCTCCCTCACCAAAATTCCTCCTTCCACAATACTACACACAATGCTAATTATAACCACAATCCTTCTATTATCACAATCCTGGTCACTAATTCCTGTAAATGAATAATTGAACACACGTTTATTTTGAAAAGGAACCTAAGAAGTCATTTGAAGATTCCTAGATGGACGAAACAATGCTCTGGTGCTGTGGCTAGTGCTGTGAACATTGTGAACAGCATTGAATCACTGATATTTGAACATTGTACCCAGTCATTATCACACTCAGGCTCTTCTGTAATACTATCATGGCTAAATAATACAAGTTATATGTATATTTGACTTTATTAGGCGATGCTGTGGTCACACGCTGAACAGCAGTGCTGTGCGCTCGTGCTGCGAGCGCCAGCCTTGGTTGCTCACTCACTACTGAGGCTCCCACACCTGGGAATGTGGACCACGATTTTTTTTAAAGATGGCGTTTGTTTACAAGAGCCCTGAGGAAGCTGATGTGAACCCCATGTAGCCGTGGGAGTTTTGAATGGGACATGAAAAATAAAAATACCCGGAGGTGCGTTGCGCAAACCAGACATGAGCCTGCAGGCGCGTTGCGCAGTTTAAGCGTTAACGTACTGGTTTAACTATAATAATAATAATAATAATAATAATAATAATAATAATAATAATATTTTATTTAGGAAAAGTACATAAATAGATGCAGAGTTACAAACATTCTAATTATTTATAGGCAGAGCTAGGAAATACAAATACCTAAAGCCACTAATACGTATAGCATTTCGGGCAAGGTGTGGAAGAAAAAAACTTCGACTAAAACTTAATAGTAATTGACCTTAAAGTATAAATTCGATTGAAAGAAAAAATAAAAGATAAAAAAGGGGGAACATGGTACAAAATAGCCAATAAACAAGTTGGTCAACAAACAGCATTGTTTAAAAATAGTAAGACATGGGTTGACATTTAGAGGGAAAGGTAGGTTACATGGAGTTAATTAAGTAGTACTTTGTTTTCATCTTAAACTGGTTGAGAGGGGTACAGCCTTTGACATGATTGGGAAGGTCACTTCACATTCTGGGTCCCTTGATTTGTAGAGCATTTCTAGTTTGGTTAAGTCGTACTCTTGGAACATCAAATAGGTATTTGTTTCTGGTGTGGTGCCCATGTGTTCTGTTACAACCTTCTAAGAAACTTTTAAGGTCAGGATTGACATTACAGTTCAGAGTTTTAAAATATATAGCGTACACATAAGAGGATGTGCAGTGACTTAATATCTAGCTTATTCAGAGATTTGAGTATGGGTACCAAGTGCTGTCTGGGGCCAGAGATAGATATTGTTCTAATAACAGGTTTGTGTTGAATAATTAGAGGATGTAAATGATTTTGGGTAGTAGAGCCCCAAGCACAAATACCATAGTTGATATAAGGATAGATGAGAGAGTAATAGAGTGTCACCAGGGCAGGGCGAGGTACATAATATCTGATCTTAGAAAGAATGCCAATAGTTTAAAAACTTTTTTTGCTATATTTAGAATGTGTCCCTGGAAATTCAGCTTGTTATCGATGAGGACACCAAGGAATTTATCATAAACTTTACTTCTGATTTGTATATTGTTTATTCTTAGATTATTTCATTTGAGGATTTATTACCAAACAAAATATAGAAAGTTTTGTCAATGTTAAGGGTGAGTTTGTTAGCAGTTAGCCAAAGATGGACTTTATTTAATTCAGTATTCACAGTGACATTTAGAGCAAGAGGGTCAGGACTGAAGAAAATGAAAGTTATGTCATCAGCAAATAACCAGCGTTGAATGTAATGAAACGCCATTTTCTGGGTGAGTCCCGGAGGCTCCCCGGAGCTATCCCAGGCTGATATGCTAATTTCAGACTTTGGCATCAGTCATGTGTATGGAGTTCTTAGGCCTACCGGGGACCACGGCCAGAACCCCTCAGAGAGGCAAGGGGAGCAATGGCCTATAGAAGCCCCCGTGTGGTTGGAAGCATTCTATGTCTGCCATTGACCGGGACAGGCACCCAGAAAGGTAAGCGCCCCAAAACAAACCCCTATTCTGGTTAAAATTGCTACCAAAATCCGAACTAGTGGATAGAACTCCCAAACAGAAAAACAAGCAAACTAGTGTGACGTCACACGTCACCGCGCCGCTGTCTGCGCAGCTCCCCCCTCCCCGGGAGGGGGAAGGTGGAGCCCCAGACCTCCCACGCCGGCTATCCACCCATCAGTTCTGAGGCTGGATGTCAAGACACGCGAAAAACCGCCGACCGGAGGGAGGGAGGGTTGCCGGGGAGCCTCCGGGACTCACCCAGAAAATGGCGTTTCATTACATTCAACGCTGGTTTTCTGGGGGGAGCCCGTCGGCTCCCCGGAGCTAACTACCCACAGAGGAAGATCAAAGGGACGGAACCGGGAGGCGGACACCACCCAAACAACCAAAACGCTAAAACCAAAGGAGCAGGAAAACTCAGCGACCCGACCCCCAGAGGCAAATGCCAAAAGGAAAAGAGCCGACGAAAAACAAACCGGAACCGAAGAGGCACTACCAACCGAGGAGAAGACAGAGCACGCTGACCAGAAACCAGGATGGTGCAAGCGGCGCACGAACAGGCCGGAGGGGAAACGAAGCACAAGACAGCTTACTAAGCGGTGTAGAAGCAAGACCGAAAGCAAGCCAAAGCGCTCCGCCAGCGCCGCACAAAAAGAGAGGCGACAGTATGTGGCACGACGACGGCCCCAACCCCCACCAAAAACCAGGCCGACGCTAACAAGAGGAACCACCTAAGAAGGTACAGGAAAAGGAAGGACCGCCAAAACACCCCATACTGCCGCCAAGAGAAAACACGCAGGTGGGACACCGACCACCAGCCGGAGGCGAGACCACGAGGCAGACGGAAGCAGCCCCGACAAGGCCCCTCCGAGCCCAGGAAAAGGCGGAGCCGCAAGAAGATCTCGGGCGCGACCACCGAACTCAGGTGGTACAAGGAGATGGAACGTCTGCCGAACAGACAAATCCCAAAGCAAGCAAACCCGCCAGGAGAACAAATGACGGGTCCGACGCGAGACATCGCAAGACCCCAAAAAACCAAGTGGCAGGGCAAGCAAGGAAACCAAAGAAGGCGGAAGGGTTGCCGCCAGAACCGTACCCGAACCAAGAGGTACGAGCAACAGCAACAGACCGAGACAAAGAAGCACACCACAGGACACAGGCCGAAAAAAGCCCAAGAAGCCAAGGAACACACGCAGAACACCCCTGTGGCAGAGGAGGAAAACAAGGGAACACACAAACAATGAAGTGGTGGAAACCGACCACGTCCCCCAACATAGCAGCAAGTGCAGGCAAAACTGACCAAAGGAGATGCCAGGAAAACGACTGGGGTGAGGCAGGACGAAAGAGCAGAAGCATAAAAAACCCAGGAGTAAGGACACGCCACTGCGAAACACGGTACTAATGCACACGCGCAGTAGCAACATACAACCTGGTGGATAAAGACAGGCTGTTTAACACAAGGGGCACACGCACTAGGGGACGCAGGTGGAAACTGAATGCCCAAATGAGCCACAGAGATATTAGAAAGAACTTTTTAGTGTCAGAGTGGTTGACAAATGGAATGCATTAGGAAGCGATGTGGTGGAGGCTGACTCCAAACACAGTTTCAAGTGTAGATATGATAGAGCCCAATAGGCTCAGGAAACTGTACACCTGTTATAAGATTGACGTTTGAGAGGCGGGACCAAAGAGCCAGAGCTCAACCCCCGCAAGCACAACTAGGGGAGTATACACCACCGCAACATGCCACAGGTAAAGAGCAACTCGCTCCGGCAAAGGCAGAGAACGGAGCAGATAGACCCCAGACAGGGCCCACGGAGACACGACAGAACCCAGCAGGCCCAGGAACCCGCCTACCAGGCGACCGACGGCGGAGAAACCCCGCTCAAAACCGGCTGGATGGGGAACCGGGAGCTCATGTACACCCCAAGCCCGGCCCGAGGCCAGGCTAGACCGGCCAAAGGGAGGCCCACCAGGAAGACGCATGGGGCGGCCTGCAGGCCCACAGACTCCCCACAACCAGGATGGGCCATAACTAAGTCGAAGGCAAGCTAGTGTGCCCCGGAAGTCCACAGACCGTACCATAGGGGCATAACTTGCAATCCCCTCACAGAGTTCAGTGGCATACCTATAATAGGTTAAGTAACAATTGTAATTACGAAACCATAAGATGCTTATTGTAACCTACTAAGTAGGTCAGGTAAGGTCGGTGTTTTCCACGAAGTTTTTTAAGGGAAACTATTATGTTTAGTATGGCACCTATGCACGGAACGAAGAAGTCAATATTGACGTAATAAAGATGCGGGGACGGGTTGGTGCAAGAGAGAACGGATCAGCACCTCCAAGGATACCCGATCAACCAGGCTGTGACTCATACGTCGGGCAGCAAGCAGCCATGTCCAACAGCCAGCATGACCAGTCCAGGAGGCCTGGTCGATGACCGGGCCGCGGGGACGCTAAGCCCCGGAAGCACCTCAAGTTAACCTCAAGATAAGGTACCAGCGAGAAGGCGTATGCTCGCAAGGAGGTCGTGTAACAACTGCAGACCTCTGATGGATATACAGTGTTCCCCGAGTGTGCCTATGGCACCACTGCACTCCACTGGTACTATCCCGCAAGTTCTACCAGATAGGCGGGACCCAAAAGCCAGAGCGCATAAACCTTGCAAGCACAGCCAGAAGCCCTACCAGGCGAGTACAGAACCAACACCACAAAACCCACAACCACATAACACTAACAAAGGTGGGACCCCTGAATGACCCTAGCATGGGTGGACATGCACAAGAGTGGGACAGGAAGGGGTGAAAAAAGGGACCGACACTGGTGTGCGAACGGTCTCAGTCGTACAAAAAGAGACCTAAAGAAAGACAGGCATATAACACCACATCCAGCGCCCTGCCAAAAGACGCCAGACCGCAGAAACTCACCTGGCAAACGGTGGCTCGAAGTGACACGACTCAACCGAGCCCAGAAGAACCTGGGAGCACCGCCAGGTGAAGAAGCCAGAGCCGGACCTGCAGGAGAGCAAGGAAGAGGCGAAGAAGGCGGCCCACACCATGACACAGGGAAACCTCGGCGGCCTCCCCACAACTGGAACCCAGGACACCCCCGGAGCGAAAAGGGGCACATACCGCGGCAAGGGAGAAGAGCGAAAGGCGAAGCACTGGAGCAAAAAGACGACGAACACCGGCACTACACACCGCCCAGACCAAAACAAACTCCGCGGCGCACGCGCATGACATGCTGGCCGAAAACGCGCAACCTACCCTGCGGGAAGGCGGCAACCAAGACTACTGCACAAGAAAAGTAGCCAAAAAGTGAGCAGGAACAAGAAAACGGCCAAAGAAGCGAAGACAGAGCCCAAAAAAGGCACGCAACCGGGCCACAAGTAGCCCAACAGGGCCACAAGTAGCCCAACAGGCCACAAGTAGCCCAACAGGCCACAAGTAGCCCAACAGGGCCACAAGTAGCCCAACAGGGCACAAGTAGCCCAACAGGGCACAAGTAGCCCAACAGGGCCACAAGTAGCCCAACAGGGCCACAAGTAGCCAACAGGCCACAAGTAGCCCAAC
>WNGS01008673.1:0-12305 GCA_020271785.1 Procambarus virginalis
AAGGACAGTACCCTACAGTAAGGACAGTACCCTACAGTAAGGACAGTACCCTACAGTAAGGACAGTATCCTACAGTAAGGACAGTACCCTACAGTAAGGACAGTACCCTACAGTAAGGATAGTACCCTACAGTAAGGACAGTACCCTACAGTAAGGACAGTACCCTACAGTAAGGACAGTACCCTACAGTAAGGACAGTACCCTACAGTAAGGACAGTACCCTACAGTAAGGACAGTACCCTACAGTAAGGACAGTACCCTACAGTAAGGACAGTACCCTACAGTAAGGACAGTATCCTACAGTAAGCACAGTATCCTACAGTAATGCCAGTATCCTACAGTATGGACAGTATCCTACAGTATGGACAGTATCCTACAGTATGGACAGTATCCTACAGTAAGGACAGTATCCTACAGTAAGGACAGTACCCTACAGTAAGGACAGTACCCTACAGTAAGGACAGTATCCTACAATAAGGACAGTATCCTACAGTAAGGACAGTATCCTACAGTAAGGACAGTATCCTACAGTAAGGACAGTATCCTACAGTAAGGACAGTACCCTACAGTAAGGACAGTACCTACAGTAACGACAGTACCCTACAGTAAGGACAGTACCCTACAGTAAGGACAGTATCCTACAGTAAGGACAGTATCCTACAGCAAGGACAGTACCCTACAGTAAGGACAGTATCCTACAGTAAGGACAGTATCCTACAGTAAGGACAATATCCTACAGTAAGGACAGTACCCTACAGTAAGGACAGTATCCTACAGTAAGGACAATATCCTACAGTAAGGACAGTACACTACAGTAAGGACAGTATCCTACAGTAAGGACAATATCCTACAGTAAGGACAGTACCCTACAGTAAGGACAGTATCCTACAGTAAGGACAATATCCTACAGTAAGGACAGTACACTACAGTAAGGACAGTATCCTACAGTAAGGACAATATCCTACAGTAAGGACAGTATCCTACAGTAAGGACAATATCCTACAGTAAGGACAGTACCCTACAGTAAGGACAGTATCCTACAGTAAGGACAGTATCCTACAGTAAGGACAGTATCCTACAGTAAGGACAGTACCCTACAGTAAGGACAGTATCCTACAGTAAGGACAGTATCCTACAGTATGGACAGTATCCTACAGTATGGACAGTATCCTACAGTATGGACAGTATCCTACAGTAAGGACAGTATCCTACAGTAAGGACAGTATCCTACAGTAAGGACAGTATCCTACAGTATGGACAGTATCCTACAGTAAGGACAGTATCCTACAGTAAGGAGAGTATCCTACAGTAAGGACAGTATCCTACAGTAAGGACAGTATCCTACAGTAAGGACAGTACCCTACAGTAAGGACAGTACCCTACAGTAAGGACAGTACCCTACAGTAAGGACAGTACCCTACAGTAAGGACAGTATCCTACAGTAAGGACAGTATCCTACAGTAAGGACAGTACCCTACAGTAAGGACAGTATCCTACAGTAAGGACAGTATCCTACAGTAAGGACAGTATCCTACAGTAAGGACAGTACCCTACAGTAAGGACAGTATCCTACAGTAAGGACAGTATCCTACAGTAAGGACAGTACCTACAGTAAGGACAGTATCCTACAGTAAGGACAGTATCCTACAGTAAGGACAGTACCCTACAGTAAGGACAGTACCCTACAGTAAGGACAGTATCCTACAGTAAGGACAATATCCTACAGTAAGGACAGTACCCTACAGTAAGGACAGTATCCTACAGTAAGGACAATATCCTACAGTAAGGACAGTATCCTACAGTAAGGACAGTATCCTACAGTAAGGACAGTACCCTACAGTAAGGACAGTATCCTACAGTAAGGACAGTATCCTACAGTAAGGACAGTATCCTACAGTAAGGACAGTACCCTACAGTAAGGACAGTATCCTACAGTAAGGACAGTATCCTACAGTAAGGACAGTATCCTACAGTAAGGACAGTATCCTACAGTAAGGACAGTATCCTACAGTAAGGACAGTATCCTACAGTAAGGACAGTATCCTACAGTAAGGACAGTATCCTACAGTAAGGACAGTATCCTACAGTAAGGACAGTATCCTACAGTAAGGACAGTATCCTACAGTAAGGACAGTATCCTACAGTAAGGACAGTATCCTACAGTAAGGACAGTATCCTACAGTAAGGACAGTATCCTACAGTAAGGACAGTATCCTACAGTAAGGACAGTATCCTACAGTAAGGACAGTATCCTACAGTAAGGACAGTATCCTACAGTAAGGACAGTATCCTACAGTAAGGACAGTATCCTACAGTAAGGACAGTATCCTACAGTAAGGACAGTACCCTACAGTAAGGACAGTATCCTACAGTAAGGACAGTACCCTACAGTAAGGACAGTACCTACAGTAAGGACAGTATCCTACAGTAAGGACAGTACCCTACAGTAAGGACAGTACCCTACAGTAAGGACAGTACCCTACAGTAAGGACAGTACCCTACAGTAAGGACAGTATCCTACAGTAAGGACAGTATCCTACAGTAAGGACAGTATCCTACAGTAAGGACAGTATCCTACAGTAAGGACAGTATCCTACAGTAAGGACAGTATCCTACAGTAAGGACAGTACCCTACAGTAAGGACAGTATACCTACAGTAAGGACAGTATCCTACAGTAAGGACAGTACCCTACAGTAAGGACAGTACCCTACAGTAAGGACAGTATCCTACAGTAAGGACAGTACCCTACAGTAAGGACAGTATCCTACAGTAAGGACAGTATCCTACAGTAAGGACAGTACCCTACAGTAAGGACAGTATCCTACAGTAAGGACCCTACAGTAAGGACAGTATCCTACAGTAAGGACAGTACCCTACAGTAAGGACAGTACCCTACAGTAAGGACAGTACCCTACAGTAAGGACAGTACCCTACAGTAAGGACAGTATCCTACAGTAAGGACAGTATCCTACAGTAAGGACAGTACCCTACAGTAAGGACAGTATCCTACAGTAAGGACAGTACCCTACAGTAAGGACAGTACCCTACAGTAAGGACAGTACCCTACAGTAAGGACAGTATCCTACAGTAAGGACAGTACCTACAGTAAGGACAGTACCCTACAGTAAGGACAGTACCCTACAGTAAGGACAGTACCCTACAGTAAGGACAGTACCCTACAGTAAGGACAGTATCCTACAGTAAGGACAGTATCCTACAGTAAGGACAGTATCCTACAGTAAGGACAGTATCCTACAGTAAGGACAGTACCCTACAGTAAGGACAGTACCCTACAGTAAGGACAGTACCCTACAGTAAGGACAGTACCCTACAGTAAGGACAGTATCCTACAGTAAGGACAGTATCCTACAGTAAGGACAGTATCCTACAGTAAGGACAGTATCCTACAGTAAGGACAGTATCCTACAGTAAGGACAGTATCCTACAGTAAGGACAGTACCCTACAGTAAGGACAGTATCCTACAGTAAGGACAGTATCCTACAGTAAGGACAGTACCCTACAGTAAGGACAGTATCCTACAGTAAGGACAGTATCCTACAGTAAGGACAGTACCCTACAGTAAGGACAGTATCCTACAGTAAGGACAGTATCCTACAGTAAGGACAGTACCCTACAGTAAGGACAGTATCCTACAGTAAGGACAGTATCCTACAGTAAGGACAGTATCCTACAGTAAGGACAGTATCCTACAGTAAGGACAGTACCCTACAGTAAGGACAGTATCCTACAGTAAGGACAGTATCCTACAGTAAGGACAGTATCCTACAGTAAGGACAGTACCCTACAGTAAGGACAGTATCCTACAGTAAGGACAGTATCCTACAGTAAGGACAGTATCCTACAGTAAGGACAGTATCCTACAGTAAGGACAGTATCCTACAGTAAGGACAGTATCCTACAGTAAGGACAGTATCCTACAGTAAGGACAGTATCCTACAGTAAGGACAGTATCCTACAGTAAGGACAGTATCCTACAGTAAGGACAGTATCCTACAGTAAGGACAGTATCCTACAGTAAGGACAGTATCCTACAGTAAGGACAGTACCCTACAGTAAGGACAGTACCCTACAGTAAGGACAGTACCCTACAGTAAGGACAGTACCCTACAGTAAGGACAGTATCCTACAGTAAGGACAGTATCCTACAGTAAGGACAGTACCCTACAGTAAGGACAGTATCCTACAGTAAGGACAGTATCCTACAGTAAGGACAGTATCCTACAGTAAGGACAGTACCCTACAGTAAGGACAGTATCCTACAGTAAGGACAGTATCCTACAGTAAGGACAGTACCTACAGTAAGGACAGTATCCTACAGTAAGGACAGTATCCTACAGTAAGGACAGTACCCTACAGTAAGGACAGTATCCTACAGTAAGGACAGTATCCTACAGTAAGGACAGTACCCTACAGTAAGGACAGTATCCTACAGTAAGGACAGTATCCTACAGTAAGGACAGTATCCTACAGTAAGGACAGTATCCTACAGTAAGGACAGTACCCTACAGTAAGGACAGTATCCTACAGTAAGGACAGTATCCTACAGTAAGGACAGTATCCTACAGTAAGGACAGTACCCTACAGTAAGGACAGTATCCTACAGTAAGGACAGTATCCTACAGTAAGGACAGTATCCTACAGTAAGGACAGTATCCTACAGTAAGGACAGTATCCTACAGTAAGGACAGTATCCTACAGTAAGGACAGTATCCTACAGTAAGGACAGTATCCTACAGTAAGGACAGTATCCTACAGTAAGGACAGTATCCTACAGTAAGGACAGTATCCTACAGTAAGGACAGTATCCTACAGTAAGGACAGTATCCTACAGTAAGGACAGTACCCTACAGTAAGGACAGTACCCTACAGTAAGGACAGTATCCTACAGTAAGGACAGTACCCTACAGTAAGGACAGTATCCTACAGTAAGGACAGTATCCTACAGTAAGGACAGTACCCTACAGTAAGGACAGTATCCTACAGTAAGGACAGTATCCTACAGTAAGGACAGTATCCTACAGTAAGGACAGTACCCTACAGTAAGGACAGTATCCTACAGTAAGGACAGTATCCTACAGTAAGGACAGTACCCTACAGTAAGGACAGTACCCTACAGTAAGGACAGTATCCTACAGTAAGGACAGTACCCTACAGTAAGGACAGTACCCTACAGTAAGGACAGTATCCTACAGTAAGGACAGTATCCTACAGTAAGGACAGTACCCTACAGTAAGGACAGTATCCTACAGTAAGGACAGTATCCTACAGTAAGGACAGTACCCTACAGTAAGGACAGTATCCTACAGTAAGGACAGTACCCTACAGTAAGGACAGTACCCTACAGTAAGGACAGTACCCTACAGTAAGGACAGTATCCTACAGTAAGGACAGTACCCTACAGTAAGGACAGTATCCTACAGTAAGGACAGTACCCTACAGTAAGGACAGTACCCTACAGTAAGGACAGTACCCTACAGTAAGGACAGTATCCTACAGTAAGGACAGTACCCTACAGTAAGGACAGTATCCTACAGTAAGGACAGTACCCTACAGTAAGGACAGTATCCTACAGTAAGGACAGTATCCTACAGTAAGGACAGTACCCTACAGTAAGGACAGTATCCTACAGTAAGGACAGTATCCTACAGTAAGGACAGTACCCTACAGTAAGGACAGTACCCTACAGTAAGGACAGTACCCTACAGTAAGGACAGTACCCTACAGTAAGGACAGTACCCTACAGTAAGGACAGTACCCTACAGTAAGGACAGTACCCTACAGTAAGGACAGTACCCTACAGTAAGGACAGTACCCTACAGTAAGGACAGTACCCTACAGTAAGGACAGTACCCTACAGTAAGGACAGTATCCTACAGTAAGGACAGTATCCTACAGTAAGGACAGTATCCTACAGTAAGGACAGTACCCTACAGTAAGGACAGTACCCTACAGTAAGGACAGTACCCTACAGTAAGGACAGTACCCTACAGTAAGGACAGTACCCTACAGTAAGGACAGTATCCTACAGTAAGGACAGTACCCTACAGTAAGGACAGTATCCTACAGTAAGGACAGTACCCTACAGTAAGGACAGTACCCTACAGTAAGGACAGTATCCTACAGTAAGGACAGTACCCTACAGTAAGGACAGTACCCTACAGTAAGGACAGTACCCTACAGTAAGGACAGTATCCTACAGTAAGGACAGTATCCTACAGTAAGGACAGTACCCTACAGTAAGGACAGTATCCTACAGTAAGGACAGTACCCTACAGTAAGGACAGTACCCTACAGTAAGGACACATCCTACAGTAAGGACAGTATCCTACAGTAAGGACAGTACCCTACAGTAAGGACAGTACCCTACAGTAAGGACAGTACCCTACAGTAAGGACAGTACCCTACAGTAAGGACAGTATCCTACAGTAAGGACAGTATCCTACAGTAAGGACAGTACCCTACAGTAAGGACAGTACCCTACAGTAAGGACAGTATCCTACAGTAAGGACAGTACCCTACAGTAAGGACAGTATCCTACAGTAAGGACAGTATCCTACAGTAAGGACAGTATCCTACAGTAAGGACAGTACCCTACAGTAAGGACAGTACCCTACAGTAAGGACAGTACCCTACAGTAAGGACAGTACCCTACAGTAAGGACAGTATCCTACAGTAAGGACAGTATCCTACAGTAAGGACAGTACCCTACAGTAAGGACAGTATCCTACAGTAAGGACAGTACCTACAGTAAGGACAGTACCCTACAGTAAGGACAGTATCCTACAGTAAGGACAGTACCCTACAGTAAGGACAGTATCCTACAGTAAGGACAGTACCCTACAGTAAGGACAGTACCCTACAGTAAGGACAGTATCCTACAGTAAGGACAGTATCCTACAGTAAGGACAGTACCCTACAGTAAGGACAGTACCCTACAGTAAGGACAGTACCCTACAGTAAGGACAGTACCCTACAGTAAGGACAGTACCCTACAGTAAGGACAGTATCCTACAGTAAGGACAGTACCCTACAGTAAGGACAGTACCCTACAGTAAGGACAGTATCCTACAGTAAGGACAGTACCCTACAGTAAGGACAGTACCCTACAGTAAGGACAGTACCCTACAGTAAGGACAGTACCCTACAGTAAGGACAGTATCCTACAGTAAGGACAGTACCCTACAGTAAGGACAGTACCCTACAGTAAGGACAGTATCCTACAGTAAGGACAGTATCCTACAGTAAGGACAGTACCCTACAGTAAGGACAGTACCCTACAGTAAGGACAGTACCCTACAGTAAGGACAGTACCCTACAGTAAGGACAGTACCCTACAGTAAGGACAGTATCCTACAGTAAGGACAGTATCCTACAGTAAGGACAGTATCCTACAGTAAGGACAGTACCCTACAGTAAGGACAGTACCTACAGTAAGGACAGTATCCTACAGTAAGGACAGTATCCTACAGTAAGGACAGTACCCTACAGTAAGGACAGTATCCTACAGTAAGGACAGTACCCTACAGTAAGGACAGTACCCTACAGTAAGGACAGTATCCTACAGTAAGGACAGTACCCTACAGTAAGGACAGTACCTACAGTAAGGACAGTACCCTACAGTAAGGACAGTATCCTACAGTAAGGACAGTACCCTACAGTAAGGACAGTATCCTACAGTAAGGACAGTACCCTACAGTAAGGACAGTACCCTACAGTAAGGACAGTACCCTACAGTAAGGACAGTATCCTACAGTAAGGACAGTATCCTACAGTAAGGACAGTACCTACAGTAAGGACAGTATCCTACAGTAAGGACAGTATCCTACAGTAAGGACAGTACCTACAGTAAGGACAGTACCCTACAGTAAGGACAGTACCCTACAGTAAGGACAGTACCCTACAGTAAGGACAGTATCCTACAGTAAGGACAGTATCCTACAGTAAGGACAGTATCCTACAGTAAGGACAGTATCCTACAGTAAGGACAGTACCCTACAGTAAGGACAGTACCCTACAGTAAGGACAGTATCCTACAGTAAGGACAGTACCTACAGTAAGGACAGTATCCTACAGTAAGGACAGTACCCTACAGTAAGGACAGTATCCTACAGTAAGGACAGTATCCTACAGTAAGGACAGTATCCTACAGTAAGGACAGTATCCTACAGTAAGGACAGTATCCTACAGTAAGGACAGTATCCTACAGTAAGGACAGTATCCTACAGTAAGGACAGTATCCTACAGTAAGGACAGTATCCTACAGTAAGGACAGTATCCTACAGTAAGGACAGTATCCTACAGTAAGGACAGTATCCTACAGTAAGGACAGTATCCTACAGTAAGGACAGTATCCTACAGTAAGGACAGTATCCTACAGTAAGGACAGTATCCTACAGTAAGGACAGTATCCTACAGTAAGGACAGTATCCTACAGTAAGGACAGTATCCTACAGTAAGGACAGTATCCTACAGTAAGGACAGTATCCTACAGTAAGGACAGTACCCTACAGTAAGGACAGTATCCTACAGTAAGGACAGTATCCTACAGTAAGGACAGTATCCTACAGTAAGGACAGTATCCTACAGTAAGGACAGTACCCTACAGTAAGGACAGTACCTACAGTAAGGACAGTACCCTACAGTAAGGACAGTACCCTACAGTAAGGACAGTATCCTACAGTAAGGACAGTATCCTACAGTAAGGACAGTATCCTACAGTAAGGACAGTATCCTACAGTAAGGACAGTATCCTACAGTAAGGACAGTATCCTACAGTAAGGACAGTATCCTACAGTAAGGACAGTATCCTACAGTAAGGACAGTACCCTACAGTAAGGACAGTACCCTACAGTAAGGACAGTATCCTACAGTAAGGACAGTACCTACAGTAAGGACAGTATCCTACAGTAAGGACAGTACCCTACAGTAAGGACAGTACCCTACAGTAAGGACAGTACCTACAGTAAGGACAGTATCCTACAGTAAGGACAGTATCCTACAGTAAGGACAGTACCCTACAGTAAGGACAGTACCCTACAGTAAGGACAGTACCTACAGTAAGGACAGTATCCTACAGTAAGGACAGTACCTACAGTAAGGACAGTATCCTACAGTAAGGACAGTACCTACAGTAAGGACAGTATCCTACAGTAAGGACAGTATCCTACAGTAAGGACAGTACCCTACAGTAAGGACAGTACCTACAGTAAGGACAGTATCCTACAGTAAGGACAGTACCCTACAGTAAGGACAGTACCTACAGTAAGGACAGTACCCTACAGTAAGGACAGTACCTACAGTAAGGACAGTATTACAGTAAGGACAGTATCCTACAGTAAGGACAGTATCCTACAGTAAGGACAGTACCCTACAGTAAGGACAGTATCCTACAGTAAGGACAGTACCCTACAGTAAGGACAGTACCTACAGTAAGGACAGTACCCTACAGTAAGGACAGTACCCTACAGTAAGGACAGTATCCTACAGTAAGGACAGTATCTACAGTAAGGACAGTACCCTACAGTAAGGACAGTATCCTACAGTAAGGACAGTATCCTACAGTAAGGACAATATCCTACAGTAAGGACAGTACCCTACAGTAAGGACAGTATCCTACAGTAAGGACAATATCCTACAGTAAGGACAGTACACTACAGTAAGGACAGTATCCTACAGTAAGGACAATATCCTACAGTAAGGACAGTACCTACAGTAAGGACAGTATCCTACAAGTAAGGACAATATCCTACAGTAAGGACAGTACACTACAGTAAGGACAGTATTTAATGGGCCCCAAATTCTTTTCAGTAGTGCAGCAGCACTAGAAGCCCTATTCACCACGACAACGACCACTGCACTCGAGGCACAGGGCCTAACACTCCTGCCTCCCCACCAGCTCCAGGCAGTAAGGACTATAGTCATTCACAGAGTGAGTGACATCATCGCTGAACGACCAGCTACTGAGATTGTGAAGAGCATAAACGCCCAAAATCGATCCCTCACGGCCATATCGTCCCATCTCATTCAGCAGGATGAAAACAGAAAGCCAACCCTCAAGGTCACCCTCAAGACTTCGGCAGAGGCTACTCTCGCGGCCGACAACGGCCTCCGATGCTGTGGAGTGGCCTGCACACCCACCAGATCACCAGGCAGCGATATTTCCGCCTGCGTCAGTGCTTTCGGTGTTATCAATGCACCCACTATTCGCAAAATGGCCCAACTCCGCAGCAGAAATGCAGCATCTGTGCTGGGGAACATCATCACAGGACCTGCGCTGCCGCCACCAAGCGTTGTCTACTCTGCGACGGTGACCACACTGCCGTCTCTCAAGACTGCCCCAAGCGACGAGAGGAAATCAAGCAAATGATAGCCGCCAGTACCTAGAAACTTTACTCCAAGAACGAAGGAATTCAACATTAAAGAAGAAGCCTTCCCAGCTCTCCGACAAGTGGCGCCAGCGAGCGGCGCGCAACCAGCCAACTACAGCGGACACAGCAAATCCCGCGAGAACCAGCGCACTCACAGCCTCAGAACGACACCTCTGCCCAAGGGCCAGCACAGCCGTCCTCATTCACAGCCTGCCTCCCGCCACCATTGATAGCATCTGTAGCAGCGTTTGAGACACTTCGCTACTGTACTCTCAGGAGGTGATCTCAGGAGACGACAGAATACTAAATGAACTATACCAAGGCAAAACAACCTTCCCACGTTCGTGATTCCAGACGCCATGTTACTGCTGGCTCCTCTTCCACCAGAGCCCGACCCGTCCAGTGAAGCCTGTCAACCTGGACCCTATAACTCCAGATACACCCAGCGACTACACTCCGATATCGTGGCATTGCCGCCAACTATCTCCTGCAAGTTACACCACGTCTTCTGATGACGCTCGAACGCCTATGTTGAAATTTGAAGCCCAAACATCACCCCCAGCACCAGAGACCACGGCAGCACACTCACCAACCCTCATTACCAGTGCAATCTCCAAGAGTCAACCAACTCTACGAGGAACGGGAAAAGCAAACCCCAGGATCTCCTGAATTCAGGCGCCTCACCAGTAAAATATTCAACGCGAAGTATGCAGAAACCTTGCTGAACAACCCAAACCAAATTGCATGGTATCGAACGAAGAAAGTCTTCTCGCAGTGCGAGAAGCAACATTGTTAAGGCCTCTTCCCACCTGACTACCCCCAGTACAAAGAACAATCAATGACTACTAGGAAGTAAGAAAAGAAAATAGAGGATTCTAAGAAAGAAACCACTGAGGGCAGCCGCTCTCTTCCCCCTCTTTAGGGGATGGGGACCTAATTTTGCTCGTTTGGAATGGTGGTTACCTCGACTGAAAGACTACACTCCCACAGTACCAAGAGGCAAAGAAAACCTGCCCACTGCCGCCTCACCTGTCTCCCAGCCCATATGGGCTATACAGCTCAACACTCGGACAAGCAGCTGGGTCTAGTCCATGGCACTTTTTCTCTTCAACTTCAAGCATTTCCTCTCACCGACTTCTCTTCAGCAGTCCCCACTTCAAGGCTCGCCCCAATGGGCAATCTTCTCCTGTATATCATTCATTATTCATTCCAGATTTATTACCAATCAAATTTATATCCTAAACTCCACTCACCAATTTCGTGTTGGGTAATTAGTTGTTTTACAACGTTTACGCACCAGATACATAGTGAGCTGGCGCTACACTGCCTTGATGGAGTCTGGTTTGTAGTAAGATGTTCTGGTAGATAGTATGGTGGGGTCACGATTTCCTGGTAGATAGTATGGTGTGTCTACGATGTCCTGGTAGATAGTTTAGGTGTGGTCAACATGTCCTGGTAGATAGTATGGGATGGTCTACGATGGCCTGGTAGATAGTATGGTGTAGTCTACATGTCCTGGTAGATAGTATGGTGAGTCTACGATGCCTGGTAGATAGTATGGGGTATCTACGATTGTCCTGGTAGATAGTATGGTGTAGCCTACCATGGTCCTGGTAGATAGTGCGGTACTGTGGTCCGATGAGTACTGTGTGCGGAGTTAAGTTCTGTATTTAACCACTATTTCTCGCAAATAAGAGGTCAGTGACTCCCTTATTTGTACATGGACTATAAGAATTATGAGGTTGATTTGTATATTAGGAAGAAGCCTGATGTCGGCATTTGAAAGAAATTGTATATTTTTGTTCGTTTAGGGTGAGGCTCCAGCGTTCATTCCTCAGGATAAATATGGTGGAGGAGACCCTACAGAGGAGGTGAGCTTTGCCGCCCAAAGGGGCGGGGATACGGTGCATTCTGG
>WNGS01008673.1:36748-77355 GCA_020271785.1 Procambarus virginalis
GAGCAGCGTCAGCCACTTACTGATTGGTCAGTGCGAGGGGGTTGTGGCATTGCTGACCAATGGCGTGGAGCCCAGGGCGTGACGTTGCATGACGGCAGGCGCCCTCAGGTCTGGGCGGGAGAGAGCAGGAGAGCTGCCTTTGTGACGGACCCGAGCAGAGGTACGCTTGAGAGCTCTCCTAGCCTGGGAGGCGTATATGCCCTTCGGACAACATTAATGCCCGCCGATCTACTAGTGCAGACGATGAGGAAGATCTGTTAACTCCTACGGGAGAATCTTGGAGCAGAGCTTTGCTGGTGTGGGACGCCACCAGGAGCAGGAGCTGACTGTGAACTGAAACGTTGTGAGCCGGCAATGGGAGGAGTGCATGGGCATTTCCTGCGGACCTGCTGCAGCTTCACCAGTAGCTGAGTGAGGCTGAAGCGAGGACTGACTGGGTCTGCTGAGAATCAACGTTGGTTTACCAGGCGACGAGGCGGGGTGGGAGCAGCAGACCAGTGTGTGAGCGTGTAGACTGAGAGGACCCAGCCTACAGCATCGTCAATGTGTATGTCAAGATACACTGCAGGTGGAGGAGCACGCCCGGCGAGGAGGAGCAAGCCTTCAGCCGGGCTGTGGACCTACCAGGAATCTGTCATTGCGGAGTAAGGTAGATAATTTTGCCCCTCCTGTATTCCTCTTGAGTTAGGTCAGGTTGTACATAAGGATGTGATAACCTAAAGTTATACATGAGAAGACTTTTGGTCTCATTGAATTAATATATATATATATATATATATATATATATATATATATAATATTATATTATATATATATATATATATATATATATATATATATATATATATATATATATATATATATCACACGTGCGGCTGTACCCGGCCGCACGTTGCTGTGGCTCAGCAACGCATGACAGCAACCTTCCCCTGTCTTCCAGTCCTCCCCACCATTCCCACCTCCCCTGTCTCCTTGTCTTCTCAACCATTCCTCACTCCCTCGCCCCCTCGTCCTCCCAACCACTCCCCCCATCCCCTCGTCCTCCCTACCATTCCCCTCTCCCCCATCCGCTCGTCATCCCCACCATCCTCCGCTCCCCTACCACCTTGTCCTCCCCACCATTCTCCATTCCCCAGTTCCCTCGTCCCCAACTCCCCAATCCCCTCGTCCTCCCAACCATTAGCCCCGCCCCTGTCCCCTCGTCCTTCTCACCATCCCCCACTCCCGTCCCCTAGTTCTGATATACCCCAACTCCCGTCCCCTAGTCCCCACCATTCCCCACTCCCTCGGCTGATGCATTCCCAAATGATTTGATGTTCCCTTCAGAAAATTATGAACATCAAATGATCTGATGTTCCCATTAGAAAATTGGGAACATCAAATGATCTGATGTTCCTATCACTGAAATATAAGATAAACAGTTAAAAAAAACAAATGAAAAACAATGAAAAAAATAAAAAATAAACTATACTCACAAAATGAACAGCATGGTAAACATCACAGCTCAATTCCAATGCAATGTCACACAAAACAATTAAATCAAAATGAAAAGAAATCGAAATCTATGAAAATTCAATTTGTCAATGCAATCTGAAACATTAAAATGGAATCAAAACATACCTAGTATAACTTGTGTTGCTCTTATGTGCAACAGAGGTTGCTGTTTCTTAAAAGAAGAATGTTTTTACCTGTCACAGGTGTAGCATCTATACTTATACTTACGAAATGAATGGTATGGTAAACAACCCACTCAATTCCAATGCAAATTCACACAAAATAATTAAATCAAAATGAAAATAAATCGAAATCTACAAAATTTCAATTTATCAATGCAATTGGAAACATTGAAATGGAATCGTAACATATTCAGTATAGTGTGCTTTTATATTATGTGCAACAGTTGATGCTGTTTAAAAAAAACTTGTTATTACCTGTCACATGTGTGGTAGCTATATAGTAGGTATATAAAAACACGTGTGTATTCGAATGAAACATTGTGTCAAAGTTTGAAAACAATCGGTGAAGAACTTTCGGAGATTACAGCATGTGTTGCTCTTACGTCCAACAGATGGCGCTGTTTTTTTTTAAACAAAGCAAGTTTTTTCCGGTCACAACTTGTCACATGTATATTTGAAGGTATATAAAAACACGCTCCGGTTCAAATTCAACGTTGTGTCAAAATTTAAAAGCAATCGGTAAAGAGGTTTTGAAAATTCCCCTCACATGAAAAATACATGAAAAACACAGTTTTTCAAAAAAGAATGTTTTTTTCCATCACAGTTGTGACATCTATGAAACATGTATATAAAAACCCACTCGGATGTGAATGGAACGTTGTGTGAAAATTTTAAAGAAATCAGTGAAGAACTTTCGGAGATTAGCGATTTTGAACAAACGAACATTTTCATTTTAATTTATATAGACTAGCTGCATCCGGCCACGCGTTGCTGTGGTTTAGCAATGCGTGAGTGTTGCTGAGCCACAGCAACCTTCACCTGTCTCCCAGTCCTCACCTCACTTTCCTCCTTCTCCGTCTCCTTGTCCTCCCAACCTTTCCTCACTCCCCCGTCCTCCTTGTCCTCCCAACCAATCCCCACTCTCCCGTCCCCTCGTCCTCTCCACCATTCCCCAACCTCCCTCGTCACCATCCCCCACTCCAGCGTCCCCTCGTGCTCCTAACCATTCACCACTCCACCATCCCCTTGTTCTCCCCACCATCTCCGACTCCCCCCCGTCCCCTCGTCCTCTCTACCATTCCCCCCTCCTCTGTCCCCTTGTCCTCCCCACCATTCTCCATTCCATGTCCACTCATCCCTAACTCCCCTGTCCTCTCGTCCACCCTACCATTACCCCCTCCCCTGTCCCCTCGTCCTCCCCACCATCCCCACTCTTGTCCTCTCGTCCTCCCCACCATTCCCCACTCCCTTGTCTAATGCCTTCTCAAATGATCTTATGTTCCCATTAGAAAATGGGAACATCAAATGATCTGATGTTCCCATCTCTGAAATATAAGAAAAACTGTTTAAAAAAATGAAATGGAAAATAATGAAAAAATAGAAAAATAAACTATACTCACGAAATGAATGGTATGGTAAACAACACAGCTCAATTCCAACACAATGTCACACAAAATAATTAAATCAAAATGAAAATAAAACAAAATCTATGAAAATTCAATGTGTCAGTGCAATCGGAAACATTGAAATGGAATCAAAACATACCTAGTATAACTTGTGTTGCTCTTATGTGCAACAAAGGGCACTGTTTCTTAAAAGAAGATGTTTAGTATAGCGAGTGTTGCTATTACGTGCAACAGATGGCGCTCTTTTAAAAAAAAAAAAGTTTTTTTTCCTGTCACAGGTGAGGCATGTATATAATAGGTATATAAAAACATGCGCCTATTCGAATGCAACTGTGTGTCAAATTTTCAAAGCAATCGGTAAAGAGGTTTTGAAGATTTCCCTCACATGAAAACACAGTTTAAAAAAAAAAAAATTCCTGTCACAGACGTGACATCTATATAGTATGTATATAAAAACCTGCTCGGATGCAAATGGAACGTTATGTGAAAATTTCTGAGCAATCGGTGAAGAACTTTCGGAGATTAGCGATTTTTGAACAAACAAACATTTACATTTTTATTTATATAGATTTCGGAAGTATCATTGATCATATGTTGGAGTGAAGTAGGCAGTGGTGTAAACTCTGTGAACTATTGAAGAGGTTAATTTATTATACTTATGTAGTTTAAGAGCTACCAGTGTTGGCGAGACAATGTTGGTGGTGGCAACAGTGGAGGGTTGCCAGGAGTGTTGCCATATCAGCGGATTTGAAGGATATTTTCACCTATGGCCAGTGTAGGCTATTAACAAGTAAACTCATTGATTTTACTAGTGTGTTCACCTTCTCACATTCATTCTCTTTGATTGTGTTATTTCGAGAGAGTTACTGTGCACCGCCCATTGTTGTGAAGGTACAGGGCTGGGGATATAAACCAACCACTGAGATTAGAGTATTAGAGATGAGCAGACTGGTTGGCGACCTTCGACTGTTTATGATGGACGGCTCAATCTGAGCTTCTGTGTCTACGAACACACCTGCAAGGAGGCTATGGAGAATTGAGTTACTTCACTTGCTACTGGTGTAAGGTGGGGTTCAGGAAGGAACCTACCCTGTAGTGGACTAAGGTACTCCGCAGGGTGATCAGTGACATCCTTGGACTGGGAGAACTAAGACCCGTCATACCTGGTACATAGTGTGGTGTAGTCTACGATGTCCTGGTAGATAGTGTGTTGTGGTCTACGATGTCCTGGTAGATAGTGTGTTGTAGTCTACGCAACCCGTCCTCGCAAATTCGTATAGTCAATATTGACTTATTAAATAAGTGCATAGGTGACACACTTAACATAATAGTTTCCCTTGAAAATCTTCATAGAAAACACCGACCTTACCTAACCTACTTAGTATGTTAAGATAAGCATCTTATTGCTTCGTAATTACAATTATTACCTAACCTATACCTATAATAGGTTAAGTAACAATTGTAATTACAAAGCTATAAGATGCTTATTTTAACATACTAAGTAGGTTAGGTAAGGTCGGTGTTTTCTATGAAGCTTTTCAAGGGAAACTATTATGTTTAGTATGTCACCTATGCAGGTAACTAATAAGTCAATATTAACTATACGAATTTGTGAGGATGGGTTGGGTCTACAATGTCTTGGTAGATAGTGTGCTATGGTCTACGATGTCCTGGAAGATAGTGCTGTATGGTCTACGACGTCGTAATGGAGAGTGTGGTGAGCTCTACGACGTCTTAATGGAACGACACCCTCCCGTCTGGATGGTGTCGGGTCCCATCTGGATGGCGTCGGGTCCCATTTGGATGGTGTCGGGTCCCATTTGGATGGTGTCGGGTCCCATTTGGATGGTGTCGGGTCCCATCTGGATGGCGTCGGGGCCCATCTGGATGGCGTCGTGGCCCATCTGGATGGCGTCGGGTCCCATCTGGATGGTGTCGAATCCCATCTGGATGGTGTCAGGTCCCATGTGGATGGTGTCGGGGCCCATCTGGATGGTGTTGGGTCCCATTTGGATGGTGTTGGGTCCCATTTGGATGGTGTCGGGGCCCATTTGGATGGCGTCGGATCCCATTTGGATGGCGTCGGGGCCCATCTGGATGGTGTCGGGTCCCATTTGAATGGTGTCGGATCCCATTTGGATGGTGTCGGATCCCATTTGGATGGTGTCGGGGCCCATCTGGATGGTGTCAGGCCCCATTTGGATGGTGTCGGGGCCCATGTGGATGGTGTCAGGGCCCATTTGGATGGTGTCGGGGCCCATTTGGATGGCGTCGGATCCCATTTGGATGGCGTCGGGGCCCATCTGGATGGTGTCGGGTCCCATTTGAATGGTGTCGGATCCCATTTGGATGGTGTCGGATCCCATTTGGATGGTGTCGGGGCCCATCTGGATGGTGTCAGGGCCCATTTGGATGGTGTCGGGTCCCATCTGGATGGTTTCGGAGCCTTTATGGATAGTGACGAAGCCACTCTGCGCCATCTGGGGACCGAGCGTCGGAGACTGGGGGTTGCGCCACGTTGTAGAAGGCGAAGGAACATAAACGATGTCACTTGGGGAGAGAGACTGGACACAAGGCATGGATCGAGGCAGATAAAGCGGTGCAGTAATATCCTCGACAGTTCCTTCAGCTGTTGGGGAGATCGGGTGATTGGTGGAAGATGGACAAAGGACGGTTTTTGATTCCTTGAAGGTTGTCGTGGCCTCAACAGGAGCAGCTTTCGATCCGCGAGGAATAGGAATTGGGATTTTCTTTGGAGTTTGTGTTTTTGGGGTCTCGATGCGTCTCGCTCGCGTGGTCCCTTCTGCGACGGGCTGGGAAATACAGGATTGATTCTGACCAAGTCTTTCTTCTTTGATCTCTTCTTCGCTACAACAGCTTTCACTATCAATATCGTATTGGTTTTCCACTTGGTAATCTCTTGATTCTCCATTCATGCTATGACAGGGGGTTTGTGGCAGTGAATCACCATCTGAGGCCATGGGAGACGTCGTTGAGGTTGAGTTCAGATTCATCACAATCAGATCTTCTTCTGAACTACATCTGCTTATCTGGTTGCCACTCATAGAGTCTGTCCAGCATGGTTCAAACTCTTCGTTCAGTTCCTCTTCGTCATCTGATGTACATATGTCTGTTAGATCCACCTTAAATGTATCCTGCTCTTCAATACTTCTCACCATTGTCCGATTCTCCGTCATAATGGCGATTGTTTCACCAATCCGCTTTACTAAATTAGATTCTTCAGGATTTCTTTCCGCAATTACAGCTGGCCTCTTTGGCACGGCTCCAGAAGATGAAAACTTTCCTATGTTGCACTTCTCTGTTTTGTCCTTTTGCCATTCTGTCGGACCCTGATACCTCGAATCCCACATCTCTATAGACTCAGCCTCTTCCTTCTTCAATGGAGGTAATGATTTGTTGTTATCACTGAGGTCTAAAGAATGCATCTCCTCATTAGCAAGGTTCTGGTAGGGAATGTTGGGAGGAAGAGCATAGTCAATACTCTCGTTCCAGTCATCAGAGTCCTGTAAATGCAGCTTCGGACGAATTTCCTGATTGAAAGCAGTTATAAATTTGGCCGTTGCTTCTTTCACAAGTCCTGGCTTGACTGAGGCATCACAGCCCGCGTCCCTCGGGCATCTCATACACATCAAGCTTGCCAGTCTTCCCTCAACAGATTCCCCTGAATCATGCCTCATAACCAGGTTTTCTCTGGAGAGACTAATATAAGAAGAACGAGATGGCGATGGAGTACTCAGTCGCGAAGTTGGTGATGGGCAAGGCGCAGTCTTGGAAAGCGTATTGTACAGTTGAATACGATTTCTGATGCTTGGAATAACTGATTCTTCCTCATCCATGGCATTCTGACCATCGCCAACCACAGCTTTATAGGACTCTGTGGTCAAACTAATCAGCGGACGCTCCAAGTCCTCGACAGAAGAAGTATCAGAGATTTGATTTTGAGAAAAGTATATATTGAAGTCCCTCCCGTGCTCTAAAGACGGGACAGGCGTGTTCCTTACTGGCTTCCTTGTCTTGAGGTTACAATTGTCACATAATGAATTTTCGACAAGTATGTTGTCGTTTTTGTATTTTGGGCTCGCACTCAGTTTTTCAACGGAGGTGGCTATTCCTCTGTTTTTGGTGTTCTCTTCAATAGCCAAATAATAATGAATCTTGGACTTGACTCCTCCAGTATGAAAGTTCTCATCCTTGGATATCTCTGGCTTGAAGTGAGCACATGAACAAGCACCGTTGCAGTTACAGTCAGATCGAAGCTTCTGAGCCTTCAACAACATGGCTTTCCTTGCTTTCACAGTTCCTCGACTGATAGTCCCGCCACTAGATGGCATTCTCTTATGCTTGGTTCTGACTGCAGAGGTTGTCGGACGCTTCGTTGCTGGCTTGACCACCACAGAGACTATGTGAGACTCCTCGCCTCTAGACATCCGTTCGAATATCTCTCTTGCGGCTCTGAGTCGTTCTGTCGGCGACATATCTTGTAACTGAGCCGAATTAATATTGGTCTTTGTGGTTTCGCTTACATGGCTGGCATCATCGCTAATAGCGGGCACATGAGCTGGTCGGGGAGAGACGCCCTCACCCTGGCTGGCTTGCTGCATAGCCACCTCATAGGAAGGAGGCGCCGAGTCGTCGGCTTGGCCATCCTCCTTACTCTTGGTTTTACGGGACAATGACGTCTTCTTTCTCTTGCCAGCCTTTTTCACCAGCCGATTGCTCCTCCTGGTGTGCAGAGCGTTGAGGTGCTGTGGAGTGCTGGGGTGCTGCGGAGTGCTGGGGTGCTGTGGAGTGCTGGGGTGCTGTGGAGTGCTGGGGCCGGGAGCTGACACAGCCAGAGTGTCGTAGTTGTAAGATCTTTCGGAGAGGTGGTGAGAGTTGAGAGTTTGCATGGTTTGGGACGGTGGCCGCGAGGAGTTTACATCGTCAAGTTGTTCCGAGAACGTCTCCGGGGCGAGGCTGACGCTGTGGCCCTGCACTGGCGCCTCCAGCAGCTCCGGCAGCGGCGTCACCGGCAACGAGGAGCGACGGACGTGGCCCAGCAGCCCCTGGGCTGGGACTGTGGTTCGAGGCTCCTCTCCACCGCCGACGCCCGCCTTACTCCAGCGTCTGTCACAAATATATTTCTGACGTTACTCCGAGTTCGACGTTATTATTATGTTATACAACATTTGAAGCCATTAAGTGTACAGAAATGCATTATATAATCATTCGCGTTCAGTATAACATGTATTTTTAAGATAATAAGGAGGATGAATTTTATGAGGGTCTATTTCATGACTTGTAATTGCTGAAATACATTTAAATTGTTCTAAACATTCATAACTTGAGGACATTCAACAAGTGAACACTGACAAATACTGTAATATTCACCAAGACTGTTCACTTGAAATAAGTGAAACAAGAACGTCTAAAAGCATGGAAGAACCTAACGATTGTTATATATATTAAGAAAACAATATGAATGAAGTGAGGTCAGATTAACCTTACCAAATTCATCATCATTATTATCAAATTCCACGCGAGGACGTAGACCAATAACACGTATACACCGGTGTATCCACTCAGAGTTTACTGCACTCCTGCACCGCGTCCAGAACTGAGGTAAACTTAGTGTTAAGTCTCAACAGCTCTGACGGTGGACAGGCGCTGAAGACAACACCAAACCCGTCCATGTGTACAGGAGGTGACGTGAGGAGCAGGATGGTGACAGGTGATGCGACGGGCAGGATAGTGACGGGTGACCTCCCTCACACACTCACCAAGCCTGACCTCCCTCACACACTCACCAAGCCTGACCTCCCTCACACACCCACCAAGCCTGACTATCTCCAAGCTCCAGGCAGGACAATAATACAATCATACACTCCACTAAGAAAATACAGTTCACTCAAATTAAAATATGTACTCAAGATATAATAAATTAAATAAATCAATCATTTGGTACTGGGAGATGAGCCCACCACCTCACCTCTCGGGACTGAAGGAGTTGGGGTTCCAGAGGACGACCTCCAAGCCTTGTTCAAGGTCCAGGGAGGCGTGGCGTGTCCTCAGAGGTCGCTCATTGGTCGGCTGGCACTCCTGACCTTCGCTCTGATTGGCCAGCTTGGCCGGCACCCAGGCGGTCACGCCCCCAGGCCGGCGCACCAGCTGTAAACAACGGGCAAAATTATAAAAAAATCAAATTCAAATGTTTATTCAGGTAAAAGTACATTCATAGATGATGAGTTACAAACATAATGTTGGATTTATAGATAGAACTAGTACATACAATACCTAAAGTCACTAATACACGCAGCATTTTGGGCAAAAAATCAAATAACGCATACAGATCAATGATGTGTTATCCCTGTTATGTCTGGATAGAATATGGTCCAATAACATCATATCAATGCAAGATGAACGAAGGAGCAACTTTCTCTTCTTCAGAGTAGGTGCAGTTTGCATGAAGGGTTTACCATCCTGATGACTGCACCAGGACAGATGTTGGGAGAAGCTTGGACCTTGAGGAGGATAAGACTGTCAAAAGTGCTAGTTACGTAGTGCCGTAGATAGAGGAGTGGCAACTAAAACAGAGGTGGATGGTATAGGGAGACTTGCCGAACTGTAGGGCGGGATGTCGAGTTCACAGCATCAGCGGATCCATGGCGTAGGTTTGTGCGCAAGACGTCTACTAATATTTTCCAGGAACTAGTATATTGGAAAGCGCAAGCAGCACGCTTCTCAAATCATCAACGCGTTAAAGGACACCCGGCCACCAGGCGGCACCTTTGGCGAAGACATCTTATCCGGCACCCCATAAACAAACTCCTTCGCCCGCGATACCCAGATAGTGGAAGAGCACCACGGGATCGGAAGCACACGGGCATCCCGATAAGGGCCCAACACCGGACCCTCACGGGACACGACCCCGGTAGCCAGGACAAGGCTTTCCCTAGGCCGGGGCAACGAAGGAGGGGGAACCGCAGGGGTATGCAGGCATGGCATCGACCCCACCACTGGGCACAGGAGCTGAGCCCCCACCCCCCCGGGCACATCCTTCCTCAACACCACGATGAGGTCCCGATCATCAGGGGGAACCCCCCACCAAGGGAATCCAACAGCAGGAGGCACAAGGGGGGAGAACAGGTAGCAACTCGGAGTCCTGCACAGCCCCGTCATCTACGGCGGGGGACGCCAGAGCACCACACTTCCCCCACCTCCTCCCAAGGCACACTTCGAAGGGGAGACACACTCTGAGCCCGCCGCGAATGCTTAAAGACAGGCAGCACCACCCCACTCCCACTAGGCCCATCTGCAAGCACAGCCACCAGCTTCACATCCACACAGGTCACACTCTCACCATCCGAAGAGTCCACAGAGGCCACGTCGCCCGCACTATCCACATCATCCAGGGAAACAGCCTCAGAACACCGACGTGCACGCTTCTTCAAAGGGATAAAAGCATCTGAACTACAGTCGCCGACACACGGGCATGGCAGGCCCCTCCCCCCTGCCAAAGCACCCCCTCCAAAACAGCAGAACCCGCGTCCCCGGGAGCCGGGACCACATCCTCAGGCGGGGGCGGGACATGAACCTCCACTGGGACACCCTTCACTACACGCAGCGCAGGCGACGGCCCGACACCCACACACACCGGCTCAGCAACCCCAGGGGCCACAGCAGTTACCAGATGTGTTACTTACGTGCATAGGCCGTAGACCGCGCCTCATCAGGCGGAACAGCAGACAGGCAATTAGGCACCTCAGGCACAGTACCCACTCCATCCTCAGTACCGTCCGAACGCATCAGAGGCGGAAAATCCTTCGCACGAAAAATATGCACCCTACCAGTTGCTCCCACGTCGCACGCGGCAGCTAGATAACCCTCGTGACCACACCGATAACAGGTGCGCAGTTGCCCCCGATACAGGCAGCGGAGCGTGTAACTCAACACGGACATCGACGACGGTATATTAAACTTCAGCGACATCGTCAGGGTGCGGGAGCCGTCAAGCATCCCTGTACAGTGCCCGCCAAGGATCTTGTTCCAACGAAATTAAACACAGTTCCAAACCATTCAGAACAGGCGGTTAAAAGTTCGTCCAGAAATTCGAAGGGGGCACCGTGCACCGCCACATACATCAAGGCGACACTAAGATTCACCACTTTAACAGAACTAGCGGTATCAGGATAAACACGCCCCTCACACCGCTCGGGAAACGCCTGAAGGTGGAACTTAACCACAGCACAGTTACCCTGAAGCAGTTGGACGCCCACTAAGTTTGACAGTATCGTCCTAGTGGATGATGTAGCAAGTCCACCAGGGCGACACCAACCAACTGATTGTCCACCGGCATCATAAATGCCAGACCAACAATGACCAACAATGTCCTCTTCACTGGAGGTCGAGAAGGCCCCATGTTAAATCCAAACGTCACCCTGTCAGTGGAAGACCACCACCACCAGGCAGGGTAACCAGCAATCGTCCAACGTAAACACTAGCCAGGAGCGGAAAGACCTCAGGAGCGTCCGACCCGGCCGGCAGTCGCCACTCAATCGGAGCAACTTTTACTTAATGAGTTCTACGTCGTTTGTGAGGCATTGCCCTGAGGATGGTTGGGGGGAAGTCTTACATTTAAAAGAAATATTAAATCATAGTGTTTCATTAACCTGGGAACTAGGGGACTCGAGCCCCCGACCCAGGAGCATGAGGAAAAAGTTCATGAAGGTAGTAACCCGTATGACTTTTATTGAATTATTGGTTATCCAGTGTGTACAGTGTACAGTGTGTACAGTGTACAGTGTGTATAGTATACAGTGTGTACACTGTGTACAGTGTGTATAGTGTACAGTGGGTACAGTGTGTACACTGTGTACAGTGTGTACACTGTGTACAGTGTGTACACTGTGTAGTGTACAGTGTGTATAATGTACAGTGTGTACAGTGTACAGTGTACAGTGTGTATAATGTAGAGTGTGTACAGTGTACAGTGTGTATAGTGTACAGTGTATACACTGTGTACAGTGTACAGTGCGTACACAGTGTACAGTGTACACTGTGTACAGTGTACAGTGTGTATAGTATACAGTGTGTACACTGTGTACAGTGTGTATAGTGTACAGTGTGTACACTGTGTACAGTGTACACACTGTACACTGTGTACTGTGTACAGTGTGTATAGTGTACAGTGGGTACAGTGTGTACACTGTGTACACTGTGTACAGTGTGTACACTGTGTACAGTGTACACTGTGTACAGTGTACAGTGTGTATAGTGTACAGTGGGTACACTGTGTACAGTGTACAGTGTGTATAGTGTACAGTGTGTATAGTGTACAATGTGTATAGTGTAAAGTGTGTACACTGTGTACAATGTGTACACTGTGTATAGTGTACAGTGTGTATAGTGTACAGTGTGTACAGTGTACAGTGTGTACAGTGTACAGTGTGTATAGTGTACAGTGTGTATAGTGTACAATGTGTACACTGTGAACAGTGTACAGTGTGTATAGTGTACAGTGTGTATAATGTACAGTGTGTACACTGTGTACAATGTGTACACTGTGTATAGTGTACAGTGTGTATAGTGTACAGTGTGTATAGTGTACAGTGTACAGTGTGTATAGTGTACAGAATGTACAGTGTGTATAGTGTACAGTGTGTACACTGTGTACAGTGTGCATAGTGTACAGTGTGTACACTGTACAGTGTGCATAGTGTACAGTGTGTACACTGTGTACAGTGTGCATAGTGTACAGTGTGTACACTGTGTACAGTGTGCATAGTGTACAGTGTGTACACTGTGTACAGTGTACAGTGTGTATAGTGTACAGTGTGTACACTGTGTGCAGTGTACAGTGTGTATAATGTACAGTGTGTACAGTGTACAGTGTGTATAGTGTACAGTGTACAGTGTGTATAGTGTACAGTGTGTACACTGTGTACAGTGTGCATAGTGTACAGTGTGTACACTGTGTACAGTGTACAGTGTGTATAGTGTACAGTGTGTACACTGTGTACAGTGTGTATAATGTACAGTGTGTACAGTGTACAGTGTGTATAGTGTACAGTGTGTACAGTGTACAGTGTGTATAGTGTACAGTGTGTACTCCCTCGACCCTTAGTCTTAGGGTCGAGGGAGAGGGAAGACGCATCGCGTGCGCGCTCCGTCAAAATCGTGACATTAACCGGGATTTATTAGGAATACTGGCATGGATTACTGATTACAGACATAACAAAGTGCATAGTGACCCGCTGGAAAATTGAAAAATAGTCATTAACAATAGAACTTTGTGTTAAATAGAGAATAAAGGGGAGACCACGTGCGACCCAGTGCACGAGGCTTTGTGTACATGCGTGTATGAGAAAAAAATAGTGAACGGTGTTCGTGGAACAGTGAAGTGGAACGGGTATCACAACAATATATAAGTTGGAAGTGAAGGAAAATCGTGCATAGAATATTATAAATATAGAATACTAGAAATATAGAAAAGTGGCAAGAGGCGGAAATCAGTGTTTACAAATTAAGTAACTGGAAACTGGTGACATCTACCTGGGGCAACAAGAGGTCACCTGCACCAACTGGGGACCAGCTTTGCTACCCTACGCTAAGTACCTACTATATACTTTGAACAAAACAACATACATAATATTACAAATATACGGTATACATATAATATTATAAATATTAAACATATAAATATATTTACGTATAATTTTATAAAGAGTTAAAAGGACTGACATCAACAAGTGATCCATACAGTGAACCACAAATACAATACATCAGACAATGGAGAGGTGTGGCGAGTGTTCGGGAGCACTAGGAAAACGTCATGTAGGCGTTAAGTGTTGCATTTGTAACATAAGATTCCACCTGGGATGTACAGAAGTATCTCCAGGATGCACAAAAAGGCAAGGAGTTTTCTGGGTTTGCAAGAATGACAGATTAATGTTAGAGAACATAACTACACTGATGAAAAACATTCCCGAGTCACAGAGATTACCATTCACAGACAAGCTACCAGTGATATATGCAGACTGGGATAAGACAACATTGGTTAACGACCAAAACCCAGGAACAGATAGTTTAGAGAACCGCAGCAGTAATGTGGAGGAAGAGGGTATTGTAGTACATAATAGCAGCAATATTGCAGAGTCAGGTAATATAAACGATGTGAGCAACAGTGAGACAGAGTGCATAAATGAAGGAATTGGGACGAAAAGCGGAGATGGCTCCAATAAAGAGGTAGACAAGACAGACACAGATATAAATACCTTGAAAAACGCAAAACCGGAACACATTTGCAAATTCTACGCTAAAGGAATATGCAAATATGGAAAATTAGGAACAAAATGCCATTTTCTGCATCCTCGAAAATGCAGGAACATGTTGGGGAGGGGTACATGCCGGTTTGGAACAGGGTGTAGATACTTCCACCCCAAATTATGTCAATCCTCAATTAGGGACAAAAAATGCTACAATCTTCAGTGTCCGGAATTCCACGTGAGAGGTACACAGCGTTATAGACGGGAAGATCAATATGACACTACTGACAATTTTTTAGAGGAAGGCAGAAACAGCGTAGAAAATATAAGGGAGAGGAACAGCCAGATGGAACCACTACAGGATTACAGAGGGGAGGGAAGATACCCACAAGACTGGAATACACATTACCAACGAATACACAGGTACTACACCACACAACACCCGCCCCACTACCGAAACTGGACGAATCACTTCGGAAACAATACACCCTGGACGCAAACACAGTGGCCTCCTTACCGGAGCCTCAGATATTAACACCAAGTAAGGCATCCGGCACTTCCACTACCACGATAACATCATTTATATTTGCCAACATTCAAGGTATAAAAACACGCAAATCCAACAAAGTTCACTTTATAGATGGTCTCCTTCATGAGGCAAATGCAGTGTTTGCAGCCCTAACAGAAACCCACACAAAGGACTATCATGATGGTGAAATATGGATCTCAGAGTACAATCTTTTCAGATGTGATAGGAAACACCGGCTTCAGGGTGGGGTCAGCATATACATCAAAGACACACTCATCTGTACTGAGCTGCTAAACACCTCAAATGATATGGTGGAAGTGCTTATAGTCAAAATAGAGATCCTAAATGTAGTTATTGTCCTTGTATATAAGTCACCGGAGGCAAACCCTCAGCAGTTTAAAGACCAACTAATGAAAATAGAACACTGCTTGGAAAACCTCACAAATCCAGCTCCGAACATCATCTGCTTGGGGACTTCAACCTACGGCACCTGAAATGGAAGCACCTGGCTAATACAGTAATATCAGAAAGAATACCAGGAAGTAGCCTTAATGAACAGGCACATGCAAATGACCTGCTACGGATGTGCGACAGGTTTGCCTTAAACCAGCAAATAGTAGAACCAACCAGGAAGGAGAACACGCTGGATCTCATTTTCACTAATAATGATGAATTGATCAGGAACATAATGATTACAAATACCTGTTATTCAGATCACAACTTAATTGAAGTTATGACAACCATGGGGAATAGACCTTCAAAACCAGTCCAGATTCCCGGTGGAGGAGATTTCAGCAAATTCAACTTCAACAATAAACAGATAAACTGGGAGCAAATAAACCAGGACTTCGCAGAAATAAACTGGGAAGAACAGCTAGGAAATGCGAACCTGAACCAGTGCCTGGAAAAAATAAGCTCAGTAGCACTAGAAATATGTACAAACCGCATCCCCTAAGAAAAAAGAGGAAGAGATGCAGATTGGAACGAGAACGTCGTTCCCTATATAGGCGAAGAAAACGAATCGCGGAACAACTTGAGAGTCACCCTATCTCAGGAACGGCGAAGAAGGCTAGGTAACGAAATAGGAAAAATTGAACTCAAGCTACAAGAATCATACAAAACGCAGGAGAGGCAAAGAGAGCAAAAGGCCATCAGTGAAATAGAGAGAAACCCGAAATATTTTTTCTCCTATGCAAAATCAAGATCGAAAACCACATCTAGTATCGGGCCCCTGCGAAAGGAAGATGGAACTTTCACCGATGACAACAAAGAAATGAGCGAGCTACTGAGGAAGCAGTACGACTCGGTTTTCAGCGAGCCATTAAACGCACTAAAGATCGGTAACCCAAATGAATTTTTCATGGATATGATACCAACATCAAATCATATATCAGACATCACCCTATCCCCCTGGACTTTGAAGAAGCCATAAACAGTATGCCTATGCACTCTGCACCAGGCCCGGATTCTTGGAACTCCATATTCATCAAGAACTGCAAAAAACCACTATCGCAGGCCCTCCACATTCTGTGGAGACAAAGTCTAGATACTGGCGTTATTCCTGATATACTAAAAACAGCAGAGATAGCACCACTTCATAAAGGAGGAAATAAGGCAGAGGCAAAAAATTACAGACCGATAGCGTTAACATCGCACATCATTAAAATTTTTGAGAGAGTGCTAAGAAGTAAGCTCACAAAATACATGGAAGCACAGCATCTCCATAACCCCCGACAACATGGTTTCAGAACAGGGCGCTCTTGCCTGTCGCAGTTGCTGGACCACTATGATATGGCATTAGATGCTATGGAAGACAAACAAAACGCTGATGTAATTTACACAGATTTCGCAAAAGCTTTTGATAAATGTGACCATGGTGTTATTGCACATAAAATGCGCTCAAAAGGAATTACCGGAAAAATAGGCAGATGGATCTACAATTTCCTGACCAACAGAACCCAATGTGTAATAGTCAACAAAATAAAATCCAGCCCATCAACCGTTAAGAGCTCAGTCCCCCAGGGTACTGTGCTTGCCAGTCAGTCCCCAGGGTACTGTGCTTGCTCCAGTACTTTTTCTCATCCTCATATCGGACATAGACAAGAACACAACCTATAGCACTGTATCATCCTTTGCAGATGACACCAGGATCTTCATGAGAGTAGGCAACATAGAGGACACGGCAAACCTCCAGTCAGATGTAGATCAGGTCTTTCTATGGGCTACAGAAAATAATATGGTGTTTAACGAAGATAAGTTCCAGCTCATGCGCTATGGAAAAAATGAAAATATAAAAACGGAAACCACGTACAAAACTCAGGCAAATCATAACATAGCACGAAAAGGCAATGTAAAGGATTTGGGTGTACTCATGTCGGAAGACCTTACCCTTAAAGAACACAATAAAGTGGCCGTCACAACTGCACGAAAAATGACGGGTTGGATAACAAGAACTTTTCACACTAGAGATGCTATACCGATGATGATACTTTTCAAAACGCTGGTGCTCTCTAGAGTGGAGTACTGCTGCACAATGACAGCCCCTTTCAAAGCTGGAGAAATTGCTGACCTGGAGAGCGTGCAGAGATCCTTTACTGCTAGAATCCACTCGGTAAAACATCTAAACTATTGGGACCGACTAAAGAGCCTAAATCTGTACTCCCTTGAGCCCAGACGGGAGAGATATATAATAATTTACACGTGGAAAATATTAGAGGGGCTGGTCCCAAACCTGCACACAGAAATAACATCACATGAGACCAGAAGACATGGCAGGATGTGCAGAATACCCCCGTTGAAAAACAGAGGTGCAACTGGTACTCTGAGAGAGAACTCTATCAACATCAGGGGCCCGAGACTGTTCAACACGCTCCCGCTACACGTAAGGGGCATAACTGGCAAACCCCTCACAGTGTTCAAGAGAGAACTGGATAAGCACCTCCAAAGGATACCTGATCAACCAGGCTGTGACTCGTACGTCAGGCTGCGAGCAGCCGCGTCCAACAGCCTGGTTGATCAGTCCAGCAACCAGGAGGCCTGGTCGATGACCGGGCCGCGGGGACGCTAAGCCCCGGAAGCACCTCAAGGTATACAGTGTATATAGTGTACAGTGTGTACACTGTGTAGTGTACAGTGTGTATAGTGTACAATGTACAGTGTGTACACTGTGTACAGTGTACAGTGTGTATAGTGTACAGTGTACAGTGTGTATAGTGTACAGTGTACAGTGTGTACACTGTGTACAGTGTACAGTGTGTATAGTGTACAGTGTGTACACTGTGTACAGTGTACAGTGTGTACAGTGTACAGTGTGTACACTGTGTACAGTGTACAGTGTGTACAGTGTACAGTGTGTACAGTGTGTATAGTGTACAGTGTGTATAGTGTACAGTGTGTATAGTGTACAGTGTACAGTGTACACTGTGTACAGTGTGTATAGTGTACAGTGTGTACACTGTGTACAGTGTACAGTGTGTATAGTGTACAGTGTACAGTGTGTATAGTGTACAGTGTGTACAGTGTGTACAGTGTACAGTGTGTATAGTGTACAGTGTACAGTGTGTATAGTGTGTATAGTGTACAGTGTACAGTGTGTATAGTGTATAGTGTACAGTGTGTATAGTGTACAGTGTGTACAGTGTGTACACTGTGTACAGTGTGTACAGTGTGTACACTGTGTACAGTGTGTATAGTGTACAGTGTGTACACTGTGTACAGTGTACAGTGTGTATAGTGTACAGTGTACAGTGTGTACAGTGTGTACAGTGTACAGTGTACAGTGTACACTGTGTACAGTGTGTACACTGTGTAACAACCTTCACATGTAAGTACAGGTCCAATACTGGTGGAGTTTTTCTTTTATTTCAATTTCACACATGCGAATAAATATTTTAGATGCTTGTTTATATCTTGAATATCTGTTTGTTTTAGTCGCATTTCTTCAGACTGATGTGTTTCAGTCGCGTCTGTCCAGGGAGGGTAGGTTTACCTGTCCAGGGAGGGTAGGTTTACCTGTCCAGGGAGGGTAGGTTTACCTGTCCAGGGAGGGTAGGTTTACCTGTCCAGGGAGGGTAGGTTTACTTGTCCAGGGAGGCTAGGTCTACCTGTCCAGGGAGGCTAGGTTTACCTGTCCAGGGAGGCTAGGTTTACCTGTCCAGGGAGGCTAGGTTTACCTGTCCAGGGAGGCTAGGTTTACCTGTCCCGGGAGGCTAGGTCTACCTGTCCAGGGAGGCTAGGTCTACCAGTCCAGGGAGGTTAGATCTACCTGTCCAGGGAGGTTAGATCTACCTGTCCAGGGAGGGTAGGTCTACCTGTCCAGGGAGGGTAGGTCTACCTGTCCAGGGAGGCTAGGTCTACCTGTCCAGGGAGGTTAGATCTACCTGTCCAGGGAGAGTAGGTCTACCTGTCCAGGGAGGCTAGATCTACCTGTCCAGGGAGGCTAGGTCTACCTGTCCAGGGAGGCTAGATCTACCTGTCCAGGGAGGCTAGGTCTACCTGTCCAGGGAGGCTAGGTCAACCAGTCCAGGGAGGTTAGATCTACCTGTCCAGGGAGGTTAAATCTACCTGTCCAGGGAGGTTAGATCTACCTGTCCAGGGAGGTTAGATCTACCTGTCCAGGGAGGGTAGATCTACCTGTCCAGGGAGGTTAGATCTACCTGTCCAGGGAGGCTAGATCTACCTGTCCAGGGAGGCTAGATCTACCTGTCCAGGGAGGTTAGATCTACCAGTCCAGGGAGGGTAGGTCTACCTGTCCAGGGAGGTTAGATCTACCTGTCCAGGGAGGCTAGATCTACCTGTCCAGGGAGGCTAGATCTACCTGTCCAGGGAGGTTAGATCTACCTGTCCAGGGAGGCTAGATCTACCTGTCCAGGGAGGCTAGATCTACCTGTCCAGGGAGGCTAGATCTACCTGTCCAGGGAGGCTAGATCTACCTGTCCAGGGAGGTTAGATCTACCTGTCCAGGGAGGCTAGATCTACCTGTCCAGGGAGGCTAGATCTACCTGTCCAGGGAGGCTAGGTCTACCTGTCCAGGGAGGCTAGATCTACCTGTCCAGGGAGGCTAGATCTAGCTGTCCAGGGAGGCTAGATCTACCTGTTCAGGGAAACTAGATCTACCTGTCTAGGGAGGCTAGGTCTACCTGTCCAGAGAGGCTAGATCTACCTGTCCAGGGAAACTAGATCTACCTGTCTAGGGAGGCTAGGTCTACCTGTCCAGGGAGGCTAGGTTTACCTGTCCAGGGAGGCTAGGTTTACCTGTCCAGGGAGGCTAGGTTTACCTGTCCAGGGAGGCTAGGTCTACCTGTCCAGGGAGGCTAGGTCTACCAGTCCAGGGAGGTTAGATCTACCTGTCCAGGGAGGTTAGATCTACCTGTCCAGGGAGGGTAGGTCTACCTGTCCAGGGAGGGTAGGTCTACCTGTCCAGGGAGGCTAGGTCTACCTGTCCAGGGAGGTTAGATCTACCTGTCCAGGGAGGCTAGATCTACCTGTCCAGGGAGGCTAGATCTACCTGTCCAGGGAGGTTAGATCTACCTGTCCAGAGAGGCTAGGTTTACCTGTCCAGGGAGGCTAGGTCTACCTGTCCAGGGAGGGTAGGTTTACTTGTCCAGGGAGGCTAGGTTTACCTGTCCAGGGAGGCTAGGTTTACCTGTCCAGGGAGGCTAGGTCTACCTGTCCAGGGAGGCTAGATCTACCTGTCCAGGGAGGCTAGATCTACCTGTCCAGGGAGGGTAGATCTACCTGTCCAGGGAGGTTAGATCTACCTGTCCAGGGAGGCTAGATCTACCTGTCCAGGGAGGCTAGATCTACCTGTCCAGGGAGGCTAGATCTACCTGTCCAGGGAGGTTAGATCTACCTGTCCAGGGAGGGTAGGTCTACCTGTCCAGGGAGGCTAGATCTACCTGTCCAGGGAGGCTAGGTCTACCTGTCCAGGGAGGCTAGATCTACCTGTCCAGGGAGGCTAGGTCTACCTGTCCAGGGAGGCTAGGTCAACCAGTCCAGGGAGGTTAGATCTACCTGTCCAGGGAGGTTAAATCTACCTGTCCAGGGAGGTTTGATCTACCTGTCCAAGGAGGTTAGATCTACCTGTCCAGGGAGGGTAGATCTACCTGTCCAGGGAGGTTAGATCTACCTGTCCCGGGAGGCTAGATCTACCTGTCCAGGGAGGCTAGATCTACCTGTCCAGGGAGGTTAGATCTACCTGTCCAGGGAGGGTAGGTCTACCTGTCCAGGGAGGTTAGATCTACCTGTCCAGGGAGGCTAGGTCTACCTGTCCAGGGAGGCTAGATCTACCTGTCCAGGGAGGTTAGATCTACCTGTCCAGGGAGGGTAGGTCTACCTGTCCAGGGAGGTTAGATCTACCTGTCCAGGGAGGTTAGATCTACCTGTCCAGGGAGGCTAGATCTACCTGTCCAGGGAGGTTAGATCTACCTGTCCAGGGAGGCTAGATCTACCTGTCCAGGGAGGCTAGGTTTACCTGTCCAAGGAGGCTAGATCTACCTGTCCAGGGAGGCTATACACATATACCTGTCCATGATTATATTAAAGAATACGAGTGAAGTCAATGAGTGACCTTGAGATTGTTGCCGGAGAGGATGACCTTGATGACCTCGTCGTAGTCTGGAGGTGGCTCGTAGAGGGGCGGGTCGTCGGCGGCGGCGTCGATGACCTCCACCCCGTCAGAGAGCCCGCCGGGGGACCCGCCAGCGGTACCTGAGAAAATCAGATTAAACTAGAGAGACCTGTAGCACAGTGGTCAACTTTCTCGGCTTACAGCCTATAGGTGTGGAAAATTTTCCACCAAACTTATATCATAACATGTGTGAGTAACTTGGGGCCAAACATAGCTGTTTAAAGTAGAAGCAAAGTTATCTCGAGACAGAGAATGTCAAGTCAGCATATTTCGTCCATTTTGTGATCTAAATATCCCAGGAAAGTCTCCATAAATGAATCCATATCAGGATCTGTAATTACATCGAACAGCTTTAATTTTAAAGCTGATTAATTTTAAAATCAATGTAATTTTGCCAAAATAAATGCATATACTCAATAAATAATTGTTTAGCTAAATACATTTGGTTAACGTTTGTATAAATAGATCATTAAAAAAGAGCAGGACAACCTATGCCCACTTTGGGGTGGATTGCATCAGTGTCTAGACGCTGTACGACAATGGAAAACATTTTTCCACCACCATGAAGATATTCCAGAAAGGGACTCATGGTTCAACCTTAACGACGAGCGGACGTCTGGACACCTCGTCCGCCTGGGGGCCGCCGGATAACGTTCTGTTTTCGTGTGTTGGCTTTGATACTGCCGTTGTGCATTCCTATTCAACGGTCCGATTGTACGACGCCTGGCGCACATATCGCCTTGGGTCACAGGATTGTTGATAGATTTTTTTTGACGTGTACTGGCTGGTTCTCCCGGCGGGGTGATGGTGTCCGGCGCCGGCTTGGCCGAGAGGTGCCGGGGGCTGGTGGGTCTTGGTGGGGCTCCCCTGGTGTGCCCTCAGCTGTGGTGGGCGGCCGGCTTCTGCTCTGCCGGAGGACGCTGGATGACTTTTTGCGTTTAAGTTGGGGGCAGAGTTTTGGTTTAGCTACCTGGTGTTCTCTGTGTGGAGCGGGGCCGGTGCTTGTCACCCTGAGGAACTCCTGGGGCTCCCCAGTCATCTGCCTGACTGTGCGTTTATTTGCCGTATGGCATATTAGTTTCTAGTGATTGGCGTCACTCGTTTTGCGTTTTGGCTTGGCGTTCCACCTCTCCAGGCTTTGCGATTCACCCTTCACGGGTACGCCGGGGCGCATCCGATCCCACGATCGTCGTCGCCCCTAAATCAACAACAACAACACCATGAAGATATTCGAGAAAGTTCATGCTGCTTTATTGCAGCCGTTTATTAACATCCGTGGACCTGATTGGTGGTGTAAACTGCATGTACAATGTCCATAAACAGCAAGACACTCGATTTTAAGTGTTTTGAGTGGATGTCTTAACAAGAATCAGTGTGAGAGGAGTGTGTGGACGCCACAGCTGCGATGCCTCAACCCCTCCCACACACACAAGTAAACCTCCTCTGTCATGAAGACACTCCACGATGTTCAAGCTACTTTATTTGCCGACGTTTAACATCCGTTGAACTGACTGTACGTGCACTTGACACCACCAATGCGCATAAATAGTAAAACACACTGTTTAACCACTATGCTGCCGTCCCTCCAAGTACGGCACCCCCCCCCCCCTTCCTGTGCATGTGGAAATAATTTCTTAAGATTTTTTCTTTTTATGTGTTAAAAACCCTTCCCCTGATTACAGAAATGTAAAAATAAGCTCAAAATTGTACTTACTTTGGCCATAATGGGGTCTGGAAAATGGTGCGTGACGTCATCAATTGGTGGTCGGCCGTGGCGTAGACTCCGGGAGCAGTCGCACGCCAGGTTCAAGATGCGCGAGTTGCCACAAATATATTTTTGTTCATTTTTTGCGCACAGTTTCAAGAACATTTGTTTTGTTTTTTCGTGTCAGTCCAATGTATAATGAACACGTACACTGTATTATGGCAGTAGAACATCCGTTCTGTCCGAAGACACTGTGTTACGTGCATCATTGTTCATATATCTTGCACATATTTCCAATGTATCATGCTCATATATGTATATTTACAAAATATTTACACACTGTACAGTATCACACACTATATACATACACCATCAACACACTCAGAACTCCGCGAGTGTGTGATATGCTGCGAAACAGCCAACGGGGCATAGTGGAACTTTGCACTCAACGCACCAGGTGCTGATGCATCTTCACTTGTGTTCTCTACGAGTGGTGTTCTTGCATACAACACAGGCATATTTACCTTTTTCCCATGATGCTATGCCAGGCATATACTCGAGCATGTGGACACCGAACATCTCGTTACCCCTCAGTCTGTCTGTAACTGCGTGTGGCATCGTTGCTGGCACCCTGCACGGTGCAACAGAGTGCTCCTTGCCATACTTTACGAGCAGTTGCGACACAACAGGAACACTGAATATCCGTATTGGGAGTCTCCTGCCTGATTTTACCAGATACATATTGAAACAGTTGAGCACTGCAACATCAATGAGGTGGAAAAATAACTTTTTCGTCCACTTCACAGATTTACGCACGCACTCGACGGCACCGAGCATCATGTCACATTTATCTACTAGACGCATGTTGACGTTGTAATCTATGACACAATCGGGTTTATATATTGGGAAGCGTGTCTGAAAGTTAACTTTGCCACTCTCCAACATGGCCCCCAGTGTAAATTGTCATCAGCATATTCCTCTCGCGTCTGTCCCTCCACCGCTCTGACAGCATATTGTCACATTTGAGCAGCTGGCAGTCACCCACTGCTATACCTATGCGCCAAACACTGGCATTTCCTTCCTGTGGGCCTTCACAGTGCCTCATACGCCGGTGTTGTGGTCAAGGAAGTATCTGGTCAACAAGAAGCTGGTATAGTACTTGTCAGTGAACAGTATATGCCCCTTGTTCAGCAACGGTTCCATGAGGGTTTTGACGACACTGCCGGAGAACCCGTGTTCATCTTAAGCTGGTATGTCGACGTCTGTACCTAAATACAGTATCATGTCCATGACGATACCAGTCTCACAGTCGCACAGCATGAAAAACTTTAGTCCAAATCGGTGGCGCTTTGATGGGATGTGCTGCTTGAACGCCAGTCGCCCCTTGAACAGTATTTACGATTCGACAATCACCACATTCTGTCTTGGTACAAAATAGTCACAGAACTCTCATGTCACTGAAAACTTTCAATACCTTCCAAAGTCTGTTGTGTTTGTCCTCATTTGCATTATTTTCAAAATGCATGCCCCTGAGAAGCAACAGGAACCTATCACGTGACATGTACATGTTGAAACATGGGGGATGGAATAAGGCTGTCTTTGCTCCAATAATCCTGGATGACGTGCTTCTCAGAGTGCTTCATCATCATGCTTAATGCGAGAAACGCGTACATTTCGTCATTTGTGGTGTACTACCATCGTGTCAGGCGAGAGGCAGGTAAATTGCCGGCGTCTATGAGGCTGTGAGCGTATCTGTTTGTCTCAGTCACAAGATGGGTCATGAATTCATTATAAAAATACGCCAGGAAATAGTCTATTTCAGTCATATCTTCATCAGTATACGGGAATAATGGTGTCACACCAACATCGGTACCATCAAAAGTTGGTATTTGTGGAACAAACGTGGCACAATCCTCCCACGCAAGTACACCCGGGGGTTTGATGTTGGCGCCAACACCACCACGAGCATCAGAAACACGGCTCCGTCATCTGGTGCTGGAGCTGCGTGTGGGTGTGGTAGGAGATGAGGCTGATCTGCATATCATAAGCCTACCACGATCACCTAATGTAGAGGGACCACTATCATCATTGTCCTCTAGTTGCATGACACGCTGCCACTTGCTGTGACGTGTTGCTGGGGCAGCAAAACCCTGCCTAGTAACACCCTCGCTGCTTGTACTAGAGTCGTCAACACTGCTTGTATCGGAGCCTATGTCACTGAAGCCCGAGAATGATTTATCGCAAGTACTATCACTGAATAAACTTGCATCAGGGGACACCCATGGTGGTGGTGACTCTAACGGTGTTGACCCAGGGCGACGAGGCAGGCTGAGCGAGGCAGGCAGCGTGTGGCAGGCTGGGCGAGGCAGGCAGCGCGTGGCAGGCTGGGCGAGGCAGGCAGCGCGTGGCAGGCTGGGCGAGGCGCGTGTACTGTGCACACTAGCGACATCATCCACCTCAGTCCGTCACTCACTCGTATCAGACCTCTGTGTAAGGTTTATTTGTATTTGTATTTTAAGACCTCTGGATCATAGTCTAAGGCATCATCCATATCACCATCATCATCATACAAAATGTCACGTATTTCCTCCTCAGAGAGTCGTTTTCCATGAGTGAGGCAGACCGTGGAGCGGGAGCTCGTAGACGATGCGTTAGACATGGTTGCTTCTTTGAAACTGAGGCTCCCACGGCCGTGGGGCATACTGAGATTTTTTTCAAGATGGCAGACGTTCACTGGGGCCCCCATGCATCCATTTTGTACCCCGCATCACCATACGCCACTTCTGAATGGTACGCTAAAAATACAAGATCCCGGAGGCGTGTTGCGCACCCCCCGTCAAGTGCTTGCAGGTGCAATGCACAGTTTAGGGGTTAAAGTGTTTTGATTATGTGTCTTGCCAGAAAACTAATGAGAGGAATGTGTGGACAGCGACGCCACAGCTGCGACGTCTCACACCCTCGCACTAACAAGACAACATCACTCCGCCTCACACACCAGGACTCTCCACGAGGTTCAAGATGCTTTGTTGCCGCCGTTTAACATCCGTGGACCTGGATGGTGGTGTCTGCTGCACGTACAGAGTGCATAACAAGTAAGACACTCTGTTTAAAGTGTTGTAAGTGTGTCTTGCCACAGTGAGGAGTTTGAGGACAGCAACACCACAGCAGCATCGCCTTCCCTCCCTCACACACAGAGTAAACAATACTCTGCCACAACAACAAGACACTCTATTTAAAGTGTTCAAGAGTGTCTTAATATAAACTGTGAGTGAAGTGTGAACAACACCTGAAGCCAGAAGCTGTTGGAGTCAACACCGCCATTCCAACATCAGTAGTGAACAACACTACAAGCTCAGGCTCTACAAGCGGGCTAAATCTGTGTACTAGAAGACTGAGCTCAGTACTTGCATCTTAATAAAATAAGGGAGGTTAGTGGTGTTGTAACAAGAGTAATTGGATCCAATTCTTTGTCACTAACCCCCATTGTATCGCAGGTGTGGCTTCACTATGGGCCTACGAGCTAATCTCAGTAAGTAAATTACTTGCCACTAAATTAAAACCATATCAACTAGGTTAATCAATGTTTAACAAATATTTGATATATTGCAATTGCTTAACGACAAATCAAAGTATACATTGGCAATAGATAAATTCATATCATTGCATAATCTTGCCATTGTTTATAATAATTCATTTGTGGCAAGATGCCAGATGAAAAGGATAGGCTAAAATAATTTGCAGTCTTATCAGAGCTCGCTGCCTTATACACATTACTTTTTACCAAATGGTAAGTGGAAATTGTTCCATTTTCAAGTGGTTGATGAAAGCAGCCACTCTTTGGATTACTCTGAAAACCGAGCTACTTAGGGAACACATAATAAATACATTCCACGACCCCATGAAGGAAATTATATTACTAACCACTATTCCTAGTGGCTAGTTCCTTATTTTTGGGAGTCAAAATGTTAAAAAAAATCCAAAAATAGGGACGCTATAGAGCTTATATATAGAGGTTTGTCTAAATTTGATTTGCTTGTAATTGACTAAGTTAGATTTGCTTACAGTTAAGTTTTTTAAGTTAGAGTAAATTACGTTAGCCTATTTTAGGCTTGGCTAAGTTTTGTTTGATAAAGTTGGTTTGCTTAACTTAGCTTTGCTTAAATTGAGATAGGTTGGCCTTAATTAGGTTAAGCTAGGTTTGTTTATGTTTGATATTAGGGTAAAAATGGTTTTCTTTAGTAAGCCTAACTTCACTTAATTTAAGTTTGGTTGCTTATGTTAGATTTGCCTACATTGGGTTAGGTTAGTGTCTGATGTATGTAAGTTAGATTTGGTTAAAAAAGGTTAAGTTAGTTTGTTAGATTGTCTTAAATAAGGTTCGCTTAAGAAATGTTTGCTCTTTCTGAGGGTAGGTTAAAACATGGTTTAATTCAGATATCTTAAGTTTCCTTAAGTTTGGTGAAATTACGTTTAAGTTAGATTTCCTGAAGTTAGGTTAGCTTATTTTATATTAATTATGTTAAACAATGTGTAAATCAGGCAGAAATAGAGATCGTAGCAGCACACCAGTAAACGAAGCATTTACATAAATAAATAAATATAATAAATAAATATGTTTATTCAGGAAAGGTACATACATAAAGTGATTTTACATAAGTGGATTTATAGATAGAGCTAGTACATACAATGCCTAAAGCCACTATTACGCAATGCGTTTCGGGCAAGAAAAACATTAATATCTAAAACTTAATACTAATTGAGCAAAAGAATAAAATGTATTGAGAACAGATACAAATAAAAATAAAAAAGGGGGGAACATGACTGAAAAAGCAGCACAAATACAACAGGTAGACAAACAGCGTTGAATAAAAAAAATAACAGACATGGGTTGGACAATAGAGGTGGTAAGGTAGGTTACAGGGAATTAATCAGGTAGTGTTTAGTTTTATCTTAAACTGGTTGAGAGAGGTACAGTCTTTAACATGGTTGGGAAGGTCATTCCACATTCTGGGTCCCTTGATTTGTAGAGCATTTCTAGTTGATTAAGTCGTACTCTTGGAATATCAAAACTGTATTTATTTCTGGTGTGGTGCTCATGGGTTCTGTTACAACTTCAATGAAGCTTTGAGGTCAGTATTGGCATTACAGTTCAGCGTTTTATATCTGCATGATACACCTGAGAGAATGTGCAGTGACTATNCACCTCCTATTTATAACCACTGTTGCGATGGTGGTTTTGGTGGTTACCGCTGACGGACCACCCACCCACAACTCGACAAATGCTCATATTTCACTAGGAGATCACACTAGGCACTTCTGGCTCTTGGAGAGGGGCTCAACGTCACACGTTTAGGGGATGCGGCTCCAACACGCAGCCTTGTTGTCACGTGCACACACCCACTCGAGCCGCTGTGACTCCCCACTCTCTCCTTATGGAATATGACCTCCTCAATCCCCTTTGTCTTACTAGACTTCTGTCTTACCCTGTCCACAGCAGTGGTTCCTGTTTCTTGCTCTCTCTCTCCTCCTCTTTACTATTTCCTGGGAAGCCTCACTGGGACAAGTGCAAACACCAGCAAATTTGGATACATTTACTGGACGAAGTACATAACAATACACGCATACATATAATAATGATGAATCCTATACTCTGTACTATTATAATCAGGTTGCACTCCAACACCATCAGAACTCTATCCTCAGCTTGCTAAGTGGTATCCTATCTCTTGGTATTACCTAATATTATCCTCCTCAAGTAGATTAAGTCTTACAATATAATGTTACACTACCATCAAGAGAATGTATACATATATATATACCTATAAACACATATAAGGCAAATCAGCATTTGAATGCAATAACATACATATATATATATATCAGTATAAATGATCCGTGCCACACAACGAATCAATCGATCATTCTATCAGTCTTAGAATATCTGTAGGTACTCCTGCCTACGTCCGTAACTCTAAACTTCAAATAACACTTCGTGGCACATAAATGGCAAACGATCACTCACCTCTCACTGCGTCGTTCACGCTAATGACAAACACTCTCACCTCCATACAAGTGATCATTAGAACTATTTCACTACCCTGACAACTTCAGGTTCCTCAGGGCTTAAACACCAGGATCCTCTGCAGCTCCTCCAGGCTGCTACCATGAAGATTCCTTGAACAACTATGGTGCTTCCCTACTCCTATTTAGGTCATCCACAGCTCTCCTGGCTGCTGCACCATAAAGTTTCCTCGAATAACTGTGGCACTTCACCACCTCTGCAGAAGCACGTGACACTCCTCCTCACTGCTTCTTCATAGCTCGGGGTCCTCTCCTCCCTGCCTTGGAGTCTCATCAACCACTCCCTCTGTGCTGGCTTCCAAGTCCTCAGCAACTTCTTCCCCAAAGGACAAACCTGCAACCCATTTGCACTCCAATAAATTGTTTCCCTTTTAACACATAAACAAAATTAATCATACAACATCTTTGTCTCCAATCTCTATCTGTCCTCTACATTTAATGAGAGTGGACCCCCGTGGGCGAGTCCATGCGCCACCTCGCTGGGCGAGCCTCACTCACGCGGGAGGGGCCTCCTCCCTCAGGAGCCGGGCTCCTTCAGTTGCCCGCCAGCGCTCAGAGAAGACGGACGTCGCTCCGCGCTCCTCCCACTTCACTCTCTTATTTTAGGCTTTCTGCCATACCAAAACATTTCTAACTTGAAAATAAACATCGCTACTGTCGCTGGGCACACGACCAACTACAAGCAAACACTATGAACTGGCTTAAATCGGGCTTACCACAGATTATCTGGTCGAGGGCGCTTCTCCCTCTGACAACGTCTGACCAGGGCGCTTGTCACAGCCCACAAAACTGTCACTGGGCGGCTTAATACTCTCTCCTCGCCGTCCAGGACTTGAGACCGCAACGTCTTCAGCTCGATTCAACAGCTGGAACGTCTGCACCTTCTCTTCTCTTGGAGATAATATCACTAGGGGTTCCCTCCTGGCGGGAGCTCAACGAAGCGCGGCTCTCCCCTGCGATGTCTGGCCTCAAGTGAGGTCATCGCCCTCCACAAGCGAGCCTCACGCCTCAGTAACTTGTCCACATCTCCAACAAGTCATTTATCTGTTTTCTAGTTCATTGCCCATAATCTCAAACTTTTATATAAATTCAACAAACTATTTTACATCTGTGTATCGCCTCTATAATTCTGGACCTTCCAGTTAGGTCAGGCTTGCTGAATAACTCTCAAGGGGGAGACTCGTTTCTCCAGCAGGCTGAGATCATAACAAGGTCCTAGGACTGATCCTGTGGGACTCACTGGGACTCCCCGCCACTCACTTCTCACGGTGATTCGCTGTGTCCTGTTGCTTAGGTACTCTCTCATCCAGTGGAGTTCCTTCCCTTTCACTCCTGCCTGCATCTCCAGTTTGTGCACTAGTCTCTTATGTGGTACTGTGTCAAAAGCTTTCTGGCAGTGCAGAAATATGCAGTGTCTGCCCAGCCCTCTCTCTCTCTTGCCTGAGTTTTGTTGCCTGGTCATAGAAACTCAATAATCCTGTTAGGCATGATTTGCCATCTCTGAAACCATGTTGATGTTGTGTTACAAAGTATTGCTCCAGACGTTCCACCAGCTTTTTTCGCACAATCTTTTTCCATCATCTTGTATGGAATGCAAGTTAGGGACACCGGCCTGTAGTTCAGTGCCTCCTGCCTATCACCCTGTTGTTTTGCTGTAATTGTTTTGATTAGCATCTTGAGCCCAAGTGAGCATTTGTATTGTTCAGTCTAGTTCATTATACGAGCCGCGGTACAGACAGGAGTCCGTACTATACTAAGGGCTGTTTGAACAGCTGTCTTTAGGGTCACTCTGAGGACAATTAACGAAACCTTAAATTGTTGAGCTTTGTATTAGTATTAAGTTTTGTTATAAATTGTTGTTGTTAACAAGAGAAATGTCTTTATGTCAACACCTTCCAATACTATTGCTACTTCCCCTCCCCCCGCCCCCTTCGCTAATACTGCAACAAACTAGACTATTTCTTATATTTAACGAAGGGCTGCTTCGGGACTCGAACCGGATTCATAGCCATCATCACTGAATACAAATTCTGTGCGAGGACCCATTAGTTAACCTTAACATTGCCGTAAGCAATTAAGGAGCTCAACGACCTGGTGGATAGGGGATCAAGTAATTGGACCCCGGTGGCTGCTCTCGCCTTTTATTTCAGTCTCGCAAAGTATAATCTTCACATATGGCACGTAACGTGTTGATTTGTGCAGTCCTTCTGAGTGAGTTTACTTAATACTGTTAAACTAAATAAAAAAATCTCACAGTAGTTCAAAGTTGATGTTCGGTATTGGTGTTACAGCACTTTGTCGGTCTTCTGCTTTTTTGATGATTTCAGCAAACTCGGATCGTTGGTCTTGTTTTTGGCTTGTCGGTGAGCTTGGTGGTCTGGCTTCGTGTTGTCATTGTGGTGCTATCGTTGGAGGTTGATGTTGTAGTGTCGTGAAAGAAATCGGCAGCTGAGTAGTGGTATTTCTGTGAAGGTGGAGATGGTGTTCCGACCGAGACTTCCTCATCCGATAAATCAGGTTGAATCAGCAGCAGAAGTAGTGAATCTTGGAGGCTGAGGTCTTGATGGTTGAGTAACAGCAGCAGGTCTTGTTGCAGGTGTAGAAGGTTTCGTGGATGCACGTACGGTGGGTGGAGCTGTAGCAGATGGTGATGAATGAGAAGGCGTCAGCTTCTGGGTTGCTTCCATTGCAGTAGTTGCAGGAGCGTAGCTGCAGTAAGTGCGGCGACGTTCACAGTAATGTCTGAGACCGGGTCAGGAGCTGGAGAAGAACTCAAGGCTGAAGTAGAAGCGGTGTAAACTTCATCAAGTACAGTGAAGGTTGGGAGACCATTCGCAGTGTAGAGGGTACTCAGGATACTCACATATTCTTGGGGGTTGGAGCCAGCGATCATACTAGCTACAGTTGCCAGAGCGTATAATTTGCTATACAATGATTGGTCCAGGTGAGGTGGTGGTGGCAACGCCTGGTTCAGCGAGGTGCTGGCGGATTGGGAGCTAATCCCCCTTTGGCTGGCTTGTTGAGTAGTGGCTGCTCCTTCTCCCTGGAGCTCCGGGAAAACGGCGGCTTGAACGTTAAAGGTCGTGGCGGCTTGTGATTGGTTGGTTGTATCTGAAGTACTGGAGCTGGTGCCGGTTGTAGAGGAAGATTTGACTTTCTCCAGGTTCTTGATAACGTCTTGCCAGCGGGGACATTGATGGGAGAACGCAGGATGATTACCGTTGCAGAGAACGCAGCGTGGTTTTTTCGATTTGCAGATAAAACAGTGGTGAGTTTTGGTGCAAATATTGCATTTGTGGATGGCCTGCCCTACTTGTTGGTAGGGAGGGAATACTCATAACACCGGAGGCATTGGTTTACATTGTAGAAATTTTCCATTATCACACAGAATGGCAGAATGTGGATGCCGAAGCTATTTCCATTTCGAAGTCCATTTCTGGCAGCCGGGGAAGCCGAAGCTACAGTGACGAAGGTGAGTTTCAGGGTGTGGTCATTGCAAAACAAAGCTAAATAGATATTCAAGTCCGGATTTGAGTCGGTGAGATCGGCCATAATAGCTGTGTCATCTTCCAGGACCCATTCCACGATCGACTGGCTGAGCTCACTGATAAATACAGCTCGCACAGCAATGTACTGACGTGGGAAGTTGAGAAGGAGGTCCTTCTCGCAAAATGCGTGGTAGAAACTCAGCAGTTTGTCGAGGTCCTCCTCGCTCGAGAAGAAGAATACGATGTCCATTCCTTCCTGGTCGATGTCGATAGGTGTTACTCCTCTGAGGTCTCAGAGGAGCTTCAGGAGGTTTATCTTGGAGAACGCCTGTTCGTCGCGAGGCGTTCATCGGACCTTGTAGCGTTTGTGACGCATGGTAGTGAGAGCAAGAGCCCTGCGTTCACCTGACACTCGCCTCAATGGGGGCTCAGTGCCGATAGAAGAACACTGTTTGTGTGCGTAGTACTCTGATCGTCGGATCACATCACTGGAGAAAGCCCACCGACTTTTCCCGGTATAAAACACCAGGCTGGGAGTTGGGTCCCTCTTCTACGGTGAAGTGTTGGGAGAGAGAGCTGGAGCAGCCAGAGACACGTCCGTCCATGACGGCTGCCGGCTACAGAATCCTCTATGTTTCAGACCATGCTATAAGCCACAATATCATAGACCATTCTATATTACACAATATCATAGACAATGCTATATTACACAATATCATAAACCATGCTATATTACACAATATCATCGACCATGCTATATTACACAATATCATAAACCATTCTATATTACACAATATCATAGACAATGCTATATTACACAATATCATAAACCATGCTATATTACACAATATCATAGACCATGCTATATTACACAATATCATAGACAATGCTATATTACACAATATCATAGACCATGCTATATTACACAATATCATAGACCATGCTATATTACACAATATCATAAACCATGCTATATTACACAATATCATAGACCATGCTATATTACACAATATCATAGACCATGCTATATTACACAATATCATAGACAATGCTATATTACACAATATCATAGACCATGCTATATTACACAATATCATAAACCATGCTATATTACACAATATCATAGACCATGCTGTATTACACAATATCATAGACCATGCTATATTACACAATATCATAGACAATGCTATATTACACAATATCATAGACCATGCTATATTACACAATATCATAAACCATGCTATATTACACAATATCATAGACCATGCTATATTACACAATATCATAGACCATGCTATATTACACAATATCATAGACCATGCTATATTACACAATATCATAGACCATGCTACAGGCAATACATGCAATGTTGCAACACTTTCCACTATTAAGTGCTAGAATTATTATAAAAAATAATTAAATCAAATTTATTAATGCTGTCTGTAGTAAAATCACTCTCTAAATCTTAATCTGTTTTTTTTAATGAAAACGAATGGCTTTTCGAATTATAAACTTTTGAGAAAGTTTGCTGAGGATAGACGTCAAGGTACTTAGTGGATAGTGTGTTATGAGTTGTCTTCATTCTTATAAATCTGGACTACATTTGCAGCCCTCCATGATACGGACTCTACCTGCTGCACACTCACTTTTATCCCATCAAACCTATGAATCATTTACCTAAATAATTGTGAGGTTATACCTCAAACACTTTACATATTAGTGATGCCATTAAATAAAACACTCAATCAATTCAATCACTTTATTCATAAATAATAGTACGTTTATAACTGGGAAAGTTAGCACAAAAAGAGTACAATATATTATTACTTACAGAAGAGATAACAACAAAACAAACAGACGCTGCCATTACCTCAGTCACAAACTTCATCCACCACAACTTACTAAAACCATTTCCACCCTGGCTAGACTCTCTAACAATTAACTAACCACTGTAACATGTTTTATATATATTGTCCTTAAATAATATTTATTATTATTATTATTATTATTATTATTATTATTATTATTATTATTATTATTATTATTATTATTATTATTATTATTATTTTTATTATTATTACCACTGTATATACAACATAAGGCTTAGCTAGTATAATCTGTGGCAGCCTTAGCTAGTATAATCTGTGGCAGCCTAGGCTAGTATAATCTGTGGCAGCCTAGGCTAGTATAATCTGTGGCAGCCTAGGCTAGTATAAACTGTGGCAGCCTTAGCCAGTATAATCTGTGGCAGCCTAGGCTAGTATAATATGTGGCAGCCTAGGCTAGTATAATCTGTGGCAGCCTTAACCAGTATAATCTGTGGCAGCCTTAGCTAGTATAATCTGGCAGCCTTAGCTAGTATAATCTGTGGCAGCCTAGGCTAGTATAATCTGTGGCAGCCTTAGCTAGTATAATCTGTAGCAGCCTTAGCTTGTATAATCTGTAGCAGCCTTAGCTAGTATAATCTGGCAGCCTTAGCTAGTATAATCTGGCAGCCTTAGCTAGTATAATCTGGCAGCCTTAGCTAGTATAATCTGGCAGCCTTAGCTAGTATAATCTGGCAGCCTTAGCTAGTATAATCTGGCAGCCTTAGCTAGTATAATCTGGCAGCCTTAGCTAGTATAATCTGGCAGCCTTAGCTAGTATAATCTGGCAGCCATAACTATTATACTGAGATTCAATGTTGTCTAGACTCTAAAATAGCTAAATATAGCTGTTTTGAGGCGACTTGCTTGCTGGTCCTCTCTAGCAGGAAAGGTTGAGGAACATGGTTCGGTTCCCACGTGGATGGGTGACCACGAATATACTACATATATATATGAGTAAAACAACAACGTTCAATGGTATAGCTTACAGCTAACTGACCTCCTTCATTAGGACAGCTATTCTATTATATTTCTAAAAGCTATCAATGTTTTTCCGTATTCAAAAAGATAGTTTTTTCAGTAACAGTTCGGTATGTGTAAGTTTACAATATACTTAGTATTAAGCATTATTACAGCGAAATGAAAGTTTGTTTACACACGGTAGTGTAAAATTTTCCACACGCAATTTTTACAAGTACATATTCGTGTGAACATTATGTAAAAAAATGACCTCTCTAATATGTGTCCTTGACTGACTGAACTGCCTTTTGTACCTATGAATAATTAAATACTTATAATATTCTCATAATTAAATTATAAGTAACTTCCTAGTTCTTAACCTGTGAAATATGGTTTTTGCACAATTTCGTGGTGGATTTCACAACGCCAGATGTAAGCGTTGTAAAACAGGGAGTTTTGCCAGATTTATCCTCACACTGAGAGTACTTTGCTTTAGGAGGTCAGACCCCACCCTGATCCGGTGCATTATACCGGTAAGAGACGGGAGACCTCTTAAAGAAAGTGCAACCCTCTAGTTCAGGCTCTCCTGCACCCAGCACTGCCGGGTGGATAAATATAGGGCAGCAACGATTAGAGCCTCCTGAACATGCTGTTCAGAGTGAAGGTGCGGTTCCGAGGAACCGACACCACATACAGCAAGATCGAGATAATGAATCTACTATCATCAACCTCTGGGGTAGCACCCATTGACGTCGTTATGGACGTGAATGGGCCCCAAATTCTTTTCAGTAGTGCAGCAGCACTAGAAAGCCTATTCACCACGACAACGACCACTGCACTCGAAGCACAGGGCCTAACACTCCTGCCTCCCTACCAGTTCCTGGCAGTAAGGACTATATTCATTCACAGAGTGAGTGACATCATCGCTGAACGACCAGCTTCTGAGATTGTGAAGAGCATAAACACCCAAAACAGATCCCTCACGGCCATATCGGCCCACCTCATTCAGCAGGATGTAAACAGAAAGCCAACCCTCAAGGTCACCCTCAAGACTCCGGCAGAGGCTACTCTCGCGGCCGACAACGGCCTCAGATGCTGTGGAGTGGCCTGCACACCCCACCAGATCTCCAGGCAGCGATATTTCCACCTGCGTCAGTGCTTTCGGTGTTATCAATACACCCACTATTCACAAAAGTGCCCAAATCCGAAGCAGAAATGCAGCATCTGTGCTGGGGAACATCATCACAAGACCTGCACAGCTGCCACCAAACGTTGTCTACTCTGCGACGGTGACCACACAGCCGTCTCTCAAGACTGCCCCAAGCGACAAGAGGAAATCAAGCAAATGACAGAAGCCAGACCAAGAAACTCTACTCCAAGATTTAACATTCAAGAACAAGCCTTCCCAGCTCTCCCGACAAGTGGCGCCGCGAGCGGCGCGCAACCCAACTACTGGACCAGCAACTCCCGCGCCAGCCAATCACAGCATCAGACGACGCCTCTGCACCAATCCTCACTCACACCGCCTCCAGCCACCTCTGACAGCACTGTAGCAGCTTTGATACACTTCGCTACTGAACTCTCAGGAGGTGATCTCAGACAACGGTACAGAATACTAAATGAACTATACAAGGCAAACAATCTTCCCACGTTCGTAATTCCAGAGGCCATGTTTACTGCTGGCTCCTCTCCACCAGAGCCCGACCCCGTTCCAGAGACGCCTGTCAACCTGGACCCTACAACTCCAGATACACCAGCAACTCCAGATACACCAGCAACTACATCTGATATCGTGGCATTGCCGCCAACTTCTCCTGCAAGTTACACCACGTCTTCTGATGACGACTCGAACGCCTATGTTGAAATTGAAACACAAACATCACCCCCAGCACCAGAGACCACTGCAGCACACTCACCATACTCATTACCAGTGCAATCTCCAAGAATCAACCAACTCTACGAGGAACGTGAAAAGCAAATCCCAGGATCTCCTGAATACAGGCGCCTCACCAGTAAATTCTTCAACGCGAAGTATGCAGAAGCCTTGCTGAACAACCCAACCAAAAAAATGGAATGTATCGAATGAAGAAATCTTCTCGCAGTGCGATGAAGCAACATTGTTTAAGGATCTCTTCCCACCTGACTACCCCCAGTACAAGGAACAACATCAAATGACTACTAGAAGTAAGAAAAAATAGAGGATTCTAAGAAGAAACCAACTGAGAGCAGCCGCTCTCTTCCCCCTCTTTAGGGGGATGGGGACCTAATTCTGCTCGTTTTGAGATGGTGGTACCCGACGTAGACACACTCCACACACCAAGAGGAAAGAAAACCTCCACTGCCGCCTTCCAGACCCGTCTCCCAGCCTAGCCAGATATGGATTGATACAGCATCTACACTCGGACAAGCAGCTGGGTCTAGCCCTGGCACTTTTTTCTTCAACTTCAGCATTTCCTCTCACCGACTTCTCTTCAGCTGTCCCCACTTCAAGGCTCGCCCCAATGGGCATCTTCTCCTGTATATCATTCATTCATTCATTCCAATTTATTACCACTCAAATTTATTACCTAAACTACCCACCAATTTCGTGGTGGGTAATTAGTTGTTTTACAACGTTTACAGCACCATATACATAGTGAGCGGCGCTACACTGCCTTGATGGAGTCTGGTGTGTAGTAAGATGTCCTGGTAGATAGTGTGGTGTGGTCTACGATGTCCTGGTAGATAGTATGGTGTGGTCTACGATGTTCTGGTAGATAGTGTGGTGGGGTCTACGATGTCCTGGTAGATAGTATGGTGTGGTCTACGATGTTCTGGTAGATAGTGTGGTGGGGTCTACGATGTCCTGGTAGATAGTATAGTGGGGTCTACGATGTCCTGGTAGATAGTATGGTGGGGTCTACGATGTCCTGGTAGATAGTATAGTGGGGTCTACGATGTCCTGGTAGATAGTATGGTGGGGTCTACGATGTCCTGGTAGATAGTGTCGTGTAGTCTACGATGTCCTGGTAGATAGTATAGTGTGGTCTACAATGTCCTGGTAGATAGTATGGTGGGGTCTACGATGGTCTGGTAGATAGTATGGTGGGGTCTACGATGGTCTGGTAGATAGTATGGTGTAGTCTACCATGTCCTGGTAGATAGTATGGTGTGGTCTACGATGTCCTGGTAGATAGTTTGGTGTGGTCTTTGATGTCCTGGTAGATAGTATCGTGGGGTCTACGATGTCCTGGTAGATAGTATGGTGTGGTCTACGATGTCCTGGTAGATAGTATGGTGTGGTCTACGATGTCCTGGTAGATAGTGTGGTGTGGTCTACGATGTCCTGGTAGATAGTATGGTGTGGTCTACGATGTCCTGGTAGATAGTATGGTGTGGTCTACGATGTCCTGGTAGATAGTGTGGTATGGTCTACGATGTCCTGGTAGATAGTATGGTGTGGTCTACGATGTCCTGGTAGATAGTATGGTGTGGTCTACGATGTCCTGGTAGATAGTATGGTGTGGTCTACGATGTCCTGGTAGATAGTATGGTGGGGTCTACGATGTCCTGGTAGATAGTATGGTGTGGTCTACGATGTTCTGGTAGATAGTATGGTGGGGTCTACGATGTCCTGGTAGATAGTATGGTGTGGTCTACTATGTCCTGGTAGATAGTATGGTGTGGTCTACGATGTCCTGGTAGATAGTATCGTGGGGTCTACGATGTCCTGGTAGATATGTGGTGTAGTCTTCCATGTCCTGGTAGATAGCATGGTGTGGTCTACGATGTCCTGGTAGATAGTATCGTGGGGTCTACGATGTCCTGGTAGATAGTATGGTGTGGTCTACGATGTCCTGGTAGATAGTATGGTGTGGTCTACGATGTCCTGGTAGATAGTATGGGGGGTCTACGATGTCCTGTGTGACAGAGTTCAGTTCTGTTTTACCCTTTTTATCGCAAATAAGAGTCATTACTCCCTGATATGTACATAACTATAAGAATATGATTTGATTTTGTATATTTAGGAAGAAGCCTGATGTGGCATTTGAAAGAAATTTATATTTTTGTTCGTTTGGGTGAGGCTTCCAACGCTTCCTCCAGGATAAATATTGCGGAGGAGACCCTGTAGAGGTGTGCTTTGCCGCCCAAAGAGACGGGGCTACGGTGCATTGTGGAGCAGCGTCAGCCACTTACTGATTGGTCAGTGGCGAGGGGGGTGTGGCATTGCTGACCAATGGCGTGGAGCCCAGGGCGTGACGTTGCATGACGGCAGGCGCCCTCAGGTCTGGGCGGGAAGAGAGCAGGAGAGCTGGCTGTGTGACGGACCCGAGCAGAGGTACGCTTGAGAGCTCTCTTGCCTGGGAGGCGTATAGGCCTTCGGACCACATTAATCGGCCGAGCTTACTAGTGCAGACGATGAGGAAGATCTGTTAACTCCTACGGGAGAATCTTGGAGCAGAGCTTTGCTGGTGTGGAGACGCCACCAGGAGCAAGAGCTGACTATGAACTGAGAACGTCGTGAGCCGGCAATGGAAGGAGTGCATGGACATTTCCTGCGGACCGCTGCAAACATCAGTAGCTGAGTGAGGCTGAAGCGAGGACTGACTGGGTCTGCTGAGAATCAACGTTGGTTTACCAGGCGACGAGGCGGGGTGGGAGGCAGCAGACCAGAGTGTGAGCGTGTAGACTGAGAGGACCCAGCCTACAGCATCGTCAATGTGTATGTCAAGGAGACACTGCAGGTGGAGGAGCACGCCCGGCGAGGAGGAGCACGCCCGGCGAGGAGAGCAAGCCTTCAGCTGGGTTGTGGACCTACCAGGAATCTGTCATTGCGGAGTAAGGTAGATAATTTTGCCCTCCTGTATTCCTCTTGAGTTAGGTCAGGTTGTACATTAAGGATGTGATAACCTAAAGTTATACATGAGAAGACTTTTGGTCTCATTGCATTAATATATATATATATATATATATATATATAATATATATATATATATATATATATATATATATATATAATATATAT
>WNGS01008677.1:16877-31237 GCA_020271785.1 Procambarus virginalis
TTAGTTTGTAACTCACTTTAAGTAGTTTCCGGAGTATAATTATATCCCGGCGGCCTCCGGCAGGTAAACCCCGCTAGCATACACAACTCTCCGGTTACATCATGGAACCTAACCTAACCGGAGAGTCAGATCAGTGGACAGCTTCCATGGTGTAACCGGAGGGTTGGATCAGCCATCACGGAACCTGTCGTCTCATCTAACTCGCTACTCGACTCCTCACCTAAACACGAAGTGCATTCAATTAGGTCTGTTTCCCGCCAAACACACACCGAAACTACGACGTTGGTACAACGTTCGAACAAGTTTTAACACCTAACCAGTTATAACAACCAATATAGCAGGCCGTAACAACGTTCTAATACGTCATAAACACGTTAAGCCAAGATGTCACAACTTTATTACAAGTTGTAACAAGCGGAAAATAGACAGTTTCGGTTTGTGTTTCCAGGGTTTCCTGCCCTGTGCGATGAATGGGAAAGTGTACGCGTGTTTGGGGCCAGTTTTATATATAAAAAATACAGTAATTGTCAGTTACAACTCGTATAAACATGTGAGTGCGGGTATGGTCATGTGTGTACGTATTACCCACCTATATTTAATTTTGCTTGCGGGGGTTGAACTTTGGCTCCTTGGTCCCGCCTTTCAACTTTCAATCAACTGGAATACAGGTTTAGGAGTCTATTTTGGCTATGTCATATCTTCTTTTTGAAAAGATGTATGGATCCTGCCTTCACCACTTTATGCATTCCCTTCCTTCACTATCTTTTTTTTTTTGAGATATATACAAGAGTTGTTACATTCTTGTACAGCCACTAGTACGCGTAGCGCGTAGCGTTTCGGGCAGGACCCTGGAATACGATCCCCGCCGCGAAGAATTGTTTTTTCATCCAAGTACACATTTTACTGTTGCGTTAAACAGAGGCTACAGTTAAGGAATTGCGCCCAGTAAATCCTCCCCGGCCAGGATACGAACCCATGACATAGCGCTCGCGGAACGCCAGGCGAGTGTCTTACCACTACACCACGGAGACTGCTTGACAATGTCAAAATTATTTCTAATGTTTCTGGGCCTCATTTGGGTAATCAGTTTCCACCTGCGGCGTCCTCTTGTTACTGTGCCGCCCAAATAAATTATCTTTATCGGCCATATCAATTATACCGAGAATTATGTATGTGGTTATCATGTCTCTCCCCAGCCCTTCTGTCTTTCAGTGATGCAAATTTTAGTTCCATTAGTTTATTCTCCTTTGGATTTCTGGATTTCCTACAAGTTCCATCTCTGGTTGGCAAATTAAGACTTAAAGCTAAAGCTGTATATTACGGGATTGGTCTGAAGTACGTTGTATACTGGCCTAGTTGTGCTTGCGGGGGTTGAGCTCTGGCTCTTTAGTCCCGCCTCTCAACTGTCACTCAACTGGTGTACAGATTCTTGAGCCTATCGGGTTCTATCAAATCTACATTTGATACAGTATATGGAGTCAGCCTCCACCACATCACTGCCTAATGCATTCCATTTGTTAACTACTCTGACACTGTGTGTGTGTGTGTGTGTGTGTGTGTGTGTGTGTGTGTGTGTGTGTGTGTGTGTGTGTGTGTGTGTGTGTGTGTGTGTACTCACCTAGTTGTGCTTGCGGGGGTTGAGCTCTGGCTCTTTGGTCCCGCCTCTCAACCGTCAATCAACAGGTGTACAGTTTCCTGAGCCTAATGGGCTCTATCATATCTACACTTGAAACTGTGTATGGAGTCAGCCTCCACCACATCGCTTCCTAATGCATTCCATTTGTCAACCACTCTGACACTAAAAAAGTTCTTTCTAATATCTCTGTGGCTCATTTGGGCACTCAGTTTCCACCTGTGTCCCCTAGTGCGTGTGCCCCTTGTGTTAAACAGCCTGTCTTTATCAACCCTGTCGATTCCCCTGAGAATCTTGAATGTGGTGATCATGTCCCCCCTAACTCTTCTGTCTTCCAACGAAGTGAGGTTTAATTCCTGCAGTCGCTCCTCGTAGCTCATACCTCTCAGCTCGGGTACTAGTCTGGTGGCAAACCTTTGAACCTTTTCCAGTTTAGTCTTATGCTTGACTAGATAGGGACTCCATGCTGGAGCCGCATACTCCAGGATTGGTCTGACATATGTGGTATATAATGTTCTGAAAGATTCCTTACACAAGTTTCTAAAGGCCGTTCTTATGTTAGCCAACCTGGCATATGCTGCTGATGTTATCCTCTTGATATGAGCTTCAGGGGACAGGTCTGGCGTGATATCAACCCCCAGGTCTTTCTCTCTCTCTGACTCTTGAAGTATTTCATCTCCCAAATGATACCTTGTATCTGGTCTCCTGCTTCCTACCCCTATCTTCATTACATTACATTTGCTTGGGTTAAACTCTAACAGCCATTTGTTCGACCATTCCTGCAGCTTGTCCAGGTCTTCTTGAAGTCTCAAGCTGTCCTCCTCTGTCTTAATCCTTCTCATAATTTTGGCGTCGTCAGCAAACATTGAGAGGAATGAGTCTATACCCTCTGGGAGATCATTTACGTATATCAGAAACAGGATAGGTCCAAGTACAGAGCCCTGTGGGACTCCACTGGTGACTTCACGCCAGTCTGAGGTCTCACCCCTCACTGTAACTCTCTGCTTCCTATTGCTTAGGTACTCCCTTATCCACTGGAGCGCCCTACCTGTTACTACCTGTGTGTGTGTGTGTGTGTGTGTGTGTGTGTGTGTGTGTGTGTGTGTGTGTGTGTGTGTGTGTGTGTGTGTGTGTGTGTGAACAATACCTGTTTATGTTGCCAATTCGAGCTAGCACCCACGAGAACTGAGGACAGGAACCGAGGGGAGCTGAAACAATTGGCAACAACTTCACCCTCTCCTTCGCTTAAAAGTAAAGCTCTCAATGTTGGCCTAATTGCATTGCCGTTTCCCCTGTTGCTAATACACCGTTTGAATTACCATCAGGGGAAAATACACCTAAACGTATGTATGTAAAACAAAGATTTTACATACAAACATGTTTTTTGGGCCTATACAAACTTCCCGTCCCACACAAGGCCTTCCGGGGCAATAAACGACCAGTTTCAACGGCAGCTTCCTCATTAATAACACCGTGTAATGTCTTACGTTCATTAACGACTAAACCGTATCATATACACACGAAACGAAGCGACCGAAAAATGAATGAGACACGACTAAAACTTGTGCCTTGTATAGTGACTTGTGAGCCTCTTGTTGAATCACTTGTGATACAAAAGATTATTGACGTGTGTGTATTTGTCTAAATGATTGTATATTTTATATACAATCGCTACTTGTGGATAAAGAGGCTATATATATATATATATATATATATATATATATATATATATATATATATATTATTATATATAGACACACATACACGTTGTACTGAACGGGGAGGGAATGGCTTAAGCTACCTCCTCCCTTTGTGTGTATTATACCTCTATAAACTTATTTCAATTTCAATTCCATCAGCAATGAATGTCCATAAAGCAAACTATGTTAACTGTTAAACGCTCATGTGTAGGGCTCGCCCCTACTACCACACCAACACCGTTATAGTGAATAAATCATTCCTACTACCCTACGGCTCTGGCTAGCGAAACATACATAACCCGCTGCCAAAGACAATATTCCCCAGCTTCAGCCCCGCTCCTGTGCCAAGTAAGTCCATTACGGGCTCACCATAGCCCGTGCTACTTGGAACTTTTTGTTCCCAGCAACTGAATCTTAAACAACGACAATATCCGTTGGAGTAAGTGCTTCACAACCTTCCAGTGGTCGCCTTACATGTTCCCAAGACGAGCAGATCAGCCACGTCACTGTTTATCACGTCCCATGGCACTGGACCAGTCAAATGTGTGCTGGTGCTTACAGTCCCGGCAGCCATTCATAAGATCACTTTGTATTCTGCAGCCAAGCTATCCCAGCAACGTTATCTCAGCAAAGTTATCCAAGCCAATGTTTACCTTTCATTGCTTTATGTTAAAACGAAGTATTCATTCGTGCTATATCTCTGTATTTTGTATAATTCATTTAATGTGAGTCCGTTAAATCGTATATTTTATATATATATATATATATATATATATATATATATATATATATATAATATATATATAATATATATATATATTATAGAAAGTGTGTGTGTGTGTGTGTGTGTGTGTTGAATATGACCGAAAAGGTAGGAAGAATGATTCTAACACGAATCTTCTCAATATTCTTATGTTATTTTTCACTGTCGAGGGTAGTTGAAAAATTAACTCTCCGAAGTTCATTTTCACACTTTATTTATGGTCTGATGCCTAGAAGCGTTTCGAAAGACACTTCTTACATTTTCAAATACAATTTTACATACTCTGTTTCATGCTTATATTCGTTTTTTAGTCAGGTGATAGGGCACAAATCAATGGGTAAAGTCAATTTTACATACTCTGTTAAAACTTTTGAGGCGAGGTGATAAAACAGAGAACACGAATCATGGGTACATTCTGTGTTTTTATCTTCTTGCTTCTGTGTAAGTTCAGGGTCTTGAAGTGGGTAGAATGTAATGTGTTGGCTGTTGAATGTAATTATGTGTTGGCTGTTGACAGCTGGTGTTGACTTTTTGATGTGTAGGGCCTCGCTGATGTAGAGTCTCCTGCTATCGCTGTATCTATCGATGATTTCTGTGTTGCTTGTTAAGATTTTTCTGGTGATGGTCTGGTTGTGAGAGGAGATTATATGCTCCTTGATGGAGCCCTGTTGTTTGTGCATTGCTAATCGCCTAGAAAGAGACGTTGTTGTCTTGCCTATATACTGAGATCTTTGGGGCTGACCGTCCCAAAGTGGGTATGTGAAGGCACAGACGACGTTGGTTTCTTACAAGGCGTTCTGTTTGGTGTCTGGAGAGTTCACATGAGTAGGTTGGCTGTTTTCTTATTTTTGTAGTAAATTGTCAATTGTATCTTCTGACTTGTGTCTGTGGGGATAACGTTCCTATTAATATCCTTCAGGACACTTTCCTCCGTTTTATGAGCCGTCGAAAAGAAGTTCCTGTAAAACAGTCTAATAGGTGGTACAGGTGTTGTGTTAGTTGACTCTTCAGAGGTTGTATGGCATTTCACATTTCTTTTAATGACATCTTCAACATAACCATTAGAGAAGCCATTGTTGATTAGGATCTGCCAGTCTGTATGTGGGTGTGGGTATCTGGCTGATGATTGGCCGAAGTGGGTTTCCAGGCTTGTGGGTCTTGACATTCCATATGTGTATTGGATGTTGTTCAACAACATATGTTTACAAGAAAGACTGTGTTTACAAGGTATGTTTAATACGTAACCATATATTTAATATGTAAACATATGTAACATATGTTTACAAGAAATGTGACAGTGTCAGACCACGAAGGAAGAATTGAAACAGGACTATATATATACACACACACACACACATTCACACATCTTAGCACTATATTCCCTAGATAAACTCTTATTTACCTTACACACAGGGATGATATGTGTAAACACGCATTAAAAACAATAGACTATAACGTTAGATCACACAGGACTTTCCCACGACCAGACAACCCCCCCCCCCCCTCCAGGCTCTCTCGGTGATAACTTTGGGATTTCCTGCTGACAGACACGTTGAAGCTTCCCTCGGTGGAACACATGTCCAGGCAGTCACCAGACATAATGAGGCTTCCTTGGCCAGCCAATCAACACAATGACCCTCAGTGTGTGTGTGTGTGTGTGTGTGTGTGTGTGTGTGTGTGTGTGTGTGTGTGTGTGTGTGTGGTGTGTGTGTGTGTGTATTCACCTAGTTGTGTTTGCGGGGGTTAAGCTCTGATCTTTTGGCCCGCCTCTCAAGTGTCAATCAATCACCTGTTACTAACTACTAACTAATTTCACACACACACACACACACACACACACACACACACACACACACACACACACACGCACACACACACACACCAGGAAGCAGGCCGTAACATCTGTCTAACTCCCAGGTATCTATTTACTGCTAGGTAACAGGAGCATCAGACACGTGCCAGCCCACGTGTTGCTGGGATACCAAGACACGTGCCAGCCCACGTGCTGCTGGTATACCAAGACGTGCACCAGCCCACGTGTACGACGCCATGCTGCCTCCAATGCATTATATATAAAAATCTAACCATTTCTGACATCTTCTCAGACAATCTTATATTAAAATCATATCTAATTTATACAGCTTTAGCCATCCGAGTACCACTGTTTCTACATATAGAGTAGTGAGGAAGACACGGCCAAGATTACAATTATCTGCAATAGGTTGATAGCGTGCACGAGGGCTCCACTGCAGGAGGCTTGGTGCATAGGGTACAGCAACTCCAGCAACAAGCAAATCACCAGCCCGGACCTCATCCAGAAGTTATCACCACCAAGCATCCCGTCAGAGGGCCAGCATCCGCCCCACTTATCTCACCTGTGGCACCGGTACACCTGGGGCACCAGTACATTTGGGGCACCTGTACACCTGGGGCACCGGTACACCTGTGGCACCGGTACACCTGGGGCACCAGTACATTTGGGGCACCTGTACACCTGGGGCACCGGTACACCTGTGGCACCGGTACACCTGGGGCATCAGTACACCTGTACACCTGGGGCACCAGTACACCTGTGGCACCGGTACACCTGGGGCACCAGTACACCTGGGCACCAGTACACCTGGGGCACCAGTACACCTGGGGCACCAGTACACCTGTGGCACCGGTACACCTGGGGCACCAGTACACCTGGGCACCAGTACACCTGTGGCACCGGTACACCTGGGGCACCAGTACACCTGTGGCACCGGTACACCTGGGGCACCAGTACACCTGGGCACCAGTACACCTGGGCACCAGTACACCTGGGGCACCAGTACACCTGGGCACCAGTACACCTGTGGCACCGTACACCTGGGGCACAGTACACCTGGCACCAGTACACCTGTGGCACCGGTACACCTGGGGCACCAGTACACCTGTGGCACCAGTACACCTGGGGCACCTGTACACCTGGGGCACCTGTACACCTGGGGCACCAGTACACCTGTGGTACCGGTACACCTGGGGCACCAGTACACCTGTACACCTGGGGCACTAGTACACCTGTGGCACCGGTACACCTGGGGCACCAGTACACCTGGACACTGGTACACCTGGGGCACCAGTACACCTGGGCACCGGTACACCTGGGGCACCAGTACACCTGTACACCTGGGCACCAGCACACCTGGGGCACCGGTACACCTGGGGCACCAGTACACCTGGACACTGGTACACCTGGGGCACCAGTACACCTGGGGCACCAGTACACCTGGGCACCAGTACACCTGTACACCTGGGGCACCAGTACACCTGTGGCACCGGTACACCTGGGGCACCAGTACACCTGGGGCACCAGTACACCTGGGCACCGGTACACCTGGGGCACCAGTACACCTGGGGCACCAGTACACCTGGGGCACCGGTACACCTGGGGCACCAGTACACCTGGGGCACCAGTACACCTGGGCACCGGTACACCTGGGGCACCAGTACACCTGGGGCACCGGTACACCTGGGGCCCGGTACACCTGGGGCACCGGTACACCTGGGCACCAGTACACCTGGGGCACCAGTACACCTGGGGCACCAGTACACCTGGGGCACCAGTACACCTGGGGCACCAGTACACCTGGGCACCAGTACACCTGGGGCACCAGTACACCTGGGCATCAGTACACCGGTACACCTGGGGCACCAGTACACCTGGGGCACCAGTACACCTGGGGCACCAGTACACCTGGGCACCAGCACACCTGGGGCACCGGTACACCTGGGGCACCAGTACACCTGGGGCAACAGTACACCTGGGGCACCAGTACACCTGGGGCACCAGTACACCTGGCACCAGTACACCTGGGCACCAGTACACCTGTACACCTGGGCACCAGTACACCTGTGGCACCGGTACACCTGGGGCACCAGTACACCTGAGCACCAGCACACCTGGGGCACCGGTACACCTGGGGCACCAGTACACCTGGGCACCAGTACACCTGTACACCTGGGGCACCAGTAAACCTGTGGCACCGGTACACCTGGGGCACCAGTACACCTGTACACCTGGGGCACCAGTACACCTGTGGCACCGGTACACCTGGGGCACCAGTACACCTGGACACTGGTACACCTGGGGCACCAGTACACCTGGGCACCAGTACACCTGGGGCACCAGTACACCTGGGGCACCAGTACACCTGGGGCACCAGTACACCTGGGCACCAGTACACCTGGGGCACTGGTATACCTGGGGCACCTGTACACCTGGGGCACCTGTACACCTGGGGCACCTGTACACCTGGGGCACCAGTACACCTGGGCACCAGTACACCTGGGCACCGGTACACCTGGGCACCGGTACACCTGGGCACCGGTACACCTGGGCACCAGTACACATGGGCACCAGTATACCTGGGCACCAGTACACCTGGGGCACCAGTACACCTGGGCACCGGTACACCTGGGCACCAGTACACCTGGGCACCAGTACACCTGGGGCACCAGTACACCTGGGCACCAGTACACCTGGGCACCAGTACACCTGGGCACCAGTACACCTGGGCACCAGTACACCTGGGCACCGGTACACCTGGGCACCAGTACACCTGGGCACCAGTACACCTGGGCACCAGTACACCTGGGCACCAGTACACCTGGGCACCGGTACACCTGGGCACCAGTACACCTGGGCACCAGTACACCTGGGCACCAGTACACCTGGGCACGGGTACTCCCCGCTGGCCTCACAAACACAACCAACGTTGTCGCTTAAACTCTACAATCACTCAATGATTTCCAATTTCATCCCATCACCACAGTACACGTCGTGGCAGCAAATGAATGACCTAACTAGACACAGTAAGGTATGGTTTACCATTGTTGGGGAGAGGATGCGTGTTAAGACTTATCAAGGTCCTTGTAGGCACCGGCTGACCCTCACCGGTAGAGACTGACTCCGGAGCACCTATTTACCGCTAGGTGAACAGATGCATTAGGGAAAAGGTGCCCCCCAACTATTATAACCCGCTCGGGAATCGAGTTCACAACCCCCGACAGAGTGGAGAGCGAAGCCCACTGTGCCACAGCCATGCCTTTTGTAACGCGCGAGTGAAGTAGTGTTATTATTATTATTAAACATCTTTATTGACAAAATTAATTCCAATTTGCCTAGTGTTACTTACCTTTGTCGAGGAGCCTAAACTTGCGGTGGACGAGCCTGGAGGAGGGCTGGAGGAGGCGGTGGTGGGCGTGTTGGCGGGGGTGTCAGAGGTGGTGGAGTGCTCGGTGAGGGTGTCAGAGTCGCCCAGGCTGCTGCTGGGGCGCCGGCGGTGGTGGTGACGGTAGATGGAGAGCAGCAGATCGTCCACTAGCGACCGCCTCCGCTGGCTGCTGCTGCTGCTGCTCCATCTGCTGCTGACGGAGGAACACGCGTTAATCTCCCACACATGACCACTCTCACCCTCCTTCCTGATGCAGTCTTCTGATTAACAATAATCACACAGTAGACTAATACTGGTCTTCTGTGTGACTATTTAGCAACGTCAAGACCATGATGGATGCGGTGTTTAAGGAAATAATCGCCAGCATGAACAATGATGAGTTTAATTCCCTCATGCGGCCTCAATATACATGTCACACTCTCCTGTGTCTGGGAAACGTGTAACAACCTTCGTCAGGCTCACGGGAACACTTCAAACCATTGACCTCTCGACATTTTCGCGGGAAAATAAACCGTTGACTTTTCGAACACCGAGTTTCCCTTAACTATTACATTTCTCTATATCTTTGCTTGGAAAACGTGGCCTTCCTGATAACATATCGGAAAAGGAATATTTAGGAAAACTTAGAAAGTCACATCAAGTGTTGTAAAAACATACTTCTTTTCCAACACTTAAGGTCTACCGTCTCTGGAGGGTTATAAATGCCATACCTTACAACCTACTAACCAATGTGCAAGTGTACATTAGCACACTTAAAGTAAACTTAATACATACACAACGATACACGGAATATACCACTGTGTATTCATTTATTATATTCTCAATACAGCCTTCCCCCTAACATAGGCTCTCTCCACTCAGGCTATTTGTCTGAAAATGTCAATAATTTTAAACATTAAATTCTTGAACCTAACCTCCATAAAATAAAATGTATACTCAGTGAAATTGATATAAAATTTGTGTGGTTGACTATCCAAATCTTCATTAATCGTTTCGCCAAACAATAAGTGTGACCGTATCAAATAGGGGTGACTCCTGAAATGAAGTCAACCCATATTTAACAGGACGGAGCGCGGAAGACGACACGGTGACAATAACAACCAAAAATTAATACACCAGAAGCTTGAGTATAACAAATCGCAAAGTACGAGCCAAACAGCTACAGTTCCACAGGAAAAAATAAGACGGTAAAAGATCGCATTAAGAAGAGGGAGCAATGTTACAGGAAAACACAGCATGTAGACAAGAGACTCCTGGTCTCAAAAAGCTTGTAAAGCAAAACCAAAGTGGAATGTAATGGGAGAAGCTGTGGAAGCTACCTCCATTCATCCACCAACTTCAACGCTGCTGCTGCTGCTACTGTTGCTGCTGCTCACTACCAGTAGTGATAGCCAAGCCGTGATAGGTAAGCACACACCCCCCCAAAACACAGCCACACCCATGTTATGGGTGGCAGACCACCTCTATCATTACCGGGGGAGGCAAGGAGGGGGAGTGATGGATCGGACAGGGAGACTGAGGGAGGGGAATGAATAGAACAGGGAGAGCGAGAAGGGAGTTAAGTCAAAAGGAGGTGGTGAAGAAATTAATCGAGTCGACCTAATAGAGTTGGTGGAAAGGGAAGAGAGCGATTGGTGGCATGGTTGTGTCGATTATGAGGTCAAGGTCGAGCAAGAAGGGCCATGAGGCTGGGGTCACACTTGCAGGGATTAATAAGGGAAGGTTGCTGTTATTTTGACCGACAAGGGTAAAAAGTATCCCCACAGGAAGGTAACTTGTGACATCAATGTCCCTCTCTTACACGGTTCCATTACTGCAACTTTTACACCAATATAAAGATAAGAATTAAAAACACTGCAGAAGGCCTATTATCCCAGGCGCTGCAGCTCGCATCATCCTGCTACTGTCATCAGTTATTATCATGGTTACTATATGCAAGCCTAACAAAGTTATTATCACAACACAAACGTCAGAGGAATTATAGAAGACAGCGTCCGTCTGGGGGTTCTTCTTGAGGTTATGCTGAGATGATTTCGGGGCTTTTCAGTGTCCCCGCGGCCCGGTCCTCAACCAGGCCTCCACCCCCAGGAAGCAGCCCGTGACAGCTGACTAACACCCAGGTACCTATTTTACTGCTAGGTAACAGGGGCATGGGGTGAAAGAAACTCTGCCCAATGTTTCTCGCCGGCGCCTGGGATCGAACCCAGGACCACAGGATCACAAGTCCAGCGTGCTGTCCGCTCGGCCGACCGGCTCGACCGGTGGCTCAAGACACTGCTTTCATCCCACGTTTTTCCCGTTCCAAACATTTTCTCAATAAAACTTGTATGCGAGGCACATAAAGAATTAGACCCTACTTCCGCGTAGTCATTAAGTAATCGCTGCTATGTAAGAGCTCCCAGGCAAGAGCGCCCAGGCAAGAGCGCCCAGGCAAGAGCGCCCAGGCAAGAGCGCCCAGGCAAGAGCGCCCCAGGTAAGGGCTCCCAGGCAAGAGCGCCCAGGTAAGGGCTCCCAGGCAAGGGCTCCCAGGTAAGGGCTCCCAGGTAAGGGCTCCCAGGCAAGAGCGTCCCAGGCAAGAGCGCCCAGGCAAGAGCGCCCAGGTAAGGGCTCCCAGGTAAGGGCTCCCAGGCAAGAGCGTCCCAGGTAAGGGCTCCCAGGTAAGGGCTCCCAGGCAAGAGCGTCCCAGGCAAGAGCACCCCAGGCAAGAGCGCCCAGGCAAGAGCGCCCAGGTAAGGGCTCCCAGGCAAGAGCGCCCAGGTAAGGGCTCCCAGGCAAGAGCGCCCAGGCAAGAGCACCCCAGGCAAGAGCGCCCAGGTAAGGGCTCCCAGGCAAGAGCGCCCCAGGCAAGAGCGCCCAGGTAAGGGCTCCCAGGCAAGAGCGCCCAGGTAAGGGCTCCCAGGCAAGAGCGCCCAGGCAAGAGCACCCCAGGCAAGAGCGCCCAGGTAAGGGCTCCCAGGCAAGGGCTCCCAGGTAAGGGCTCCCAGGTAAGGGCTCCCAGGCAAGAGCGTCCCAGGCAAGAGCGCCCAGGCAAGAGCGCCCAGGTAAGGGCTCCCAGGTAAGGGCTCCCAGGCAAGAGCGTCCCAGGTAAGGGCTCCCAGGTAAGGGCTCCCAGGCAAGAGCACCCCAGGCAAGAGCGCCCCAGGCAAGACCGCCCCAGGCAAGAGCACCCCAGGCAAGAGCGCCCCAGGCAAGAGCGCCCAGACGCCATCACAGGTGTTGCCAGAGCCTCGCGTCTAATAACCAACTCAACTCACAAACTTGTCACGTAAGGGTCTACATGCACTCCTTCACCGCTAAAAATATACTCGTGAACTTTCACCAGAAATATAACATTACATATTTTACCTTCCACCAAATTGAAAATGAGCAAAATATATACCAGGCGATACTCCCTTTAATTTCAACTTCGAATAAACGCAGTAATATTTTCAATGTCGGAAGATTGACCCTTAATAGAGTTGGGTCTTAGAATCGGAAGACTAAGACTCGACTCTATTGGGGGTTAAATAAGTCTCACATTAAGACGTGGGATCGAAGTCAACTTTCTGGTGTCTATCACCACATATAGTAACTATTTGGTGATAAGTACAACTATTTATGACCACTTGCAACCACTTTACAACCACTTGCCGAAAACGCTATGCGTATTAGTGGCTTTAGGTATCGTATGTACTATCTCTATCTTTAAATTCCAACATTATGTTTGTAAATCATCTTCCATGTATGTACCTTTACCTGAATAAAAAATCTATCAATTTGAGGAAGACGGCGGGGTTCGTGAGCCACACACACAAATGCCGCGCGGCCGACCACAGGGCCTGCTGACGCCGCCACCACCATCCGGCTTCAGTGATATCCCTTAATACCATCAACTTTGTTATTGCAGAGTGAACCACTCTCCCAGGTGGGTTCTCCCCCCAGGTGGGCTCCCCCCAGGTGGGCTCTCCCCCCAGGTGGGCTCTCCCCAGGTGGGCTCTCCCCCAGGTGGGCTCTCCCCCAGGTGGGCTCTCCCCCAGGTGGGCTCCCCCCAGGTGGGCTCTCCCCCAGGTGGGCTCTCCCCCAGGTGGCTCTCCCCCCAGTGGGCTCTCCCCCCAGGTGGACTCTCCCCCAGTAAGCTCTCCCCCAGGTGGGCTCTCCCCCAGGGGGCTCTCCCCCCAGGTGGGCTCTCCCCCCAGGTGGGCTCTCCCCCAGGTGGGCTCTCCCCCCAGGTGGGCTCTCCCCCCAGGTGGGCTCTCCCCCCAGGTGGGCTCTCCCCTAGGTGGGCTCTCCCCCCCAGGTGGGCTCTCCCCCCGGTGGGCTCTCCCCCCAGGTGGGCTCTCCCCCAGGTAAGCTCTCCCCCAGGTGGGCTCCCCCCCAGGTGGGCTCTCCCCCCAGGTGGGCTCTCCCCCTAGGTGGCTCTCCCCCCAGGTGGGCTCTCCCCCCAGGTGGGCTCTCCCCCCAGGTGGGCTCTCCCCCCAGGTGGCTTTCCCCCAGGTGGGCTCTCCCCCCAGGTGGGCTCTCCCCCCAGGAGGGCTCTCCCCCCAGGTGGGCTCTCCCCCCAGGTGGGCTCTCCCCCCAGGTGGGCTCTCCCCCCGGGTGGGCTCTCCCCTAGGTGGCTCTCCCCCAGGTAAGCTCTCCCCCAGGTGGGCTCTCCCCCCAGGTGGGCTCTCCCCCAGGTGGGCTCTCCCCTAGGTGGACTCTCCCCCCAGGTAAGCTCTCCCCCCAGGTGGGCTCTCCCCCAGGTGGGCTCTCCCCCCAGGTGGGTTCTCCCCCAGGTGGGCCTCCCCCCGGGGGGCTCTCCCCCCAGGTGGACTCTCCCCCAGGTAAGCTCTCCCCCAGGTGGTCTTCCCCCAGGTGGGCTCTCCCCCCAGGTGGGCTCTCCCCCCAGGTGGGCTCTCCCCCCAGGTGGGCTCTCCCTCCCAGGTGGGCTCTCCCCCAGGTGGACTCTCCCCCCAGGTAAGCTCTCCCCCAGGTGGTTCTCCCCCAGGTGGCTCTCCCCCAGGTGGCTCTCCCCCCAGGTGGGCTCTCCCCCAGGTGGGCTCTCCCCCCCCAGGTGGGCTCCCCCCTAGGTGGACTCTCCCCCC
>WNGS01008678.1:16223-27013 GCA_020271785.1 Procambarus virginalis
CGTGTATCGCGCTGCTGCTGGACACTTTTCCCTATTAAGGTCTCTCAATAGCTCGCTCGATAGAGCTTGGACTTCACACGCAAGGGGTCAAGGGTTCGAGTCTCCTAGAGCCCAGGTGACAGGCATGAATGGTCTAGCAGGTCTATTGGACAGAATAATAGAACCGGTCAGAAGAGAGAAAGATGCTTATTGACCGGCATTCTGAGTGGCATTGGGGGGGGGAGGGGAGCTGGGACAGATTGTCCAAGGAGCTGTTAAGGTCCAATATAGCACAATCGGTACTATCTTTTTTTTGGGGGGGGGAGGGGGGGGGGTCATTGTAACCTCTTAAATTGTTGGTGAATGTTAATCCTTCTATGTCAAAATGATATCTTTGATTTAGACTGTTGTAGACCTGTTTAGTTCAGCTATATTGAAGTGATTCGTCTAAGATATTACAAAGATTCAGAATCACAAACGGAATCATTTTTAAAGCAACGATAAACGTAGCTTCGAAATTTATATCTAGAGTCTAGGTCCGAGCGAAACGGGTCTAGGTCGGGCGAAACGGGTCTAGGTCCGGGCGAAACGGGTCTAGGTCCGGGCGAAACGGGTCTAGGTCCGAGCGTAACGGGTCTAGGTCCGGGCGAAACGGGTCTAGGTCCGGGCGAAACGGGTCTAGGTCCGGGCGAAAAGGGTCTAGGTCCGGGCGAAACGGGTCTAGGTCCGGGCGAAACGGGTCTAGGTCCGGGCGAAACGGTCTAGGTCCGGCGAAACGGGTCTAGGTCCGAGCGTAACGGGTCTAGGTCCGAGCGAAACGGGTCTAGGTCCGGGCGAAACGGGTCTAGGTCCGGGCGAAACGGGTCTAGGTCCGGGCGAAACGGGTCTAGGTCCTATGAGCCTGTGCGTACATACCTACCTGTGCGCACATGCCTACCTCCGTACATGCCCGCCTGTGTGTACATGCCCGCCTGTGTGTACATGCCCGCCTGTGCGCACATGCCCGCCTGTGTGTACATGCACGCCTGTGCGTACATGCCCGCCTGTGCGTACATGCCCGCCTGTGTGTACATGCACGCCTGTGCGTACATGCCCGCCTGTGCGTACATGCCCGCCTGTGCGTACATGCCTACCTGTGCGTACATGCCCGCCAGTGCGTACATGCCCGCCTGTGCGTACATGCCTACCTGTGCGTACATGCCCGCCTGTGTGTACATGCCCGCCTGTGCGTACATGCCCGCCTGTGTGTACATGCCCGCCAGTGCGTACATGCCCGCCTGTGCGTACATGCCCGCCTGTGCGTACATGCACGCCTGTGCGTACATGCCCGCCAGTGCGTACATGCCCGCCAGTGCGTACATGCCCGCCTGTGCGTACATGCCCGCCAGTGCGTACATGCCCGCCAGTGCGTACATGCCCGCCTGTGCGTACATGCCCGCCAGTGTGTACATGCCCGCCAGTGCGTACATGCCCGCCTGTGCGTACATGCCCGCCTGTGCGTACATGCCCGCCAGTGTGTACATGCCCGCCAGTGCGTACATGCCCGCCTGTGCGTACATGCCCGCCTGTGCGTACATGCCCGCCAGTGCGTACATGCCCGCCTGTGCGTACATGCCCGCCTGTGCGTACATGCCCGCCAGTGTGTACATGCCCGCCAGTGCGTACATGCCCGCCTGTGCGTACATGCCCGCCAGTGTGTACATGCCCGCCAGTGTGTACATGCCCGCCTGTGCGTACATGCCCGCCAGTGCGTACATGCCCGCCAGTGTGTACATGCACGCCTGTGCGTACATGCCCGCCAGTGTGTACATGCACGCCTGTGCGTACATGCCCGCCAGTGCGTACATGCCCGCCAGTGTGTACATGCACGCCTGTGCGTACATGCCCGCCTGTGCGTACATGCCCGCCAGTGTGTACATGCCCGCCAGTGCGTACATGCCCGCCAGTGCGTACATGCCCGCCAGTGTGTACATGCCCGCCAGTGCGTACATGCCCGCCTGTGCGTACATGCACGCCTGTGCGTACATGCCCGCCTGTGCGTACATGCCCGCCAGTGCGTACATGCCCGCCTGTGCGTACATGCCCGCCTGTGCGTACATGCCTACCTGTGCGTACATGCCCGCCAGTGCGTACATGCCCGCCTGTGCGTACATGCCCGCCTGTGCGTATGCGTACATGCCCGCCTGTGCGTACATGCCTACCTGTGCGTACATGCCCGCCTGTGCGCACATGCCCGCCAGTGCGTACATGCCCGCCAGTGCGTACATGCCCGCCTGTGCGTACATGCCTACCTGTGCGTACATGCCCGCCAGTGCGTACATGCCCGCCAGTGCGTACATGCCCGCCAGTGCGTACATGCCCGCCTGTGTGTACATGCCCGCCAGTGCGTACATGCCCGCCTGTGCGTACATGCCCGCCTGTGTGTACATGCCCGCCTGTGTGTACATGCCCGCCAGTGCGTACATGCCCGCCTGTGTGTACATGCCCGCCAGTGCGTACATGCCCGCCAGTGCGTACATGCCCGCTAGTGTGTACATGCCCGCCAGTGTGTACATGCCCGCCAGTGTGTACATGCCCGCTAGTGTGTACATGCCCGCCAGTGTGTACATGCCCGCCAGTGCGTACATGCCCGCCTGTGTGTACATGCCCGCCAGTGTGTACATGCCCGCCAGTGCGTACATGCCCGCCAGTGTGTACATGCCCGCCAGTGTGTACATGCCCGCCAGTGTGTACATGCCCGCCAGTGCGTACATGCCCGCCAGTGTGTACATGCCCGCCAGTGTGTACATGCCCGCCAGTGTGTACATGCCCGCCAGTGTGTACATGCCCGCTAGTGTGTACATGCCCGCCAGTGTGTACATGCCCGCCAGTGCGTACATGCCCGCCTGTGTGTACATGCCCGCCAGTGCGTACATGCCCGCCAGTGCGTACATGCCCGCCAGTGTGTACATGCCCGCCAGTGTGTACATGCCCGCCAGTGTGTACATGCCCGCCAGTGTGTACATGCCCGCCAGTGCGTACATGCCCGCCAGTGCGTACATGCCCGCCAGTGCGTACATGCCCGCCAGTGCGTACATGCCCGCCTGTGTGTACATGCCCGCCTGTGCGTACATGCCCGCCTGTGTGTACATGCCCGCCTGTGTGTACATGCCCGCCAGTGCGTACATGCCCGCCAGTGCGTACATGCCCGCCAGTGTGTACATGCCCGCCAGTGCGTACATGCCTACCTGTGCGTACATGCCCGCCAGTGCGTACATGCCTACCTGTGCGTACATGCCCGCCAGTGCGTACATGCCTACCTGTGCGTACATGCCCGCCAGTGCGTACATGCCCGCCTGTGTGTACATGCCCGCCAGTGCGTACATGCCCGCCTGTGTGTACATGCCCGCCAGTGCGTACATGCCTACCTGTGCGTACATGCCCGCCAGTGCGTACATGCCCGCCTGTGTGTACATGCCCGCCTGTGTGTACATGCCCGCCAGTGCGTACATGCCCGCCAGTGCGTACATGCCCGCCAGTGCGTACATGCCCGCCTGTGTGTACATGCCCGCCTGTGTGTACATGCCCGCCTGTGCGTACATGCCCGCCAGTGCGTACATGCCCGCCAGTGCGTACATGCCCGCCTGTGTGTACATGCCCGCCTGTGTGTACATGCCCGCCAGTGTGTACATGCCCGCCTGTGTGTACATGCCCGCCAGTGCGTACATGCCCGCCAGTGCGTACATGCCCGCCTGTGTGTACATGCCCGCCTGTGTGTACATGCCCGCCAGTGCGTACATGCCCGCCAGTGCGTACATGCCCGCCTGTGTGTACATGCCCGCCTGTGTGTACATGCCCGCCAGTGCGTACATGCCCGCCAGTGTGTACATGCCCGCCAGTGCGTACATGCCCGCCTGTGTGTACATGCCCGCCAGTGCGTACATGCCCGCCAGTGCGTACATGCCCGCCTGTGTGTACATGCCCGCCAGTGCGTACATGCCCGCCAGTGTGTACATGCCCGCCTGTGTGTACATGCCCGCCAGTGCGTACATGCCCGCCAGTGCGTACATGCCCGCCAGTGTGTACATGCCCGCCAGTGTGTACATGCCCGCCAGTGCGTACATGCCCGCCAGTGTGTACATGCCCGCCAGTGCGTACATGCCCGCCTGTGTGTACATGCCCGCCAGTGCGTACATGCCCGCCAGTGCGTACATGCCCGCCTGTGTGTACATGCCCGCCAGTGCGTACATGCCCGCCAGTGTGTACATGCCCGCCTGTGTGTACATGCCCGCCAGTGCGTACATGCCCGCCAGTGCGTACATGCCCGCCAGTGTGTACATGCCCGCCAGTGTGTACATGCCCGCCAGTGCGTACATGCCCGCCAGTGCGTACATGCCCGCCTGTGTGTACATGCCCGCCTGTGTGTACATGCCCGCCAGTGCGTACATGCCCGCCAGTGTGTACATGCCCGCCAGTGCGTACATGCCCGCCTGTGTGTACATGCCCGCCAGTGCGTACATGCCCGCCAGTGCGTACATGCCCGCCTGTGTGTACATGCCCGCCTGTGCGTACATGCCCGCCAGTGCGTACATGCCCGCCAGTGCGTACATGCCCGCCTGTGTGTACATGCCCGCCAGTGCGTACATGCCCGCCAGTGCGTACATGCCCGCCTGTGTGTACATGCCCGCCAGTGCGTACATGCCCGCCTGTGTGTACATGCCCGCCAGTGCGTACATGCCTACCTGTGCGTACATGCCCGCCTGTGCGTACATGCCCGCCTGTGCGTACATGCCCGCCTGTGCGTACATGCCCGCCAGTGCGTACATGCCCGCCAGTGCGTACATGCCCGCCTGTGCGTACATGCCCGCCTGTGCGTACATGCCTACCAGTGCGTACATGCCCGCCAGTGCGTACATGCCTACCTGTGCGTACATGCCCGCCTGTGCGTACATGCCCGCCTGTGCGTACATGCCCGCCAGTGCGTACATGCCCGCCTGTGCGTACATGCCTACCTGTGCGTACATGCCCGCCTGTGCGTACATGCCTACCTGTGCGTACATGCCCGCCTGTGCGTACATGCCCGCCTGTGCGTACATGCCCGCCTGTGCGTACATGCCCGCCTGTGCGTACATGCCCGCCTGTGCGTACATGCCCGCCTGTGCGTACATGCCCGCCTGTGCGTACATGCCCGCCTGTGCGTACATACCTACCTGTGCGCACATGCCTACCTGTGCGTACATGCCTACCTGTGCGTACATGCCCGCCTGTGCGTACATACCTACCTGTGCGCACATGCCTACCTGTGCGTACATGCCTACCTGTGCGTACATGCCCGCCTGTGCGTACATGCCCGCCTGTGCGTACATGCCCGCCTGTGCGTACATACCTACCTGTGCGTACATGCCCGCCTGTGCGTACATACCTACCTGTGCGTACATGCCTACCTGTGCGTACATGCCCGCCTGTGCGTACATACCTACCTGTGCGTACATGCCCGCCTGTGCGTACATACCTACCTGTGCGTACATGCCTACCTGTGCGTACATGCCCGCCTGTGCGTACATACCTACCTGTGCGTACATGCCCACCTGTGCGTACATGCCCGCCTGTGCGTACATACCTACCTGTGCGTACATGCCCGCCAGTGCGTACATGCCCGCCTGTGCGTACATGCCCGCCTGTGCGTACATGCCCACCTGTGCGTACATGCCCGCCTGTGCGTACATGCCCGCCTGTGCGTACATGCCCGCCTGTGCGTACATGCCCGCCTGTGCGTACATGCCTACCTGTGCGTACATGCCCGCCTGTGCGTACATGCCCGCCTGTGCGTACATGCCTACCTGTGCGTACATGCACGCCTGTGAGCACATGCCCGCCTGTGCGCACATGCCCGCCTGTGCGTACATGCCTACCTGTGCGCACATGCCTACCTGTGCGCACATGCCCGCCTGTGCGCACATGCCTACCTGTGCGTACATGCCCGACTGTGCGCACATGCCTACCTGTGCGTACATGCCCGCCTGTGCGTACATACCTACCTGTGCGTACATGCCCGACTGTGCGCACATGCCTACCTGTGCGCACATGCCCGCCTGTGCGCACATGCCTACCTGTGCGTACATGCCCGACTGTGCGCACATACCTACCTGTGCGTACATGCCCGCCTGTGCGTACATACCTACCTGTGCGTACATGCCCGCCTGTGCGTACATGCCCGCCAGTGCGTACATGCCCGCCAGTGCGTACATGCCCGCCAGTGCGTACATGCCCGCCTGTGCGTACATACCTACCTGTGCGTACATGCCTACCTGTGCGTACATGCCCGCCTGTGCGTACATGCCCGCCTGTGCGTACATGCCCGCCTGTGCGTACATGCACGCCTGTGCGTACATGCCTACCTGTGCGTACATGCCCGCCTGTGCGTACATGCCGCCTGTGCGTACATGCCTACCTGTGCGTACATGCCTACCTGTGCGTACATGCCCGCCTGTGCGTACATGCACGCCTGTGCGTACATGCACGCCTGTGCGTACATGCCCGCCTGTGCGTACATGCACGCCTGTGCGTACATGCCCGCCTGTGCGTACATGCACGCCTGTGCGTACATGCACGCCTGTGCGTACATGCACGCCTGTGCGTACATGCCCGCCTGTGCGTACATGCCCGCCTGTGCGTACATGCACGCCTGTGCGTACATGCCCGCCTGTGCGTACATGCCTACCTGTGCGTACATGCCCGCCAGTGCGTACATGCCTACCTGTGCGTACATGCCCGCCAGTGCGTACATGCCTACCTGTGCGTACATGCCCGCCAGTGTGTACATGCCCGCCTGTGCGTACATGCACGCCTGTGAGCACATGCGCGCCTGTGCGTACATGCACGCCTGTGAGCACATGCCTACCTGTGCGTACATACCTACCTGTGCGTACATGCCCGCCTGTGCGCACATGCCTACCTGTGCGTACATGCCCGCCTGTGCGTACATGCCTACCTGTGCGTACATGCCCGCCTGTGCGTACATGCCTACCTGTGCGTACATGCCCGCCTGTGCGTACATGCCTACCTGTGCGTACATGCCCGCCAGTGCGTACATGCCCGCCAGTGCGTACATGCGCCCTTATCTCCCCTCCTGTACACACACAGATCATATCACTCGTAAATCCCAAAATATCAGCCTTCTGCTGCCCAAATTTTTGGCCATTCGCAGCCATTTTGTGGAATATATTTTGATCCAGACCTTTGATCTCCACACCTGCTTTTTTGGGTGTGGAATTCTGTTCTGGAATTACAGTGGGTGTAACTTTTTTTATGTAGACTATTTGTTTTAATCATCTCCTCCCTCCCCCCTCTCCCACACACACAACACACACACACCACGCACACACACACACACACCCACACACACACACACAGAATGCCCCAATAACGCACCCTCGCCTTGCAAGAAGAAAACCCTTAGATTACACTGTCGTGTTTTCTAAACATAACTTTAAGGGTGAGAGACAGCATTGCAGGGCAGCATTGCAAGGCAGCATTGCAAGGCAGCATTGCAAGGCAGCATTGCAAGGCAGCATTGCAAGGCAGCATTGCAAGGCAGCATTGCAAGGCAGCATTGCAAGGCAGCGTTGCATCTGGGAGTTCATACGTGCCGCTGGAAGTAAAAAGAGTCAGGTGTATGACACATGAATCCACATGTGGCAATGATCAATGTTACTCCCTATATCTTATATCCAACTTATAAGTTGTTACCAAGTTAGCTTCTATCTTAAAGAAGTTAGCAAAGTTAGCATGAATGTAATTACAGAGAAGCTGTTGGCTCAAGTAAGTCAATTCCTTTCTAAACTCAGCCAAACTCACTCGTATATTTGTCTAACCTGCGCTTGAAACAATCCAGCGGTTTCCCCCACATCTATTACGTGTCCCCCCCCGGTAATATTTTCCAGAAATTAACCACCTTGTTATCAAACCAGTATTTACCCAGGTCTTTCCTATACCTTTAACCAATGTACATCCCTATTCTCGTGTTCTGTTAATATCACTTGTTAAGGTTAAGCTATCTTAACTATCTTGTAAGGACTAAAAGAAAGCAAATTTATCACCGATTAAAGCAGTGTCTGGGATGCTCCCGGACGAGGTTCGATCCTCGTCACGGCCCTTGTGAATTTGTTCAATTTATCACCTGTTTGAAACAACTTTTTTTTTTCATCCATAGAATAATAATTTACTAAAAAAAAAAATCTCAAATATTCGTTATCAGAGTCCAGAGCAAGAGACGCCCAGACAAGTATTTACATGTGTCCTTACGAAACCTGTGCATCTTTTCTCGATCATGGAGGCAGCTTCGAAACCTGTTTCACACTATCGTCAATAATACATCGTATTAACGTAACCAAACGTAATGAACCCTAACCTAACCATAAGCTAACAATGGATAGAGAGTAGATAGTGGCACATCTAGTTCTAGATAGATAGATAGTAGATAGATAGTAGATCTATCGCATCTAGATAGTAGCCTAGTTCTCAATCCATTCCCTTGAGGGGATCTCGTCCCTGATAACAGGTTGCAAGGGACAAGAGAGGTCAGGGAAGGAAAGGTCTTAGATGATTTCGGGGCTTAGTGTCCCCACGGCCCGGTCCTCGACCAGGCCTCCACCCCCAGGAAGCAGCCCGTGACAGCTGACTAACACCCAGGTACCTATTTTACTGCTAGGTAACAGGGGGGCATAGGGTGAAAGAAACTCTGCCTATTGTTTTCTCGCCGGCGCCTGGGATCGAACCCAGGATCACAAGTCCAGCGTGTTGTCCGCTCGGCGCCGGCTCCCTTAAAGTAGACTAAATGAAAGGAACTGAAAGCATAGAAAATGGAGGAAGTTAGAGGAAAGTGAATTAGTGTTTTAATTAGTGTTTTAATTAGAATTAGTGAAAGTGAATTAGTGTTTAGTGAATTAGTTACTCTCCATTAACAATAAGGGAGAGGCTCTAAGGAACAGCTTTAACCACAATACACAATAAACGACGGAAAAAGCACAAGCTCTGTGAACAAATCTGACGAACAAATCTAAGTAAAAAGTTCTGAACAAGTCTGAACTAAAAAAACTAAACAGCAGCAAAAACGACATGAATAACAGAATCGAAAGACAACGAACTTATATATGTGATAAGTTGTAAAAGTTCGAATTTATCCAACACTTCCTTAATTTGTGGCGAAACCACTTGAGCGATAGAAGCGAAAACAACACACACACACACCACACACACACACACACACTGGTAGACGGTTGGAACAAGCGTTCCTTGTGTGTGTGTGGTATATATATATATATATATATATATATCATATCGTATATATATACTATATATATATATATATCATAATATACACTATATAGTATCTAAGGCTCCTTTCAGTCTCTGGAGACTATGGAGTTGCGCTCTGGCATGCTCTCCAGGGGCGCAAAGCCAGTGTAGGTCGATATGGAGGAGATGCTGTTACCCATGCAGCAGGTCCTCCACCCCCCCCTCCCTCTCTCCACCGTTGCCTGAAATTATAATTAGGGAAAGAAATCTATTGGCAAGTAAGGACAACAAGAAAATTTCAATCTAAAGCCAAAAGAAAAAAAAAAAGAAATTAAGCAGGAGTAAAAATAAAAATGGAATCTGAAATTCAATGTATATACCCCCCGCCGCGTAGTGGGGGGGGGAGGGAGGGAGGGGGTTGGGGGGACAAGGCATTCTAGACTGTGTGTGTGTGTCTTTCTCCAGAAACTCACACATTGGCTGCTAGAGTTAACTCGAGAAAGTGTAATGTAATGAAATTAGATGAAGGGGAGAGAGAGGCGGGGGGGGTGGCAATTATCAGAGTCAGTAAAGCTCCAAGCCATTACTACTATATAGGACATGGAAGGAGTCAGGATGGATATGTGATAGGTCAGGGGGGGGGGGGGAAGGATTGGTGGCCACCACTTGGACGATCGAGGTATTGAACGCCGACCTGCATGAAGCGAGACCGTCGCTCTACCGTCCAGCCCAAGTGGTTGGCGCAGGTGGCGAACACCAGGTACCATCTGGAGGCGAAATCCTGCAGAGTCAAATAGAGAGAAAGATTCGGGGGTTGAGTATCCACACCGAACCTGTCCCCAGAGGCCTCAATCAGAAGGATATCATCAGCGGCATATGCTAGACTGGCCAACATAAGAACTGATTCTAGAAACTTGTGTAAGGAACCATTCAGGACCCTGTATACCCACATATGTCAGACCAATCCTGGAATATGCAGCTCCAGCATGGAATCCATACCGAGTTAAACACAAGACAAAGTTAGAGAAGATTCAGCTGTATGCCACCAGACTAGTCCCGGATGTGAGAGGTATGAGCTACGCGGAAAGGCTACGGGAATGAACCTCACGTCCCCTGGAAGGCAGAATGTTATGGAGACATGATCACAACTTACAAAATCCACAGAAGAATTATTTAGCACAGGTAGAACAACGAACAAGGAGAACGCAGTGGAAACTGAGTATTCAAATAAGCCACAGAGACATTATATATACAAAAAATCAGTGTCAGAGTAGTTAACAATGGGAATGCATTAGGCAGTGATGTGGTGGACGTGGCTGACTCCCATACACAGTTTCAAATGTAGATATGATAGAGCCCAATAGGCCAGGAACCTGTACACCAGTTGATTGACAGTGAGAGGCGGGACCATAAAGAGCCAGAGCTCAACCCCCGCCAGCCCGACCACAGTGCCGAAGCCCCACTTCAAAAAGCACAAAGCTTGGCTTAAAGTCCAAACACTTACTTTAATACTGATTCCTAAACTCAAAGGTTGC
>WNGS01008679.1:0-20000 GCA_020271785.1 Procambarus virginalis
CTTAAAATTTACTCTTGGTAGAAGAATTTTATCTTGCATACCTTCTAATGTGGTTTTATGTTTAGCAGAGAAATTCCGCAGAAATATTTATGAGTTAGCTAAATTAACAGATGAATATGAGTTGATTCATTAAGTAACTTTTAAAAATAAAACTCAATCAAAGAGACAAGGATCTGGTCGAGCAGTAAACTCCTCCGTCAGATTTGGGTCCCACATGTACCCAACAGCAGGTCAAGGAAACACTTTTTCAAAGGTGCCAGGTGGTAAAGGGAATAATGTGAAACCAAAAGAGGATCACACCAGTAATAAATCTCACCCAGACTTGAAACAATGTTCCTACTGCCATAGAAAGAGACATGTTGTAAAACGTTGTTGGTTTCTTCACCCAGAAATGAGGCCTGTGTCACTTACAATATGTGAGGGGAGAAAAACCAAATGTGTAGCAAAAATAATGGGGAAAAAAGCACTTGCTATAAATCATTTTGGACATTTTATATCAAATGGGAAATTAAAGTGTGCAAATGGTTTGTGGCATGATGTGACAATTTTGAGGGATACAGGAGCATCCCAGTCTTTGCTATTAGAGTGTGTTTTACAATATATACAGTCTACAGAGATTGGGGAGATAATAATTATACAGGGAATCACTGGAGATTTCCAGACTGTACCCTTGAGGGAAGTAAACCATGAGTGTGATTTTATTAAAAGGAAAAGTTTAGTAGGTGTTAGTCCTAAATTCAATTGCTGGCGTTGATCTAATTGTGGGAATGATCTTGCTGGTAATCGAGTTAAAAGAGATGACCAACCAATAATGCTAATTAAGCCAGACGTGATTAGGGCACGGACAGATTCTGAGGACAAGGTAATGTACCAAATATGTGCCGTGACCAAGTCAAAATCAGTCTTAATTATCTGAAACTTCCAATAATGCGCCCCTCCCTATCTGGCCCATTGCCGTCGTCAGGGGACTTGGCGGGCAGCTGCTGGAGTGTGATGCTCCTTGGGTCAGTCCTCTGTCCTTTTAAGGCCTTATGCTCCTGCTGGTGCCTTTACCAATTTTGCCAGATGTCTTTTCCTTTTCCTTGTATTTCATTTTTCTCCCCCCCTCTTCTTCTTTCTAATTGTCATTTCCCGCCGACCTTTTGCCAGTCTTGATTATTCTTTTGGACTTCTTTTGTTTTGATGCCCGGATGTTTGGGGAGGCATATTTTCTCACCTCCTGTGGTGATCCTGTGGTCCCGGGTTCAATCCCGGGCTCCGGCGAGAAACAATGGGCAGAGTTTCTTTCACCCTATGCCCCTGTTACCTAGCAGTAAAATAGGTACCTGGGTGTTAGTCAGTTGTCACGGGCTGCCTCCTGGGGTGGAGGCCTGGTCGAGGACCGGGCCGCGGGGACACTAAAGCCCGGAAATCATCTCAAGATAACCTCAAGATAACCTCTAGAACTGTGGTACCAATGTCATGAGAGAGGGGACACTTTTATTGTCAATCCTCCTTTCGTCGCTGAGCCCGATCTCGACAATTCTTAAGGTGGCGTTTGTGGGGAGTATACACACGACACACCCCTGGGGGGGGGGGAGGGGCCCGGCAAGACCGGCAACATGTCTCTTGTTGGGTGTCCTATCCTCTAATTGTGGCTCCGTGGTGGGGGTGGGGGCACATTCGTGAATGAAAGTCTTTCCTCTCGTTTTTATGTTGACTACTGTTTCTCTTGTCCCTTCTCGGGCTCGTGTGGTGGGCGACCAAGCCCCCAAGTCGGACTGTGTTGGAAGACCAAGCTCTTTGGCCTCCGCTACATTGGGCCCTGACCTTGCTCCTCCTTTGACCCTCCTGACTACTCCCCTCAGCTCCCCTCCCTCCTCTGTGGTCGAGTCGAGCCACGAGACCCCAGTGATAACCACCTTGTTCCCTCGTTCTCAGTCTCTCATTGTGAGTACTGCGCCTTTTAACACCCCTCTCTCTCTCTGGGGTTTCTCAACACCGTCACCGCCACGGCCGCACTCGCACGATCCCTTCCCATACTAATGCGTACCATGCGTTGTTTGGTCCCACTTTGTGGGCTAAATACTTTCATCTCCTCCCTATGGATTCTACGTTTCCTGACGATTTCTCCCTCCGTAGACACCTTGTTGATTTAGTAGATGCCTCTGTTACTTTCAACCCCACCCGTCTCGGTACACGTGTCATTGCTGCTGCTTCTCAAGATGCAGCCACCCACTTAGCCGCCTAATCCTGCCTTGGCGAGACCCCTGTTTGGGTCTCCAAGAACGCTCGGTTAAATACCAGTGTTGGCACTGCTCTCCTCCCACACCATGTTGCAACCGGAGTTAGGAATTTATGGGACTGCCACAAAGATATTCAGAATATCCTCGAAGCCCAGGGCCATTCTCCAGGTGGACACGTTTACTCGTACCCCCTTGTGGTCGTCGCCGTCAGCCCCTTCGGGTGGTGAAGATTACCTTTGATGGTAGGACCCTTCTACCCTCTGTCATTCTTGCTGGTGTCAGGTGCTGCGTCCAGGAGTACATTCCCTCTCCTCGGCTCTGTAATAAGTGCTGGAAGTTTGGGCATGGTGCCCTTTGATGCTCGAGTACTGTCTCTCTCTGTCCCTTGTGTGGGGACGAAGTTCACTCTAAGTTGGAGTGCACTTCTCCCCAGGTTCGCTGTCTCAATTGCAGGGAGGCCCACTCTACCTTCTCCCGCACATGTATACATTACAAGCTTGAGGCAGTCGTCCTCAATTTGAAGCACCGGGAACGTTTGTCTTTTCTTGAAGCGAGGCGCCAAGTTCGCCATCTCCCCCCTTTTGCTGGCTTCTCTTATGCTTCCGTGTTGCGCTCTTCCTCTCCTCATTCTTCCCACCTTCCTCAGTCTCACAGCCATTTCCAGGCCTTAGATCCGGACACGCCCTCCACCTCCTTCCCTGTTCTTTTCGTTCTGTCCCAACGGATTCCCCTCCTAGTTCTCTGTTGTGGGTTCCCCTTCTTTCTATCCAGACTGTCATGTCTCCTGTGTCATCTTTCTCATCTCCCTCCGATCCTCCTTTCCATCCTTCTCCGTCTCTTAGCTCTCGATGCTGCCTATCTGTGCGGGCTGATGTCTATCACCCTCTCAGTGGTCATCGTGTTGTTTGCTCTCGTTCTTCTTCTCCTGTAGAGACGCTCGAGTCTGTTACCCTGTACGTTGTTGCTGCAACGCCTGTCTCTTTGAGTCAGAAGCGAAAGCCTGGCTCATCTCCTTCCTCCTCCCCAGTGGGTAAGAAGGTTTCGCTTTCTTCTTCGCCCCCCCCCTCCCCCTGAATCTACCACTCCATCCCCTCCCGTTTCGGTGGTCGTGCCCCTGTTCCCGCTAAGGAGGTTTCTTTGATCCCGCTCCTTCTCGGTTGCTGGCCTTGCTGAGGTGCGTTCTCCGGTTTCTGCCCCTCCTCCTGCTGTCCTTGACCCTCGATTGTCTCCTCCTCCAGACCCTGCTTGACCACCTCTGGTCTGTCCTCCTGCTCCCTTGCCTCCATCCTTACTCAGTTTACCCATGCCCCCCCGTAACACTGATCCTGATCCTGATCCTGCTCTTCTTTGACGTGCTGTGTTCCTTTTTAACCTTTGTTTCTTCATTATTCTCTGTTGTTGTCCTTTCTCTTTTTGTCGATGCCTATTTTTCAACAGAATATTCGTGGATATTACGTCTATTTCCATGAACTCCAACTTCTGATTTCACAGTTTTCGCCCCTTTGTGTCTGTCTCCAGGATCCGATGCTTGGTGCTCGTCCTGGTCGCTTCCATGGCTATTCCTTCCCCCCCCCTTCCCCAGCGGCGCAAAACTCTTCTGCTCTCTTGATTCATTCTGATGTTCCCTTCGTCTTCCCTTCTTTTTCCGTCGCCTCTCTAATGTTCTGCTGCACGTGTCTTTGTGCGGAAATGGTACATGGTTTGTTCCATTTATCTCCCCCGAAATGTCCTGCTTTCTCTTTCCGATCTTAAACACCTACTGGACTCCTTGCCGGAGCCTGTACTCCTGCTGGGTGATTTAAATTGTCGACATACCCTCTGGGGTGATGTTCTGACAAACACCTGAGGTCGCCTTCTCGAACCGTTCATCCTCTCTTCTGAATTCAGGTGAGCCCACTCATTTGGACTCTCGGATTCGCACCCTTTCCTGTCTTGATCTTTCTCTCTGCTCGTCGTCTCTTTACTTGGATTTCATGTGGCGGGTTCTTGATGACCTCCATGGCAGTGACCATTTCCCCATCCTTGTTACCTTTTTCTCTTTTCACCCTCCCCCTCTCCTTCCCTAGGTGGCAGTTTGCCAAGGCAGACTGGAACCTATTTACCCTCCGTGCTGCTCTCTTCGACCTTTCCATTCTGCCTCTTCCTCGCGCCCTCCTCCTTTTTCATGACACCATCTTCGACGCTGCCCTTCGATCTATTCCTCACTCTTCCTCTCGGGGAACGCGGAAGTGCGTTTCCTGGTGGAATATGGACTGTGCTCGGGCTGTCCACTGTAAACGTGTAGCCTGGAAGAGACACTGTCGCTGGCAGACGGCTGATTCTTTTCTTTTGTTTCTTAAGGCAAGTGCAGTGGCCCGTAGGACCATCCGTACAGCTTAGCGTGTAAGAACTCTTAGGTTTCATCCGTAAACCTTAGTGTTGGAACTCTTAGGTTTCCACCATTATGTCCGAAACTCCTCTGCCATAGATCTGGGAGCATATCTGCAAGATAGCGGGTTAGTTCGTTCCCGATGTCTCGCCGGTCCTACACCTCCGGGGTACTCTTGTGGCGGACCCGTTGCAGGTTGCGACTGATCTGGGTTCCCAATTTTCTTCTGTTATCTCTGGTTCTCATCTTCCTTAATCTTTCCTTCTTCGTAAACCTGTTCTTGAATCTCGTCCTTTAGATTTATGCACCCATCTCAGACTTCCCTATAACAATCCCTTCTCTCTCTCTGATCTTCAGTCTGCCCTAGCCCTCTACAGTTCTACGGCGGCGGGCTTCGAAGGCATTCATTATGAGATGCTTTGCCGTCTTCCTCCGTGCACGTCTCAGTATTTACTGAGTCTGTATAATCAGGTCTGGGAGTCATCAGTCCCTGAGGACTGGATTGATGCTGTTGTCCTCCCTGTTTGGAAACCAAGGTTTCTTGGGACATCCCCTCAGGACTTTCGCCCTATTGCCCTCACGAGTTGTCTTCAAACTCTTTGAACGTATGGTTAACGTTCGTCTGATGTGTTTCTTACAAACTATCACCACCTCTCTCCTTCTCAATTTGGTTTTTGCAAGTGCCGCAGCACAACAGATGTCCTGGTGAACTTGGAGGTCTTTATTCGTACTGCTTTTGCTGCGAAGACCTCTGTTGTTGCCGTCCTTTTTGACCTGGAAAAGGCTTACGACATCACCTGGAGATATCATATTCTGTCCCAACTTCCTTCATTTGGCCTTCGTGGTAGTCTCCCTCTCTTTCTCCAAAGCTTCCTCTTTCTTCATTTCTTTCGAGTGAGGCTTGGTACCACTCTCTCTGCCCCTTTTTGGCAATATGAGGGAGTACCCCAAGGTAGTGTTCTGAGCACTATACTTTTTCTAGTTGCCCTCAATGATCTTCTTTCCTCCCTCCCTTCCTTCTGGCCTCTTCTCCAGTCTCTATGTCGACGATCTTGCCCTTTGTTGTTGGGGTGATGATTCGCCTCTCCTTCAACGGCGGCTTCAACTTGTGATTGATGCCGTGTCGTCATGGGCACTCGGCCATGGCTTCCGGTTCTGTACATCGAAAACTTGTGCTATGACTTTTACTCGAAAGCATGCCATTCTTCGTCCCTCTCTGTCGCTCAATGGTCATCCCCTTGTGTACAAGGATTCCGCTAAGCTTTTGGGGTTAATCTTTGACACTCATTTGTCTTTGTTGCCCCATATCTCTCACCTCGCATTGAATGCTCTAATGCCATTACCCTCCTAAGGTTTTGTCCCATACTTCATGGGAAGCAGATAGGCGCACTCTCCTCGCTTTACATTCCACTCTCTAGTCCTGTCTAAACTCGATTATGGTTGCCCTGCTTACTCGTCTGCTTCTCCTTCTACTCTTCGCCATCTTGATGCTTTGCACCATACTGGGTTTCGCCTCAGCTCTGGTGCCTTTCGTTCGACTCCCGGCCTCAGCTTGTATGTTAACACTGGCTTTCTCTCTCTCTCCAGGATCACCGTGATCACTACTGTCTTCGCTATCTTACGTGGTCCTTGCAATATCCTTCTTCTCGCCTTTGTCGTGCTTTGACTTTTACCCCTCCTGTAGTTCCTGTTCCTCTTCACCACCTCCCTCTTTCTGTCCGGTTATCTCGCCCACAGGATTCTCTTTCGGTTCGTGTTTCTAATATTTCTCATCGTATTGTTCCTTCCTTGACCTCGTAGAGAGTCCCCCTTCCAAAATTTTGTTCGTCCTTGACTCGCATCACTAAAGCTTTTACCCCTCCTACGGTTCTGAAACGCCTTTTCCTCGAGCACTTTTCTTCGCACTCCCGCTCCGTTTCCATCTTCACCGATGGGTCTAAGTTTGCGGACAGTGAAGGCTATTCTATTGTTTTTCCTGACTGCACTTATATGCGTCGCCTACCTCCGGGAACTAGCATCTTCACAGCGGAACTTTATGCTATTCTCTATGCTCTTCGTCTTCTGCTTTTTCGTTGTCAAACCGCTTTTGTGGTTGTAGTTGACACTCATAGTGCCCTCATGGCTCTAGGGTCTTTTAATCCAGTCCATCTGGTGGTCGTCGAGATTCAATATTGGCTATTTCTTATCTCCAGCAAATTTAAATCCATAGAGTTTTGCTGGGTTTCCAGCCATATTGGTGTTTCTTTAAATGAGCGTGTACGTGCTGCCGCTAGGGAAGCTGTCCGCTCTTGTCCCATCTCCCATAAAGGTATTCCATATTCCGACTTTTACCCGGTTATTCATTCCTCCATCCTTGCCCGTTGGCAGGGTTGTTGGTCTTTTGTTGTTTGTAACAAACAGCGTACTCTTAGGCGTAGTGTGTCCCCGTGGCCTTCCTCCTACTACCGTAACCGGCGGTGGGAAATGGCTCTAGCAAGGTTGTGCATTGGCCACGCTTAACGCTTAACTCATGGTCACTTAATGGAGCGCTGCCCTGCTCCTTATTGTCCAAATTTCAATGTCCCTCTTACAGTCGTACATATCCTTGTTGAATGTTCTGACTTCCAGGACGAGCGTGTGTCTTGTTTTCCGAACGTTCCTCGTGGTCGCTTGTCCCTCGATAGAATTCTTGGTGAATCGGATGTTTTTGATATCGTTCGCCTTATGCGTTTCTGTTCTCGTATTGGCATCCTTGGTGATATTTAGCGCCCTCTGATTATTCCGCACATTTGATGGTACTACATAGCCTTCCCGGTTTGGTGCCTTCTTTTGATAATTACTTACTTACTTCCAATAATGCAAGTCAGGAGAAAAAATAGGGGTTAAAAGGGTTAAATTGTGAAGTGGATCTTTGTGACACTTTTATGGCCAAGCTGGAAGAAGCTGATGGGAACAGGATGGGGAACAACTCCATCAAACCACCTAGGAAAAGGAGTAGGGGAGCGTGTAATCCAGCTACCACATCTGGCTATACAGACTTGAGACCAAAACCATATTTTGTTTATCAGCAAAGAACTGATCCTACGTTGACTGACGTACATAATAAGGCAGTGACTGAATTAGAGGCAGAATTGGAGGCTTTGACTTATTACTACACTAAAGAGGTGTTGATGCATAAGTGGAGACCTAGGAGCTCTCCAGTGTCACACACCTGGGAGGTAGTTAATCAAGTAGTCCTACCAAGGAGGTTATAGAGAAAAGGTGCTAAGTGTAGCCCATGATTCACAAATATGGGGTCATCATGGTATTACAAAAACATATAATCAAATAAGCAAGTATTTTACCTGGCCTGGATTAAAGAAAGATGTCATTCAGTATTGTATTGAATGTCCTGTATGTGTAAAAACTGGCAAACCAAACCAGGTGTTATGGGGGGGCAGGCGGTTATACTGAGAGGGCCAATAGTTAAAATCAAATGAGTTCCTATAATAGTGGAAATAGGTAGGCCCTGGCCCCCAGGGAAAGTATTCCCAGCAATGAATACTTGTTTGGCTAGAATAACATCTGCCGTCTAGGGTAATCATCTACTCCACTCTAAACAGGATGAAAAGATACTCCTAGCTTTATCCTTATTTACAAAATACTCTAATAACCCCCAATATACAAAATACAGTAAATCACTTTACCATTCTACCTTACGTTAAACACCTTGGTCCACATAAGCAGGATGCAAGGTTTACAATTGCACACTCAGGTAAAGACTTTTTTCCTGAAGGGCTGCTACGACCCTGGGTTCTTATTTGGAAACCAGAGGTCAATTTGAGTTCTAAATAATTGTATACATTAATTCATAGGATTGGACTATGTAAGAGGGATAGTTAATTACTTATCAATAACATTTATACTCAGGGCTTCTCATACTTCTGATGCGTCTTTGCTTCCGTCTTTTTTTTTTATTATTTTCTACCACAGACGTGGCCACACATTTACAATGCTAACCAGCATGTATACATTTTCTTCTGTCCTCCATGGACAGGGTTAGAGATGTGTTAAACATATATTTTAAGGGTTCATTGAACAATCAACCACAGAAGGTGAGTCGGTGCTTTTAAAATGCTAACTTACATACGTAAATACATAGATACACAGATTTACGTATGCCTTACATAAAGTGTTCGATGTGTCTTTTACATAGTGTCATTAATGTACATTTACAAAGGTGAAATGTAATTCTGATCAGCTTCCATATATACTTTATACCCATACATATACATACACACACACACACATATACATACATATATACACACACATGCATTCACATACATTTGTCTCATTTACTCTGACAGGGTGAGATAGCTGATAAAGAAACTAGTGTGCAATAAGCACTTAATCACTGAAGGTGATTAAGGTGCTTGCCAGACATAAGACGAATCTTGTGTCTCACAGAACATTCAGACTCTGAGCTTGTTGATTATTAAAATATAAGATTGACCTAGTTATCACCTATTCTTAGAAGTGTTAAAGTAGTAATAAAGGTCGGTGAAGACTTGTAAGGATTGTGGGTGTACAATCAGTTAGGTATCTTCCCGGCAGCACACTTAAGAGAGCTTGGTAGGCTGTTCTCGTCTTTCTCTCTGGGCGGCTGCTGTGGTGTTTGCACATTCCCTGTGGGCTCTGTTCTCCTCCTCCTCCATTCTTCCTCCCTATATCCTGTATCCAAGTTAAGTATCTTTCCGTATTAATACTGTGCTATTGGTTAGGTGTACGTGTAGTGATTTGTGTATTCTAAACCAGTGTTTTGGTATCTTTAAGTGTGCCCTAAGGTGACTAGTGAAACCACTAGTCTGGGGACTAAAGAAGCCTCCATAGCTGGAACAGGGGGTGCGACCACCGAAACGGGAAGAGATCGAATGGTAGAGTCGGGGGGGGGGGCGAAGAAGAAAGCGAAACCTTCTTACCCCCACCAGGGAGGAGGGAAGGAGATGAGCCAGGCTTTCGCTTCTGACTCAAAGAGACAGGCGTTGCAGCAACAACGTACAGGGCAACAGACTCAAGCGTCTCTACAGAAGAAGAACGAGAACAAACAACACGATGACCGCTGAGAGGGTGATAGACATCAGCCCACACAGATAGGCAGCGTCGAGAGCTAAGAGACGGAGAAGGATGGAAAGGAGGATCGGAGGGAGATGAGAAAGACGACACAGGAGACATGACAGTCTGGATAGAAAGAAGGGGAACCCACAACAGAGAACTAGGAGGTGAATCCGTTGGGACAGAACGTAAAGAACAGGGAAGGAGGTGGAGGGCGTGTCTGGGTCTAAGGCCCGGAAGCGGTTGTGAGACTGAGGAAGGTGGGAAGAATGAGGAGAGGAAGAGCGCAACACGCAAGCATAAGAGAAGCCAGCAAAAGGAGGGGAGACGGCGAACTTGGTGCCTCGCCTCAAGAAAAGACAAAAGTTCCCAGTGCTTCAAATTGAGGACGACTGCCTCAAGCTTGTAATGTATACATGCGGGGAAGCAGGTAGGGTGGGCCTCACTGTAATTGAGACAGCGAGCCTGGGGAGAAGTGCACTCCAACTTAGAGTAAACTTCGTCCCCGCACAAGGGACAGAGAGAGACAGTACTGGAGCATCAGAGGGCACATGCCCAAACTTCCAGCATTTATTACAGAGCCGAGGAGAGGGAATATACTCCTGGATGGAGCACCTGGCACCAGTAAGAATGACAGAGGGTAGAAGGGTCCTACCATCAAAGGTAATCTTCACCACCTGAAGGGGCTGACGGCGACGACCACAAGGGGTACGAGTAAACTTGTCCACCTGGAAAACAGAATGGCCCTGGGCTTCGAGTATATGCTGAATATCTTCGTGGCAGTCCCATAAATTCCTAACACCGGTTGCAACATGGTGTGGGAGGAGAACAGTGCCAACAATGGCATTTAACCGAGCGTTCTTGGAGACCCAAACAGGGGTCTCGCCAAGGCAGGATAAGGTGGCCAAGTGGGTGGCTGCATCCTGAGAAGCAGCAGCAATGACACGTGTACCGAGACGGGTGGGCTTGAAAGTAACAGAGGCATCTACTAAATCAACAAGGTGTCTACGGATGGAGAAATCGTCAGGAAATGTAGAGTCCATAGGGAGGAGATGAAAGTATTTAGCCCACTGTTAAGAGTTTATGGGCTGTTATTGGGGGTCTAGAGTATTATGGAGATGGGTCAGCAGTTAGAATCAAGATGTATCGGGGTAGTAGTACAATTAGGCCCGGCCCCCAAGGAGCATAGGTTCCTGTTTGTACTTTAAGGTTTTAGAACAGATCTGTCGTCTGGGATACAATCAACTACGCCACTACAACAGGAGTAATGGATACACCTCAAAAACTAACTTATTTATTAAACCCTCTTAACAACCCCCCCATATACATTAAATAACAATAACAATAATTACTTTACCACTCTATCTTACGTTAAAAGCCTTGGTCCACATGGACAGGATACAAGGTTTTATAATTAGGTCAAGCTAGGGTAAAGTCTACTAGGCAAGGGACACTAGCAAGGACTCTAGGTAGCTTAATGGTACCACTTGAGCACACGTGGTTCCACTGAGACCCCCTTAGAGTAACTTAGCAATATAAACACTAGCGTAGCCTATACACATTACTACACACTTATGCCAGAAAACGAACATGGAGCACGATACTTAGCTTTGTAAACTAGACACAGGATAAGGTAAGGGAAGAGGAGGAGGAAGAGAATTAAGGCAGAGTCCCACAGGTAGGTCTCTACACCACACAGCCCGAACAGAGAAGAACGCAACCACCACACACTACCACCACCACCATACACTACAGCCGCCACCACACACTACCACCACCACCCACTATCACCACCACCCACTACCACCACCACCACACACTATCTCCATCATCACACACTACCACCACCACCACCACCAGCACCACACACTACCAACACTACCACACACTACCAACACTTCAACACGCTACCACCACCACACACACTACCACCACCACCATCACTCACTACTACCACCACCACACTCTACCATCACACATTACCACCACCACCACACTCTACTGCCACCACCACACACTACCACTACCACCACTACCATCACAAACACTGCCACAACCACCACAAACTACAGCCACCACCACACACTACAACTATCACACACTATTTAAATTACACTATTTACAATTACACTTTACAATTTAAAGACTAAATTACCGAAGAGAAAAATATGACAAGATGAGGAACTTCCTCATGGGAATACCGTGGGAAACAGAACTTAGAGACAAGAATGTACAGGATATGATGGATTTTGTCACCCAGAAGTGCCAGGAAGCTGCAGACAGGTTTATCCCCGTCCAAAAGGAGAAAAACGAAAAACATCAGAAAAGCCCATGGTTCAACCAGGAATGCAAGGTAGCGAAGCAACTGAGTAAAAGAACATGGGGAAACTACAGAAATAACAGAACACCGGAGAGCAGGGAGAAATACCAGAGGGCCAGAAATGAGAACCTCAGAATGAGGAGGGAAGCAGAGAGACAGTTTGAAAATGACAGCGAGTTGAGCCAAGACCCAACCAAAGCTGCTCCACAGCCACATCAGGAGGAAAACAGGAGTGAAGGAACAAGTGATGAAACTGAGAAAAGGGGAGAACGGATACACAGAGAATGACAAGGAGGTGTGTGAAGAACTCAACAAGAGATTCCAGGAGGTCTTCACAATAGAACAAGGAGAAGCCCCTGCACTAAATGAGGAGGAAGCAAACCAAGCAACCTTGGAGGAATTTGACCTCACCAGTGATGAGGTCAAAAGGTGTCTGCTGGAGCTGGATGTGACAAAGGCTCTTGGGCCTGACAGAATCTCACAATGGATACTAAAGGAAGGTGCAGAAGCACTAAGTGTGGTGTATAACAGGTCACTGGAAACAGGAGACTTACCAGAAAGTTGGAAGACAGCTAATGTAGTCCCAATATACAAGAAGGGTGACAGGCAAGAGGCACTGAACTACAGGCCAGTTTCCCTAACTTGTATACCATGCAAGGTATTGGAGAAGATCGTGAGGAAAAGGCTCGAAGAGCATCTGGAGGGTTGTAACGCACCACCAACATGGGTTCAGGGATGGTACATCGTGTCTCACAGGTTTAATAGAATTCTATGACCAGGCAACAAAAATTAGGCAGGAAAGAGAAAGGTGGGCCGACTGCATTTTCTTGGACTGCCAGAAAGCCTTTGACACAGTACCCCATAAAAGGCAGGAGTAAAAGGGAACGTGCTCCAGTGGATAAGGGAGTACTTAAGCATCAGGAAACAGCGAGTAACGGTGAGGGGAAGACATAAGAGTGGCGAGATGTCACCAGCGGAGTCCCACAGGGCTCAGTACTTGGACCCATCCTGTTTCTAATATATGTAAACGATCTTCCGGAGGGTATAGACTCGTTCCTCTCAATGTTTGCTGATGATGCAAAACTTAAGGAGAAGTTCAAGACTAATGAAAATAGACAGAGACTACAGGATGACCTGAACAAACTGGAGGAATGGTCTAGAAAATGGCTGCTAAAGTTCAACTCAGGAAAGTGTAAGGTAATAAAATTAGGTGAAGGGCTGAACACAAGGTATCATCTGGGAGGTGAAATCCTGCAAGAGTCAAATAGAGAGAAAGATTTGGGGGTTGATATCACACCGAACCTGTCCCCAGAGGCCCACATCAAAAGAATATCATCAGCGGTATTTGCTAGACTGGCCAACATAAGAACTGCCTTTAGAAACTTGTGTAAGGAATCGTTCAGGACCCTGTATATCACTTATGTAAGACCAATCCTGGAGTATGCAGCTCCAGCCTGGAGTCCATACCTAGTTAAACACAAGAAAAAGTTAGAAAAGATCCAGCGGTATGCCACCAGGCTCGTCCCGGAACTGAGAGGAATGAGCTACGAGGAAAGGCTAAAGGAGCTGAACCTCACATCCCTGGAAAACAGAAGAGTAAGGGGAGACATGATAACTACCTACAAAATTCTCAGGGGAATTGACAGGATGGACAGACAAATTCTTCAGCACGGGTAGGACACGAACAAGGGGACACAGGTGGAAACTTAGTACCCAGATGAGCCACAGAGACGTTAGAAAGAATTTTTTCAGTGTCAGAGTAGTTAATAAATGGAATGCACTTGGAAGTGATGTGGTGGAGGCTGACTCCATACACAGTTTCAAATGTAGATACGAAAGAGCCCAGTAGGCTCGGGAATCTATACACCAGTTGATTGACAGTTGAGAGGCGGGACCAAAGAGCCAAAGCTCAACCCCCGCAAGCACAATTAGGTGAGTACAATTAGGTGAGTACAATTAGGTGAGTACACTACCACCACCACCCACTACCACCATCACCACACACTACAGCCACCACCACACACTACCACCATCACACACTACCAACGCCAACACACACTACCAACATCACCACCACCACACACTACCACCATCACACACTACCATCACCACCACTACCACCACACACTACCACCATCACACACTACCATCACCACCACTACCACCACACACTACCACCATCACACACTACCATCACCACCACTACCATCATACACTACCACCACTAATATACACTACCACCACTACGACATGCTACCACCACCATCACACACTTCAACTACCACACACTATCATCACCACAACATACTACAGCCACCACCACACACTACCACCACCACACACTACCACCACCACCACGTAATACCACTCCTATAACACACTTCCACCACCTCCGCACACTACCACCACCTCCACACACTACCACCACTACCACACACTACCGCCACCACCATCCACTACAACCACCTCCACACACTACAACCACTACCACTACCAGCACACACTGCCAACACTACCACATACTACCACCCCCACCAACTCAAACTACGTCCACCATCACACACTACCATCACCACACACTACCACTACCACCACACACACACTGCCAACACTACCACATAATACAACCTCCAACGTGTTACGAATCCATATCAGAGTATTGATTCTCACAGGATAAATAATACAATATATTTACTTGCAATGTGAATTATATAAATAATGTTTTAAATGATATATTTGAATGTATGATAGTATTGCATGTTGATGTATTTATACTGTATAGTGTATACTGTATGCTGTGTGATGGGTGTCATGGCTGGCCTGTTAAGTGAACAGGATATATTCGTGTCTATTACCTGTGTGCCTGTGGAAGGTGGAGCGAGTATGGATCCGCTGTTGGATTGCCAAATGTTGCCTTCTTTCAGAAGTAAATCTATTATTTAGATTAATTAAGAGTGTTTATACTTTTAGTTATATTATTAAAATGTGTGAAACATTTTACAACGGGCTCACCATAGCCCGTGCTACTTGGAACTTTTATGTTCCAGGTAGCGAATCTTTAACAACATATTGGTATGATTGTGGCTGTTTGAAAGTGGTTAATTTCATTAGTAATGTGTATAATTGCAGTGTGTGTGTGTGCCGTGTGGAGCCCTGAGGAGTTGCAAGGGACCGCTTGAGTCAAGCCAGAAGAGCTCAGTAACTGGCTGGGATTTGAGCTGGTAACATATAATTCTACTGGAAGTTAAGTCTTGTAATTGTTTTCTTGTTTTAGTATAGGTGATAGTTATCTGAGGAGACACATTTTGTGAGCCATCCCTTCTATAGTAGTAGGCATCCGTCAATCCCGTGGGGTTATGGAGTTGTGCCCTGGGTGTCTAGTTGTTGTTGTCTATTTGGATGCAGCGCCTGCTGTGGCTGTGAAGGCCAACCCGAGAATGACAGTCCCGATTGCAGCGAGCGCAGATAAACGCCGAAGCGGGTGCGTCTGACAGTGGTCGAGACCTCCTCTGAAGTCTATTAGCCTCCGCCTGCCTCTTCAGTTCATCCTCGAATTGCTGGAGTCCCTTCTGAACTTTGCATCTCCAGGCAGATCTGTCCGCAGCTGCTGCCTCCCAAGTGTTGATGTCGATGTTCATCTGCTTGAGGTTGCGTTTGCAGGCATCTTTGAAACGCATCTGAGGTCTTCCGATGGGTCTCCTTCCTGATGCCAGTTCTCCATACAAGAGGTCCTTCGGTATGCGGCCATTGTCCATGCGTGTGACATGTCCCAGCCATCGCATGCATCTCTGCTTCAGGAGAGTGAACTTTGAAGGGACTCCTGTTCTCTCGAGTACTGTGTTGTTGGTGACGTGGTCTTTCCACGTGATGTCAAGGATGCGTCTCAGGCTCCGCATGTGAAAGGTATTGAGCCGTCTCTCCTGGCGCGAGCGCAGGGTCCAGGATTCCGAGCTGTAGAGAAGTGTACTCACCACACATGCCATGTAGACTTGTGTCTTGGTATGCACTCTCAGTTTGGCATTTTCTCAAACGCGCTTTTTGAGCCTGGCCAGTGTTGTTGCGGCCTTCTCGATACGCCTGTTGAACTCAGTGTCCAGGGAAAGGGTGTTCTGAGATTGTGGAACCCAGGTACACAAATTCGTGAACTGCTTCCAGCACATAGTCTGTTATATTTATACAGGGTAGCTCATTGACATCTTGTCCCATCACCTGTGTCTTCTTCAGGCTGATTGTCAGGCCGAATGCGGAACAGGCTGCGGCAAAGCGGTTGAGTACCTGCTGCAGGACTTCTGCTGTGTGTGTGGTGATCGATGCGTCGTCGGGGAAGAGAAACTCTCTAAGGATTCCCATCCGTACTTTTGTCTTTGCTCGGATTCTGGATAAATTATAGAGCTTTCCATCAGATCTTGTACGGAGATAGATGCCTTCTGTGGTTGTTCAAAAGGCATGCTTGACGAGGATCGCGAAGAAGATGCCGAACAGGGTTGGAGCAAGAACACACCCCTGTTTAACACTACTGTTGATGTTGAATGGTTCAGAAGTTGAGCCGTTGTACACGACTGTCCCCTTCATGTCCTTGTAGAACGATTGTATCAAGCTGAGTAGGATGGGTCACCACTCCCTGGGTCACCATGCAGGTCACCACTCCCTGGGTCACCATGCAGGTCACCACTCCCTGGGTCACCATGCAGGTCACCACTCCCTGGGTCACCATGCAGGTCACCACTCCCTGGGTCACCATGCAGGTCACCCCTCCCTGGGTCACCATGCAGGTCACCACTCCCTGGGTCACCATGCAGGTCACCACTCCCTGGGTCACCATGCAGGTCACCACTCCCTGGGTCACCATGCAGGTCACCACTCCCTGGGTCACCATGCAGGTCACCACTCCCTGGGTCACCATGCAGGTCACCACTCCCTGGGTCACCATGCAGGTCACCACTCCCCGGGTCACCATGCAGGTCACCACTCCCTGGGTCACCATGCAGGTCACCACTCCCTGGGTCACCATGCAGGTCACCCCTCCCTGGGTCACCATGCAGGTCACCACTCCCTGGGTCACCATGCAGGTCACCATGCAGGTCACCATGCAGGTCACCACTCCCTGGGTCACCATGCAGGTCACCACTCCCCGGGTCACCATGCAGGTCACCACTCCCTGGGTCACCATGCAGGTCACCATGCAGGTCACCACTCCCTGGGTCACCATGCAGGTCACCCCTCCCTGGGTCACCATGCAGGTCACCACTCCCTGGGTCACCATGCAGGTCACCCCTCCCTGGGTCACCATGCAGGTCACCACTCCCTAGGTCACCATGCAGGTCACCACTCCCTAGGTCACCATGCAGGTCACCACTCCCTAGGTCACCATGCAGGTCACCATGCAGGTCACCACTCCCTGGGTCACCATGCAGGTCACCACTCCCTGGGTCACCATGCAGGTCACCACTCCCTGGGTCACCATGCAGGTCACCCCTCCCTGGGTCACCATGCAGGTCACCACTCACCTCTCCACAGCGCACCAGGACCGGAACAGAGGGCTGCCCTTGCAGTCAATATCAATTAGGAACACGTTGTTGTCTCTCTTGAGCGGAGTTGTGTCTCTGTAACATGGAGTGATATCTGGTGTTACTATTATGAGAGATAAACTGATATTCTACACCCATGTGTAACATAAATGTGCGTATGTGATGACTAGGAATGAGCAGACCCAGTATGAAGAACCAGACCCAATCTAAAAATAACTAGACCCAATATAAATAACCAGAATCAATACACATAACCAGACGTAATACATTTAACCAAACCTAATACATATTACAAGACTTAATACATATAATCAGACCTAATATATATATATATATATATATATATATATATATATATATATATATATATATATATATATATATATATATATATCTGGAGATGACATATACATATATATATCATATATACATATATAGATGCATATACATATATAGATGACATATGACATATATATCTGGAGATGACAAACCCAGTTCTCGGCGAAGTTGCCGAGACACTGCTGTCAGAGATCACGAAGTTTGTCAACGACTGTCTCTCTGGGTTGATCCCAGATACAATTAAACCGTTCTTCTTCGGAGCATCCCTTTGTGCCCTTAAGAAGAAGGATGGTGGAGTCAGACCCATTGCCGTGGGCAACACACTTCGGCGCCTTGTTGCTAGGGCAGCTGTCAGAAAAATCAGCATAGACGCTGCAACGATGCTTCGACCCCATCAACTAGGTTTTGGTGTCCCCCATGGCTGTGAAGCAGCAGCTCATGCAGCACGAGCCTATATCAAGGACCTCCCAGAAAATAAGGCATTAATTAAATTAGACTTTAAAAATGCCTTCAACCAGGTAAAAAGGGATGTGGTACTGGAAGCAGTTCGAACCAGCTTTCCTTGTCTACTTCCTTTCGTTTCAGCAGGGTACAGTAGGGAATCGACACTGTTGTTTGGGGAACATGAAGTTGTTTCCGCAGAAGGTGTCCAGCAGGGAGACCCACTTGCCCCTTTTCTTTTCTGCATGGCAGCTAAGGAGGTCACAAGTAGGTTGTCCAGCGAATTCAACATCTGGTTCCTGGACGATGGCACCCTGGCAGGGACACAGGAATCCCTGCTAGGAGATCTTCAGCTAGTGAAATCTAGGGGAGAGGAGTTAGGCCTTACACTAAATCCATCAAAGTGTGAAATCATCTCGTCCAACCAACCAATCATAAATGCAGTACAAATCTTATTGCCAGGAGCCCAAGTGATCGCTCCCACCGACAGTGTGCTGCTAGGGGCACCTCTGGGCTCGAACGCCATTGAGGTAGTCCTAGAAGAAAAGCTTAAAGACCTGAGGAGGATGGAGGCGCGAATAGGGGCTTTGGATGCTCATGATGCGTTGTACCTTCTTACAAGGTGCCTGGCCTTGCCCAGACTTACCTATTTCCTCAGGTGTGCTCCTTCTTTTGACAGCCCAAAATTAACGGAATACGATTCACTTCTAAAGACAATAACTATGAAAGTGTTAAACCTCTCCCTGCAAGATGACCAGTGGGACCAAGCAACGCTTCCAGTTAGACTCGGGGGTATAGGTATTCGCAAGGCGACACAGTTAACATTGCCGGCATTCTTATCCTCTACCAGTGCTACAAGTGAATTAGTGAAGGAAATACTACCAGAATACCTAAGGAACTCCATTGGGATTCGTGATCCCAAATTTGTGGAAGGAGCTGGTCGGTGGGACACACTCGCCAATTCACACACCCGACCAACTTGTCCAAACGACGGTAAACAGGCCAAATGGGATAGCCCCGTAGTGGAGAACATCGCCAAAGCATTGCTGGACGTAGCTTCTCAGAATGACAGAGCGCGCCTCCTAGCTGTGCAAGCCCCCCATGCTGGGGACTTCCTGTTGGCAGTCCCTAATTCCGCCTTGGGCACCCGCCTGGATCATCGGGCCCTAAGTATTGGTGTTGCTCTGCGCCTTGCCGCCCCTATCCCCACCGAGCACCGGTGTATTTGCGGCCAGGCACGGGCAGACCAATACGGCAGCCATGGTCTCATCTGTCGTAAGACACAGGGAAAGATTGCCAGACACGAGGCAGTCAATGACATCATCAAGAGAAGTTTGGCTACAGCTGGGTGTCCAGCACAAAGGGAACCCCAGCTGTGCAGACCTGACAACAGCCAAAAACGCCCAGATGGAGTCACCCTGCAGCCATGGAGGGAAGGTAAACAGGTCGTATGGGATTACACCTGTGCATCTACATTGGCTGATACCTATTTACGTTACAGCTCAGCGGAGGGAGGTGGGGCAGCCACCTTCAGGGAGACCCAGAAAATCCACAAGTACAGAGACCTAGAACGTTGTTACAGGTTCGTGCCGATAGGCTCAGAGACTCTGGGCGCCTGGGGTAAATGTGCACTCAAGTTTTTAAAGGAGGTTGGTGAGGAACTCATTGGGAAAACTAGAGACCCACGAGCAGCCAGTTTCCTGTTC
>WNGS01008679.1:45163-60507 GCA_020271785.1 Procambarus virginalis
CTGGGACCCTATATATATATATATATATATATTATATATAATATATATATTATATATAATATATATATATTATATATATAATATATATATATATATATATATATATATATATATATATATTATATATATATATATATATATATATATATATATATATAGTCGTACCTAGTAGCCAGAACTCACTTCTCGGCCTACTATGCATGGCCCGATTTGCCTAATAAGCCAAGTTTTCCTGAATTAATATATTTTCTCTATTTTTTTTCTTATGAGATGATAAAGCTCCCCATTTCATTACGTATGAGGTCAATTTTTTTTATTGGAGTAAATATTAACGTAGATATATGACCGAACCTAACCAACCCTACCTAACCTAACCTAACCTATCTTTATAGGTTAGGTTAGGTTAGGTAGCCGAAAAAGTTAGGTTAGGTTAGGTTAGGTAGGTTAGGTAGTCGAAAAACAATTCATTCATGAAAACTTGGCTTATTAGGCAAATCGGGCCTTGCATAGTTGGCCGAGAAGTGCGTTCTGGCTACTAGGTACGACATATATATATATATATATATATATATATATATATATATATATATATATATATATATATATATATATATATATCTATATATATGTTATTAAATATGACCGAAAAAGTAAGATTAATATTCTAACACGAATTTTCTCAATTTTCCTTATGTTTCTTTTTACTGATGACGGTAAATTAAAAATCAATTCTCCAAAATTCATTCTTTATTTCTAGTCTGACGCGACACTTGAGCGCGTTTCGTAAAACTTATTACATTTTCAAAGACTTTTAGTTTATCTACACAACTTATGCTTTATGAAACAAACATTGGCTCTTATACCTGCATTTGGGTGAGGTGATGTAATACATTAGTGGGGTAGTACAGTTGTGTTCGTACGAATCCTGGGCAGGACAAAAATGGTTGGGTACATTTCCTTTCACGTAATGCGACTGTTCACCTAGCAGTAAGTAGGTACTCAGCTTGTCGTGGGGTTGCATCCTGGGCGGGGTCAGTTATTCGACCTTAGGTGATGACCTTGATAAAAGCCTACCGTGTATGAATATACTGTGGCTTCCTGTCCTCCAACACAATTAATATTATGCATATATTATTTTTTTGTGTCCTCTTAAATGTTCATTTTTGTATATAATCAGATATGTAACTGTATAACCTTGCATAATAAAGTGTACACCATAATAAAAAAGGGGGGTGGTAGGAGAAGCAAACACTCTTATGTATTCAGAGTTAAATGGCAAGTTTTTCCCTGAATGCTCTGTGTACCCTTCTCTGAGGCTGTGGGTCCTTATATTGCACCAGAGGTGGTACCCCCCATTATAATATTATAGTTTATAATTAAGTTCTTAAGACGATCCTGTGTCATAATTAACATACGTCTATCTTTACCTCAACATTTTATAAGTTAATTTCTGTCTGTATATGATGATGATTATATACAATTAAGGTAGCATTGCAACTTTATTGGAAATTGTTATATCTCAAAATTATCTTGGTTCTTATACTTAAGATATTGTTACAATTAACGTTTGAAACAAAGTTTATATCTGTATTTAAAATATAAACATTTGTTACAATTAACGTTTGAAAACAAAGTTTATATCTGTATTTAAAATATAAAACATTTACGTTTATCAACGTATCTCTCTGATTACATATTTTTCGGAACTGAGAAGCCTGTATTGCCCGCCTGGCAGAACACTGATGCATTGGAAGTTTTCATGTGTCCGGACACCGGCGATGGTGTGGTATTTGCTATTTATTTAACCATATCTTGGCTTTCATTTAAGATATATTTTCCTTGAAATGTAGTCACAGTATCGTCTACATCTGTGTTTATGGTGACATATAAACCTTTAATGTACTTTACATATATGCAAATGAATTACACAATTGATGGCTTGTTTGCAGGCCTTCAGAGTCCCTGAGGTAGCCATCACGTAACTATAAAAAGGCATATATCTTCACTTTCACTTCAGTTATATTTATGCTAAAGTATTAACATGCAGCTTATATGTCTATCTTTATTATGTCATAGAAAACTTCGTTTATTACAATGTCTAGATAAAATTAACATTGATCTTCGAAAGATCATAGTTCCCACCGATAGGGAGAGCATCGGCCAAGCTAGAAACCTTGTTTAAAATGTGAATATTTTTCCTCTCTAATATGATATAATCTCTGTGATGGATTCACAAAAACTATTTTATCTCTGCCTTTCTCATAACATATACAAATATAAGTTTTATTTGTGAATCTCTATTTATTAAGCAATATATCACGAGAGCGTGTAGGGTTCGGTGTTCTATGAACGAAAAGGACATGGGTAGTTTAAGTAGCGAACGCATACAAACGAATAACGTTAGTATCTATATAACAAAATTATTGTCCTGTGGAGTTGATTTAACTTCTGGACACAATTTTTAAAAATAAATATTTAAATGTTTTGTGGCTATTTATGAAAGATATTTTTACAAATACCTATTCTACTTGTTAATATCATTAATTAAATTTGCGACAATTTGAGCAAAGAACTGCGACGACTGGATCACTGTGTACAGGAGGCTGATATGGCAGCAAACACTCTCCTGGCGACCATATATCTTGGATAAGTCGCTCCACAATTTTGTCGCTTGGACCGTCGACTTCCTATGGCGTCACCTGCTACATATTTACGTCTAATTTCGTTATGAAATTACATTATTTCAGAGTGAAAATAGGTTTGATCATGTTCTATGTGCAGCACCAACATCACAGTAAGTAAATATATCATATTTCTTCATTACGTACGTAATGCTAGGAGGATTTGGGTACATTTGGGTAATTCTATGGACCGAGCCTTTGTGTACATGTGTTGTTCCTACTCACAGCAGCACAGCAGTTGGCACAGCAGTTGTTAGCAGTTGGTACAGCAGTTGTCAGCAGTTGGCACAGCAGTTGTCAGCATTTGGCACAGCAGTCAGTTCACAGTGTGAAGAATTGTGTAGCACAATGTCGTTTCGTATACAAAACATTGGGTTTTGTACACAACATCAAAGCGTCGTTTCGTACACAGCATCGGCAGATTCCTCAGTACACAGCTTCAGTCAGCACAGCTTGGGTAGCACATAGCATTGGTTAGCACACAGCATTGGTTAGCACACAGCATCGGTTAGCACACAGCATCAGCACACAGCATTGGTTAGCACACAGCATCAGGTATGGCGCTTACAGACAGCACGATTTCCTTCCTCCTTCGGGGGCGAGACCGCATGTTCTTCCTTGTGTTTTAAGCTGAACAAATACCTGCGTTCCCAGTTCATCCTCGTCGCCAGTGTGGTGTTTGTGTGTAGCTGAGGAAGACTTGGTTGTACGGTTGATATAAAGCCATTGCTTGGTTACTGACTTTAATACTTATAAACGGTTACATGACTAACTGCTTCCAAGCTGGTAGCATCCTGTACGCTCTCTGTTTACCTTCTCTGCTGGCGTCTCAGCCACAACACATACAAACGGATGGTACCATTTTCTATGAACATGACACATTACCTAGAACTAAGTCTGGTAATATTTACTTGATAACAATGATGTGTATCACGACCCTGAGGCTTTTCCTGTAAGGAACATCCGAGCAAAGACTGTTGTTGCTCGTATGTTGCAATTTTTATCTACTTTTGGACTGTCTCGGGTCGTGCAAACCGACAATTGTACTAATTTTAAGTCTGATATTTTTTAGCAATTCTGTAAGGACAATGGAATAACTCATAATGTTTCTAGCCCATACCATCCACAGAGTCAAGGGGTAATTGAGCGGTTCCATCAGACGTTAAAACAGATGCTGAAGACATCGATGCTGAAGAATTCAAATAGGTTTAGGGATGAGAACCTGCCATATGTTTTGTTTGCTGCTCGAGAGGGGTTACAAAGTTCACTGGGTTGTTCTCCTTTTGAGTTAGTCTTTGGCCATAAGGTCCGTGGACCCTTACAAATGTTACAGGAGAATCTGTTAAGTAACATAACGTTGACCGAAGGTTCGCTTTCTTTGCGCAACACCACCAGAGACTCAGAGACTGTAAGGCGGCTGCACTAAAGTATCTTGGGAAGGCGCAAGAAAGTATGAAGGAAAGACATGATGCTAAGACTAAGTTGTGAGTATTTCAGCCTGGTGACTCTGTCCTGGTATTAAAACCTCGACTGGGGAACACTATGTCTCACAAGTACGAAGGCCCCTATATTGCGACAGAAAAGGTTGGGGACCTCACGTACAAAGTAAGGCACTCTGACAAGCGTGACCTGGGGATGCTTGTACACTTGAACCTCTGAAGAAGTTTCAGGGCCCCAGGCCCGTTGCTCTAACCAATGTTTTCTTTTCCAGTGAGGGAGAGGATAATTGTTCTGGGGACCCAACCAATCTCATTCTCAATAATTCTAGTTCTGTGATTGCTGGGGAGGAGAGACTGTCCCATTTGCAGATGGTCCAACGTGAAGAGGGGCAGTCGCTGCTTGACGAATTCTCGTCTGTTCGGGGAGGTCCCGACCCAGACTGTTGCCATCTACCATGACGTCAAGTTGACGGACTACACCCCCATTCCTCTTCAACCCTATCGGATGAGTCCGGAAAAGAAGGCCATCATGCGGAAAGAAGTCGACTTCCTGCTCCAGCACGGCCTCATCCGGCCGAGCCAGGGCTCTTGGTGCTCACCCTGCCTTTTGGTCCCCAAACCAGGCGGCTCCTGGCAATTATGCACCGACTTTCTGTCAGCTCAACAAGGTGACCATCGTGAATGCCTATCCGCTGCCCCTCCTAGAAGACTGCATCGACAAGATCGGGAATGCACCTATGTATCAAAATTCGATCTCTCGAGGGGATACTATCAGATCCCGCTCACCGAACGTGCCAAGCAACTAACCGTGTTCATAACACCCCGATGGTGTTTTCGAGAATCAAGTACTATCATTTGGGCTGCATAATGCCCCTGCAACGTTCCAGAGGCTAATGAACTCTGCTCGCAAATGTGCCAAATTTAGATGATATTGTGCTTTTTGATAGAAATTGGGTTGACCACATATCTAGGTTACACCAGTTGTTCACAGTTTTGAAAAGTGCAAATCTAATGTTAAATGCAAAAAAGTGTCATTTTGGCCAAGGGACAGTGACATACCTCGGTTATGAAGTGGGCCAAGGAAAAGTGTTACCTCAGCAAGATAAAATCAGTGCCATTCTGGAGTATCCAGTGCTTCGGTCTAAAATGGAAGTTCAACAGTTATTGGTATGTGTGAGTACTACCGCCGCTTTTGTCAGAACTTTTCCAGCGTCGCCACTCCTCTCACTAACATGTTGCGAAAGGCCGTTAAATTTAAGTGGTCAACAGACTGGGCAGTGGCTTTTAAAAACTTGAAATTGATCTTAGCTTCTGCCCCAGTGCTCGCTAGTCCAAGGTTCGAAAGACTGATTAAAATTCATATTGATGTTTCTGACTTGGATGCTGGTGCAGTGTTGTTGCAAACTGGGGATGATCAAGTGGACCATCCAGTGTACTATTACTCTGTGAAATTTGACAAGGCGCAACGCAATTATTCAGTTGTAGAAAAAGAAGCGTTGGCGCTAGTGTTAGCCTGTAAAAAGTTTGAAGTGTATCTAACAGCTAATATAGGGGAAGTGTACATGGACCATAACCCACTGGTGTTTATACACCAGATGAAAGAGAAAAATAAATGCATCCTCAGGTGTGCGTTGTACCTATAGGACTTCAATCTTTCCATTATCCACTTACCGGGTTGGCTAAACGTGATAGCCGATGTGCTGTTCCGGTTACCTGAGTAACATGCATCTGAGCCACAGAAAGCTATATACCAACTGTCATGTTTTAGTTATTATTTTTAGGTTCTCCTGTGACATTAAATATTCCTTGTCAAATTTATTTATTTCCCTTTTTTTTGGTATGTGTTTTTTCTTTCCCAGAATTCCTTTTTGTGTACTTTTTCTTTCAAAGAATTCCTTTGTGCTTTTTTTTCCAGAGAAATTTTTAGTTTTGTTTGGTTTTATTTTATTGCATAGGTTTTCCTTTTTATCTCTGTATGCTGTTACAAAAAATATGACTACTATTCTAGTAGCCACATTTATTTTTATCTGAAGGGGGGAGGAGTGTTAAGACCCTGGGTTCTTATTTGGAAACCAGAGGTCAATTTGAGTTCTAAATAATTGTATACATTAATTCATAGGATTGGATTATGTAAGAGGGATAGTTAATTATCAATAACATTTATACTCAGGGCTTCTCATACTTCTGATGCGTCTTTGTTTCTGTCTTCCTTGCCAGACGTAAGACGAATCTTGTTTCTCACAGAACATTCAGACTCTGAGCTTGTTGATTATTAAATATAAGATTGACCTAGTTATCACCTATTCTTAGAATTGTTAAAATAAGTAGTAATGAAGGTCGGTGAAGACTTGTAAGGTTTGTGGCTGTACGATCAGTTAGGTATCTTCCCGGCAGCATACTTAAGAGAGCTCGGTAGGCTGTTCTCGTCTTTCTCTTTGGGCAGCTGCTGTGGTGTATACACATTCCCTGTGGGCTCTGTTCTCCTCCTCCTCCTTTCTTCTCTTCCTATACCCTATGTCCAAGTTAAGTATTTTTCCGTATTATTACGGTGCTATTAGTTAGGTGTACGTGTAGTGATTTGTGTATTCTAAGCCAGTGTTTTGGTATCTCTAACTGTGCCCTAAGGTGACTAGTGAAACCACGTGTGTTAAAGTTTACCACTGAATAGGGATGCCAAACGGCAGTAGCAAAGCTGAAATGTGAAAACAGAACGTGCTCAGGCAGCTCCCAGGTGGAGGTGTCCAGACGTCTGCTCATTGTCAAGGTTGAACAAGGAGTCCCCTCCTGTTCGGAGGTGGGGTATTCGCACATCGTGTATGTGATACGGTGTGTGTGGACGAAGAACCTGTTGAAGAAGGTGAACTCGCCGGTGTTTGCCATTAGGAGTGGACAATGTGTACCTGGAAAGTGGATTCACTGGGATTTGATGAACACTGCCGTTGTATTGAGTCCTGCATGAAAGAGACACTATTGTAAATAGGTATAGTAATTCTTTAATCTAATCTTTTAATTTAATCTTACACAGTCTCCGTGGTGTAGTGGTAAGACACTCGCCTGGCGTTCCGCGAGCGCTATGTCATGGGTTCGTATCCTGGCCGGGGAGGATTTACTGGGCGCAATTCCTTAACTGTAGCCTCTGTTTAACGCAACAGTAAAATGTGTACTTGGATGAAAAAACGATTCTTCGCGGCAGGGGATCGTATTCCAGGGACCTGCCCGAAACGCTACGCGTACTAGTGGCTGTACAAGAATGTAACAACTCTTGTATATATCTAAAAAAAAAAAAAAAAAAAAAAAAATATATATAGTGATGAAGGTGTTAATATATTGGTGAAGAAAATTGAGTATTGCTTATCCCCCCCCTTTTTTTTTATTCATTGCACTACTACTTGACACAGCCAGTTCTTGAAAGCTTACCACGGACTTGGGGTTGGATATATAAGAGGAGGTTATAACAGCAAGAACTCGGTTACTGGCCCAAATGGTCGTAACATTGTTAGTTTCATCTTTTGGTTGACGTCAGTTGGGGTAACGTTCCTCTCAATGATCTCTTTTTAGGGCTCTTTCCTCTGCTTTGTAGGCCGTGGTAGAAGAAAGTTGGAGGCAGAGCAAGCTCAGAAGAGGCTGGAGGCAGAGCAAGCTCAGAAGAGGCAGGAGGCAGAGCGGAGCTCAGAAGAAGCTAGAGGTAGAGCAAGCTCAAGAACAGAAGAAGTTGGAAATAGTACTAGCTATAAAGAGGTTACAGGTGGAGCAAGTTCAGAAAAAATGAGAGTCAGGGGTTAGGCTAGCAGAATTGAGAATTAGATCAGAAAATACCGGTGTGGTTGACTTAGGAACACCTGGGCAGTTAAAGGTTACCAAGAATGTCAAGTTTCCTCTATTCTGTGAGACTAACTCAGACCAGTTCTTCACTCATTTTGAAAAATTGGCGCAGAAAATGGAATGGCCTGAAACACAATCTCTTCTTCAAGGTCAGTTAGTGGGAAAGGCACAGAGGATATTTGCAGTTATGCCTTTGCGTGACAGTTTTACTATGGGCAAGGTAAAAGGTGTAATGGATTTGTCAGTCCGAAATCTGGTCATTCTCCCCTCCTCCTGGGCCACTCCAGTTGACAGTTTTATTACTGTGACAAATTACCGTAATTCTCAAGTTTCGAGTAGGCAGCGGGAGCCACTTGACCGTTAAGTTTTCATGTTTGCACCGTGGGAATGGTTCAGGAGCCTACGGGAGTAAAACATCACTTTTAGAGCAGGCCTATGTCCCAGAGCCTAGGGGGCGGAGCTAGTCAAGAGTTGTCTGGTCTGAGAGTGACACTCTGCGCTCATTGGTTGAGTAGAAAGGCAGTCTCACAGGAGTGCCTGCCATGCCATTGGACTGGTTCTAGTTCACCTAGTCATGTTTAAATCCATTGGCCATAGGCTTGGGATAGGCAGAGTTAATGTGGGCCTAGGAACTAGGGGGTGGAGCCTTGTTCCACTGTTAAGCGTTTTTTTGTAAGAACAGTCAGTGTGTCTGGGGAGTTCAACTTGGGTACAGGTCAATTGACCTGCGGGCAGCCATTCAACATCATTTGGCAAGCTGCAGTATTGAAGGTAGTGTGCTCCAATGTTTCTTGTATATCAGTATTAAGCACCATTTGCCTCGCGTTATTCAGAGTAGGCTATATTTTCAATTGTGATTTAACTATACAGTTTTTCAATAATAAAATAATGTTAATGTCATTTTGGTGAGTTATCTATCCTCTTGTGTTTATTGACTGTGTTATCTATTATGGTGATTTTTTCATGTGCTGTATTAGAAATTCCCCTGTGTTTCTCCATCTTATGTATACTAAAGTCAGTCGAGAATCTCCCGTTCAGTTCAGTAAGACTAAAGTATTAATCCATTCAAATTCAATCACTTGTCCGTTGAGTTCCCTGATTATTGAGTCCCTTCCTTCCTGGGGACCAATAATTATAGACACATTCATTCATTTGGAAGGTGGTGGCAGTGGTTCAAGGTAAGAAAATTAATAACCCCTATTCCTTGTGATGTCCTCATTTAATATTCAGCTTATATTCGTGACAGTCCAGTGAGGGGTCATACTGGTCCGTTAACAGTGTTTTACTGGGTTATTAAGTGGAGAGAGAAAGAGAATTATACAGTGGTCAGAGAGACGATCACAGAGTTCAATGATGATTCAAACGTTACAATGTTAGTAGTTTTAGCTAATATTACTATGTTTGAATAGTGTTCAGTGTACATATGACTTTTAAAGAAACTAGTTATTACAATGGTGCGAGCGGTGGTCCAATAAATTGTGGGTGTGTTCACTTTATTGGGGGTCCCGCGCGCCGGCTGCTCGGGTTCGTTGCTGTTTGTATGTTTAGGCGGCTCGCGATTTCGTTGCTCGGAGCCACACGTATTTTAAGTGTTATGATTTAGTGCGTCATACGGGAAACTGAGAGAGTTTGGGGTATGCGTTTCGCTCTGAAATCTATGGACAGAAATTAGTTCTCGTTTCTCTGCATAGCTTTCAGGGGTGTGCAACACAGTTATATGTTGTACAGCAATCTGTTCGGCAGGTTGTCTGGGAAATTATCAGTGAAGGACGCTTACTGATATATTTTCTGAGGTACTAAGAGGTGCCTCGAGATCTAGGTTTTAACGGGTCGCAGACGGCGTACTGACGCCTAGAGTGTGGCTGAGTTATCATCGTAGAGGGAGTCATGTTTTGCAGCGAGGCTGACTTCAAACATTCTAGTCTGGAATTGTATCTTAGGGAGGACGGCTGCTAGTGTGGATGTTTTTCCCCAAGGGCGGGTCAGACGTAGCTTCCGGTCGTAGCTCAGTGAGGAACAATCGTAGTTAATCATCACGAGAGGAGTCTTAAAATTAGTTAAGAGTAGTCATTACAATAGTTCAGCAGATGGTTTTAGGAGACGTTACAAAGTACTAAATTAAGTTCCCTGTATATTAAGTTCCCTTCCAGGTTAGCATCCCTTTGTTAGTTAAGCGTCTCCCCTTGTCAAGTAATTTTCGTATATAAGTGTTATTATTTTCTAAGTATTTGTTTTATATTTTTTATATCTGGAATTTTGTTTACATGTGTGCAGTATTAATTCTCTGGGAGAATTACTAAGGTGTGTGGTTTACTGTTTTCAAGTGAAGTGAAGTTCATTAAAGTGAATTCGTGCATTCGTTAACTCAGTGAAAATAGTGGAATATTTTTTGTGATGATATTTTTCAAAGTCGCTTGGAAAATCTCAGTTTTGGGAATAAATTCTAGTTCTTGTGTCTAGCCATACGATCATTGGGTCGTCAGTGTTAATTCAAGTCTGCGATTAAAGTGATCCGAGTTAGAACTTTGAGAGACCAAAAGTTGATTTTTGGTCATTTAAGCGAATTAGCGTTGGGACTCTGAGTTTTCCAAGGGTTTTTACTCAGCGCTCAGTGAGATAGCGGTCTGTAATTGTTTACACTCAACCAAGTGTCTAAGTGTCTTGCGAGTGATATATTCAGTTCAAGTGATAAGCAAACTACACGTCGGTATTTAATTTATAATTTTGAGAAAAGAAATACATGGTTAATTAAGAACTAGTGCGGAGACTACTTTCTGAGGATTCGGCTTCGTGACAGTGTGCGCGCTTTTAATTTTTGTATACTTATCAACGTGTCCAAGTGGTTAGCGAGTGTTATATTTGGTAAAGTAACAAGTCAACTAAGCGCCAGTATTTAATTTATAATTTTGGGAAAATAATTACTAATTCTTAATTAAGGTTCAGCGTGTCTCTGTCTAGCTGTGAGTGTCGCGGCTATGTGTTAATTTCTCAGTATTCTTCTACGCGAGTGGCGGTGATCCAGTATATGCTATGTAAACATCGAGTGCATTCAGTAATGTAAATAAGTGATTTATCATTAATTTTTGTGTAATTAATAATTACTTATAAGTATATGTGAGCGCCGTTGTCAGCGTCGGGCGTTAAGAATTAAATAATTGTTGAAGATTTAAAACAGCGCGCTTAAGATTGACTAGAAAATTTGAGAAATTCAGTTAACGTGAAGTGTGATATTAATTGTGTGCTGATAAACAAGACTTAGATTATTTTCGATAAATAAAACAGAGTTGAAACTAAAATTATTTACAATAAATTCAGTGTAGTTCCTTTCGATAATATCCACGGTATAATTCCAACATATTTTGTTCAAGAATTTGGTAATTATCAATAGATTTATATTGGTCTTGCATTTTAGAGACAAGAAATTTTTACTTTAATCTGTTTATCATTGCGTTACCAGTCATCTTCGAGTGTTAAATAAATATAGTAAAATAATTACATTTTATCAAGATTCATTTTAGTAATTTCCTGGCATTTAATAATTAACGTAACCTTTTTTTTTATGTGGTTTATAATTGCGCGTGTATTGTATTCAACCGTCGTATACAGTGGTTCTTCACAAGTAAATAAATGCTAGTCGATGCGGTCGTATATTCTATCTGTTTGCGTAGTAATTTTACAAATGAGAGACGAGGTTAATAAGACACGATAATTCCATTCATTGGTAGAGTGTAGTCAGCGAGATTCTGCCGCCGTCATCTGTCATCGCCTTGTCAATGGGCGACGGTCCTCACTGGAGCTCGAAAAATTGATTAGGAAGGGTACTGCGATATGTCCTCACATCTTTACCTAGTCGCTCCGCGCGGTGTATATTGTGTTTACAGTGTGACAATAATCTCTTCCCAGAGATTGAGCCTGCTATCTCTTCAATTCATCACGTTCTCAACAATATGCAAGATACGTTTTGTAGTGGCTTAACGTATATATCAAGACAGCCACACGCACCTCAACTCCCTCCTTCCCCCCACTCCAGCACCTGCTGCACACCTGGTCGACGCGCCGAACCCTTCAACTGCCTAACTAGCGACTTGCGGCCGTCCAGCGTTCTCATTGGCCGCCAACCAACACACCACTCCCGTTCCTCGCCAATCACAATCATCGCCAGTTATTGTTGGAGTCCCTTGCATTTCTGCCAGCCAGAATATATCTCGTGCTCCTGCTATGAACACCTGAATTTGACCCACCTCGTGTGATCAAATAAGAGGTTCTTAGCTAGCGCATATATTCCCAGCACCATTTTATTTTGTTAACGTAACCAGTTCCCCCTTTTCACTTTGTTATAATTTTATATATTTTTCTTTTACATTATATTATATATATGCCAAGGTATCGTCTTTATTTTATTTTGTGTTTTCTATATTAAAGTAAAGTATTTTGTTATATTTTGTGTTTTCGTGTTTCTTGCCTTACCACAGATTATCAGACAAGCAGTCACTCTTTTTTTTCCTTTTTTTTATTTTAATTTAGTATATGTGGCCCAGCACTGACACCTGCTAGTTGGAAGACTGCCGACCACCATTTCCAACACGTTTCCGTCACATATAAATGGGGGCCTGTCCACGGAGCTTCACTCAGGTATTGGTAATTGTGGTAAGCATACTTGGCTTTCATTTCCCTTGCTTCCATTATTTACATTAATCATTTTTTATTTTATATGGTGCTGTGTATATTGTGCATTACGGGAATAGCATATGGTGAGAGTGAGACAACTTTGGATTACGTGGTGACTGTAGGCCGCAGTCATACTCTTAATTGGTCGTCTCCCCCTTCCGTGTTATTATCCGTGTTTAACATCTTTTGTCCCCAGATATTTCTCACTTTTTTGACAGATTATCACATAGGTACCCTGGTACTGTGGTCTGTCTCCGGGTCAATAGCACCTAAGTCCTGCAATCCGACTCTAGGAGGAAAAAGAGGGCTTTAGATCCTCTAGCACGAACTATTATTGGCGAATTGGGACCTCGCCGATAGTTCTCGTCACCAGTTGACACTCGCACCCCTACTCGTCGGTCAGACTGATGGTATTTACCTAAGGTAGGGAATTGGCGTTCTTTCTTTTGAGCACAAAGTTCGCTAATTCTGTAAATACCATATTCAATTTCAGTGGGTACCTTTGCTTATGTTCTATAGTGACTTGGCAAGGTATGACTACATTTTTTGGACTACCTCATTTATTTTGAAGCCATTTAGTGTTTCACTTGTCTTTTAAACTCAGTTTTCACTAATTAGTAGGATTTTCTTGCCTTTATCCTCCCACAGTGAGTACCAGGTACAAGATTTCCTGCGACCTTATTCATTTACCATCTTGAATTAACTTTAATTATTAATAATTCCCCACAGGATAGGTATCAGTTGCCACGTTTCCTGTTTCTGACATTCACCATATTCTCACTGTATATTCGTGTCTCCTATATTTTGCTATATTTTCACAATGTTCCGCCTACAAGCATTCAAAACATATCCAGAAGGTGAAATAGGGACCTTACGTCACGCTAAGAGGGTCGATTTGTTAACTCTTGCACATGAGTATCACTTGGAAGTTCCCGATGGAGCCAACAAATTTGCCATTAATAATATGATACTGGATCACCTTGTGGATGAAGGTATTATAGATTCTCCTACGGTATGAACAATACATTATTTCAGATAAAGATGACTTGAGAGCCATAAAGCTCAAATTGGAACTTGCCAAGATCGAGCTACAGCAACAACAGGAAGCAGCTGCAATCAGAGAACGTGAAGCTGCCCTCAGAAAGGAAGAACGAGAACGTGAAGCTGCCCTCAAAAAGGAAGAACAAGAAAGAGAAATCCGCCTCAAGGAAAGGGAGGCCGCACTGAAGAAGGAAGAAAGTGAAAGGGAGGCCCTACTCCTCAAAGGACAGCAAGAACGTGAGTTGGCCTTATACCAACAGCGACTCGAGATGCAACGTGACCACGACAAACGACAGGCAGAAGCAATGCTAGAATGTCGTAACCGAGAACTCACGAGGGACGCTGCACACCAAGCTCAACTCCAACAAGCGGCAGCTAGTCTTCCTCCCAGTTTCAATATCTCCCATGCAAGTAAGTTAATGCCCCCGTTCATCGAAACGGAGGTTGATGTGTTCTTTACCACTTTTGAGACCCTTGCTGATCAACTTAATTGGCCTGACGACCAATGGGCTACCCTTCTCCGAGTACATTTAACAGGTAGAGCAGCAGTCACACTCAGCACTTTGGCTTCGGAAAACGACTACACCACCCTGAAACAAGCTGTGTTGGACGCCTACCTTCTCTCCACCGAAAGCTATCGACGAAAGTTTCGTGACTACGTCAAGGCAAGTACCACCACTTCTTAGAATTTGCTAACACCAAACGAAGATATTTCATGAAATGGCTGGAGGCAGCACATGTCTCTACTTTTTCAGAGCTTGTCAACCTCATACTGGTTGAAGAATTTTGAGACGTGTACCTCCTCCTGTCCGCCTATACTTAGCAGACAAGGAAGAGACGGATTTAGTGAAGTGCGCGAAGTCAGCTGACACTTACAGCCTCATCCACCGGCTGACTCCAGAACCTACCAGCAAGAAGTCTTGGTACAGTTACGAGAAAGCGAGCCCAGATCAAGGTACCTCTCAACTGTACTGCAGGTATTGTCGACTATATGGACACACCATTGACAAATGTGGTAAGTCCCAATCTAAAGGTAACATCGAACCCCCTAAGTCTAAACCTACTCACCCTAAGTCCGGTAAGCCTGTAATGAATGTTGGTGTTCATGCTAATGATCTCTCTCTCTTTACCAAGCATCTATATCCAGGAACTATCTCTACCCACGGTTCAGATTCAGAGGGACGTTTCGGACTTAAGATCCTACGGGACACAGCGGCTCTACAATCGATCGTCTTGAAATCAGCTGTGCCCAACGTCGCCTACACAGGAGAGACTGTGTTCATCACTGACCTTACTGCTACAACTCCTTATCCACTTGCCCGAGTTTACCTGGATTGTCCCTTCGTGACCGGTGAAGTCCAAGTCGCCGTCAGGGAAAAGCCTTTTCCCATGCCTGGAGTGCAACTTCTCCTGGGCAACGACTTGGCAGAAGACCAACAACCAAACAACCTGATCGTCAAGGACATATCCGAGGTAAGCAACTCTGTGATGGATAACCCGATTTTTGAACATGTTCCAGCAAAGGTTCAAGAGTGATGAAGGTTCTCCTCCTGTTATGGTGACCACCCGTGCTCTGTTGGAAATAACCAACAGTTATATACATCATTGTATTTATACAACCTTTGAATTAACCAAAGTAGTTACTAAAATTACTAACTTATATATTTAATCATTATCATGATTTATTCATTTC
>WNGS01008679.1:61507-76793 GCA_020271785.1 Procambarus virginalis
CGTTTTGTTGGCTTTGCCGGACGTATGGACTCCTGGCCATGGACGACTTCGAGTTGGCGTGGTCTAGGGGCGCCCATTCTATGTGGCGCCCTTACCCGCCTGCGAGGCGTTCACGGTGGATGCCTTTCGGCAGGACTGGTCGAGGTGGGGGTACCTGTTCCTCTTCTCCTGTCCAGCTGTTGCTTCGGGTTCTGGCTCGGTTTGGACCCATTCCCAAGAGAGTAGTCCTCATGGTCCCTTGGTTGCCGGCCCAGTTTTAGTTTCAGACAATGCTTGATAGGTGGCTCGAACCCGGGGCTTTTTCCCGTGGCTCTGCCTCTTTCGGCAGGTCGGACCGGTCCTGTACATGACTGGTTCGGCCTTCTCCTTGGCTCTTCGCGTCTGGTCTTTTAATGCGGGTATCACCATCTCTGATCTCTGTGATGATCAGATGGTTTATTTTGATGGTGTCCCACCTGCGAGCTTCATCTCGGCGACAGTATGATGTTCCTGGTGTTTCTATGCACCTTTTTCTTGCTCTTCGTAGGTCGTCTTCTCTTTCGCATCGGGTGTCTTGTCCTTTCTTGGGTTTCAGGACCACAGTTATTTGATGTTTCTTACTGTCGCCTCGTTTGTGGCGGTGCTGGCGGAGCCGCTCCGGCTTGCGTGAGGTGGACGTCACATCTGCCCCGTTCTGTACGCTTTCTCGTGTTTTGTTTCACCTCCGGCCTGCTCATGCGTCGCCTGAGCCATCCTGGTCCTTGATCAGGGTGCCCTCTTATCTTCTCCTCAGTTTGTGGTAGCCCCTTCGGTTCAGATTTCTGCTCTTTGGTTCTGGTGGTAGGTTTGTACGTTTGCAGCCTTTCTCCGTCCTTCTGGTGACGGTCGAGACGGCTGCTTACTGGGGGGGGGGGTCCTTGGGTTATTGATGCTTCATTGGTTCAGCCGGTGGTGTGTCCTGTGTTGTCTGGTTGCTCTTTTTGCCTTTACCTGCGTACCATGTCTGGGATGCGCTTTGGGTTGATCCGGTTCCCTGTTTCAGGGCTCGGGTCTGCCAGGTCGTCTGCAGAGATTTTAAGTCTTCCAGCCTGGGGTTTATCCTTGCGCTCGTGCTGTTCGGACGTTTGCAGCTTTCACTGCTGTGTTTGGTGACGTCTAGGGCTCATTTCGGGCACGAGGATTTGAGGGTTGCACAGGTTCCTGGCCGCCCGTTCTTTATGCGCGCATCTGCTCCTGTGCGTTCTTGTTACCTTGGATCGCAGGTTGCAGCCTGTTGTCTCGGCGTCGCGTTGCAGAGTTTGTGGCGGCCACCTCCCGGATCAACCCTTTATTTCCTTCTCTTTGGGTATGAAGCTCCAGGGAGCCATAGGGGCTCCCCACAGAAAACCAGCATTGAATGTAATGAAATGCCATTTTCTGGGTGAGCCCCGGAGGCTCCCTCCCTCCCACCGGTCGGCGGTTTTTTCACGTTGGTTGAAGCTTAGCTTCTGAACTGATGCTAGGCAGCCGGCGCGGTGAGGTCCGGGCTCCCCCCCCTCTCCCTCTCGGGGCAGGGAGGGCTGCGCGGACGATCGGCGCGGCAGTAAAGTGTGATGTTTGCTTGTTTTCCTTGTTTCCTTGGGATTGTAGGGAGTTTCTACCTCTCTGTTCAGGTTTTGTTTTAGTTTTTTACCATGTGGAGTTTGTTTTATCATGCCTACCTTTCTGGGTGCCTAACCCCGGTCGATGGCAGATAAGGAAAACCCCAACCACAAGGGGGTTTTCCAGGCCATTGCTCCCTGAAACCTGTCTGAAGAGGCCAGGTTCTGGCGCTGGTCCCTGGCTAGGGACCAGCGTAGGTCTGAACTCCTTAGCTAATGTCCCGGTCTAATATAACATAGATTAGCCCGATAAGTTCCAGGGAGCCTCCGGGGCTCACCCAGAAAATGGCGTTTCATTACATTCAACGCTGGTTTTTTTAAGCTGATTTCAAAACCTGAAGTTTTCAATATTTAATTTTATAATATTTTTTATTTTTTTGTTTTTCAAGTTACATTGGTATCATTTAGACAAAGTTGGAGCATTTGCCTAGTAGATTATGCACAAAATATTTGAAAGCATTTTAGCAAATTTTAGAAACTGAGCTCTATGACCGACTTCATATGACATTTTGCGCAGCTTAACCACTTAACTGCGCCAAATAAGTATTCTCGGTCGGTGGGAAACTGCACCAAACCGAGAAAAACCCTTTTTGATTTTTCCGTACCCATTCTAAATGTGTGTGCAGTTGGTTGTGTATGAAATGGACTCTTAGGACCTCCAGTGAGAGGCAGCCATATTGGAAAAACTTCCCTGAATGCCCTAGGGCTGCTGGCTGGGTTAGTACTAAGTGAGCAACCATTGGTGGCGCACGCGGCTCAGGCTCCCAAACACCTGTTCGACACGGTGTTGAAATATCGCGCTCTGTTGGTGAAATTCAAACATTGAAGAACATAAGAGTCATAATATTGATGAAGCTAGGCGCAATAAGGACCTAACACAAAGGTCGGATGCCAGTGATGCAGCACCTATGAGGACGATACAGTGAGCGTATCCAATTGTAGCTCTGAGCGCCACCCTTGCCCTACCTATGCTATCTCAAATTTATTTAAATGATACATAGATGAATCGTTTTCTGCGTTCAGTGATGATCAGTGTTCGTCGTTCAGTGACAACCAGGGAGCAGGTTGGCCGAGCGGACAGCACACTGGACTTGTGATCCTGTGGTCCCGGGTGCCAGCGAGAAATGATGGGCAGAGTTTCTTTCACGCTATGCCCCTGTTACCTAGCAGTAAATAGGTACCTGGGAGTTAGTCAGCTGTCACGGGCTACTAACTGGGGTTAGAGGCCTGGTCAAGGACCGGGCCGCGGGGACACTAAAAAGGCCCCGAAATTAACTCAAGATAACCTCAAGATGATGCATCTGATAAAAGTAGCATAGATGAACAGTGTTAGCAGCTTCCATGGTGGTGTTTTCCATAGATATTTTCAAGAATAGCTGAATCTCGGCTGAATCTCTTCTTGACTGACGGACACACTTTGAGGCTGGTTGAATCTCTTTCAGACTGAAGAACACTCTTTGAGGCTGGCTGAATCTCTTTCAGACTGAAGAACACTCTTTGAGGGTGGCTGAATCTCTTCCTGTGTGGGACTTTACAAAGCAATCTTTTCACGACTACCTTACAAATTTATCTTTTCCTGTAATCTTTTAAAAAATATCTTAGTTTTACAAGCTTGGCTACATACCACTTACAGGTACTAATTCCAAGGGTGTACGTGAGTGCATTATTGGCAAGCACACAGAACGAAGAAACAGGAAGTGAAAATCTATCTGTACCTGGTGTAACGAGAGCGAAGTCATGCTGTGTACCATGGACTACTTCGTTGATTATTACTCACTTTCGAAGTACTGTGTTTTTCCGTACTGTGTTACTGTGTGTTTTTTTAATACAGAGTGTTACTGTGTAAATAGTGTGTGAAACTGTACATATTGTAATTTTAGTGAACATTTAACAAGTAATATTGCGAGAATAAATATTTATTGTGGACTCATTACTGACATATGTATCACAGTTCCATGGAACATTATGAGCATTCTACTGTATACATATTGTAAAAGACACAAATATGCATCATATATGATAAAAAACAAATAAAACTGCATTGGAAATACATAGAATAAATAATTGAAAATATATTTGTGGCAACACCCAGTGCTTGAATGCCCTACGCGACCGTGTCTGGGCATGTCACACACGGGCGACCAACCCCAGATGACGTCACAGCGCACCTTGTCCACGTCCCTACAGCAAAGGTAAGTGGAATTTGATATTTATTTTTACATAGACATTTAGGGAAGGGAATTTATTATTTTACGAAGAAAAAAGAATTTTGGGGAACACTATATTTCATCCGCACGGGGAATTTCACAATAAACTCGGCACAGCACGGTGGTTAAGGGTTAATTTATCTGTCTAATAATTTTTTCTCATTATTCTATTGAACAGGGAACTGTATGGACACCATCGAAGATTATAGCACGTCTAGGTACTGTAATCAATGATCCATCAAGTATTGCATTCTGGGCAGCTAAAAACAAAATCCCAATCTTCAGTCCTGCACTAACAGATGGTAGTTTAGGAGACATGATGTACTTCCATGGCATTAAGAGTCCAGGTCTTATTGTAGATATTAATGGAGGTAAGTAAAATATTTCCTTCTCCTTCTCTTACTGTACAGTACTTTGAAAGCAAATAAATTAATACCTTCATTGAGTGTCATATATATATATATATATATATATTATAATAGATATATATATATATATATATATATATATATAATATATATATATATATATATAAATATATATATATATATAATATATATATATATATATATATATTATATATATATATATATATATATATATATATATATATATATATATATATATATATATATTAGTATATTTTGGTAGCAGTCTTTCCTGTAGACATATGTTATTAAATATGACCGAAAAAGTAAGATTAATAATTCTAACACGAATTTTCTCAATTTTCCTTATGTTTGTTTTTACTGATGACGGTAAATGAAAAATCAATTCTCCAAAATTCATTCTTTATTTCTTAGTCTGACGCGACACTTGAGCGCGTTTCGTAAAACTTATTACATTTTCAAAGACTTTAGTTACACACACACAGAACAACTATAACTGAACAGAGTTTAAACAATACCTGCATTTGGGTGAGGTGACATGTTACAATGGTTTGGGGTGAGGTGAGAACAAACACAGAACACGAAACAATGGGTATAAGCTAAGGGAAGAATAGATCTGTAACTGCAGAAGGCCTATTGGCCCGTATTTCTTGATGTTTCTATATTGGAGCGGAGTCTTGAAGTGGGTAGAATATAGTTGTGCGTTAATTGGCTGTTGATTGCTGGTGTTGACTTCTTGATGTGTAGTGCCTCGCAGATGTCAAGCCGCCTGTTGTCGCTGTATCTATCAATGATTTCTGTGTTGTTTGTTAAGATTTCTCTGGTGATGGTTTGGTTGTGGGAAGAGATTATATGTTCCTTGATAGAGCCCTGTTGCTTATGCATCGTTAATCGCCTGGAAAGAGATGTTGTTGTCTTGCCTATATATTGAGTTCTTTGGGGCTTACAGTCCCCAAGTGGGCATTTGAAGGCATAGACGACATTGGTCTCTTTCAAAGCGTTCTGCTTTGTGTCTGGAGAGTTTCTCATGAGTAGGTTGGCAGTTTTCTTGGTTTTATAGTAAATCGTCAATTGTATCTTCTGATTTTTGTCTGTAGGGATAACGTTTCTATTAACAATATCTTTCAGGACCCTTTCCTCCGTTTTATGAGCTGTGGAGAAGAAGTTCCTGTAAAATAGTCTAATAGGGGGTATAGGTGTTGTGTTAGTTGTATCTTCAGAGGTTGCATGGCGTTTCACTTTCCTTCTTATGATGTCTTCAATGAAACCATTGGAGAAGCCGTTGTTGACTAGGACCTGCCTTACTCTACAGAGTTCTTCGTCGACTTGCTTCCATTCTGAGCTGTGGCTGAGAGCACGGTCGACATAAGCGTTAACAACACTCCTCTTGTACCTATCTGGGCAGTCACTGTTGGCATTTAGGCACATTCCTATGTTTGTTTCCTTAGTGTAGACTGCAGTGTGGAAACCTCCGCTCCTTTCCATGACTGTTACATCTAGAAAGGGCAGCTTCCCATCCTTCTCCATCTCGTAAGTGAAACGTAACACAGAATTCTGCTCAAACGCTTCTTTCAGCTCCTGCAGATGTCTGACATCAGGTACCTGTGTAAAAATGTCGTCAACATACCTGCAGTATATGGCCGGTTTCAAGTTCAAGTCGACTAAGACTTTTTCCTCAATAGTACCCATGTAGAAGTTTGCAAACAGGACGCCTAGGGGAGAACCCATAGCGACCCCATCTACTTGCTTATACATGTGCCCATCCGGGCTCAAGAAGGGTGCCTCCTTAGTACAAGCTTGGAGTAGTTTCCTCAGGATATTTTCTGTCATCTCTGGGTATAAACTGTCACGTTATGTCCAGACCAAGTGCGTTGGCCCGGAAAGTGGAGTTGGAGATCCTGTTGGACGACATATTTGACCTCGAAGCACAAAAGAAGGTCACCACCAAAGACACCTTACAAGCTGAACTTATCGCAGAAGGAGGAAAGAATCGAGGCAACTACAGAAGTACCATACTGACCCCCGAGCTCAAAGCGGCAGCCAAGAGCCTTCGTGAGAACAAGGAGATAGTTGTCAGGAGAGGCGACAAGTCGCCAATATACGTCATCCTTAAGAAAGACGAATATCTGGCGAAAATGAACCACATACTCTCTGACCAAACTAAATTCCAAAGGGTAACGAAGGACACTACAGCCGAATTGAAAACAAAGGTCAACAAGTTGATTGAAACTGTGAATGCCAAGAAATCCGGACTCCACCTGCCAAAGATTATTGGAGAATATAAACCTGGATATGCGTATGGAAACGTCAAGACGCATAAGCCTGGAAACCCACTTCGGCCAATTATCAGCCAGATACCCACACCCACGTACAGACTGGCGAAACGACTCAACGGCTTACTGACTCCTTATGTCCCGTGCAACTTCAGCCTGAAATCCCCGAAGGAATTTGTTGACTTACTGCGGGGAACACGGGCTACAGGGATAAGAGCATCGTTGGACGTAGAATCACTGTTCACCAACGTACCTGTGGATGAAACAATCGGGATGATAATGGACCGAGTGTATCGAGACCCGGCATGTACTCCCCTTGACATGCCAGAAAATATCCTGAGGAAACTACTCCAAGCTTGTACTAAGGAGGCACCCTTCTTGAGCCCGGATGGGCACATGTATAAGCAAGTAGATGGGGTCGCTATGGGTTCTCCCCTAGGCGTCCTGTTTGCAAACTTCTACATGGGTACTATTGAGGAAAAAGTCTTAGTCGACTTGAACTTGAAACCGGCCATATACTGCAGGTATGTTGACGACATTTTTACACAGGTACCTGATGTCAGACATCTGCAGGAGCTGAAAGAAGCGTTTGAGCAGAATTCTGTGTTACGTTTCACTTACGAGATGGAGAAGGATGGGAAGCTGCCCTTTCTAGATGTAACAGTCATGGAAAGGAGCGGAGGTTTCCACACTACAGTCTACACTAAGGAAACAAACATAGGAATGTGCCTAAATGCCAACAGTGACTGCCCAGATAGGTACAAGAGGAGTGTTGTTAACGCTTATGTCGACCGTGCTCTCAGCCACAGCTCAGAATGGAAGCAAGTCGACGAAGAACTCTGTAGAGTAAGGCAGGTCCTAGTCAACAACGGCTTCTCCAATGGTTTCATTGAAGACATCATAAGAAGGAAAGTGAAACGCCATGCAACCTCTGAAGATACAACTAACACAACACCTATACCCCCTATTAGACTATTTTACAGGAACTTCTTCTCCACAGCTCATAAAACGGAGGAAAGGGTCCTGAAAGATATTGTTAATAGAAACGTTATCCCTACAGACAAAAATCAGAAGATACAATTGACGATTTACTATAAAACCAAGAAAACTGCCAACCTACTCATGAGAAACTCTCCAGACACAAAGCAGAACGCTTTGAAAGAGACCAATGTCGTCTATGCCTTCAAATGCCCACTTGGGGACTGTAAGCCCCAAAGAACTCAATATATAGGCAAGACAACAACATCTCTTTCCAGGCGATTAACGATGCATAAGCAACAGGGCTCTATCAAGGAACATATAATCTCTTCCCACAACCAAACCATCACCAGAGAAATCTTAACAAACAACACAGAAATCATTGATAGATACAGCGACAACAGGCGGCTTGACATCTGCGAGGCACTACACATCAAGAAGTCAACACCAGCAATCAACAGCCAATTAACGCACTACTATATTCTACCCACTTCAAGACTCCGCTCCAATATAGAAACATCAAGAAATACGGGCCAATAGGCCTTCTGCAGTTACAGATCTATTCTTCCCTTATACCCATTGTTTCGTGTTCTGTGTTTGTTCTCACCTCACCCCAAACCATTGTAACATGTCACCTCACCCAAATGCAGGTATTTAAACTCTGTTCAGTTATAGTTGTTCTGTGTGTGTGTAACTAAAGTCTTTGAAAATGTAATAAGTTTTACGAAACGCGCTCAAGTGTCGCGTCAGACTAAGAAATAAAGAATGAATTTTGGAGAATTGATTTTTAATTTACCGTCATCAGTAAAAACAAACATAAGGAAAATTGAGAAAATTCGTGTTAGAATTATTAATCTTACTTTTTCGGTCATATTTAATAACATATATATATATATATATATATATATATATTATATATATATATATATATATATATATATATATATATATATATATATATATATATATATATATATATATATATATATATATATATATATATATATATATATATATATTGATATATATTTGTACACACCCTGTGGGCGCCACAGAGAACGGACGCTGGGAGGAGGCTCTGCCGGCCATGTGCCATTATCTTGTGACATCCTGACCTCACGGGGCCCAGACTCAACAGTGTGCAGTGTGAACCTCCTGGGAAGGTGTGAGAGTGGCGGGAAGTGTCCAGGGTGAACTATGGCAACCAAAAACAATCAAACAAGTGGATTGGCAGTGTGGAATCATCTGAACTGCAGTGAGGGCCAACAAGGGCGCCCTGAGGGGCTCCCTCAGTTATGGTGGTGGGGGTGGGGGGGGGGGGATGGGGTGTTGTTGTGCGGTCAGTCGAGGGGGGTGACCCGTGTGTAAGTGTTTATGGAAATATCCCTGAAAAATAGATACCTCCGCTCTCAGGAAACAGGTATCGTGTTTTAAGTGCATCGAGTCCACAGTGAACCAAATTACAAGTGTATGATATTGTGCAGTGATATATCACGAAATTATACAAACGTGTTAGTGTCACCCCTCTGGTTCCCCCCCTCCCCATACCCGCCAGTGTGTACTGTCACCCAGTATTGTTATTATCCGTGTCTAACATCTTTTGTCCCTAGATATTTCTCACTTTTGACAGATTATCACATAGGTACCCTGGTACTGTGGTCTGTCTCCGGGTCAATAGCACCCAAGTCCTGCAATCCGACTCTAGGAGGAAAAAGAGGGCTTTAGATCCTCTAGCACGAACTATTATTGGCGAGTTGGGACCTCGCCGATAGTTCTCGTCACCAGTTGACACTCGCACCCCTACTCGTCGGTCAGACTGATGGTATTTACCAAAAGGTAGGGAATTGGCGTTCTTTCTTTTGAGCACAAAGTTCGCTAATTCTGTAAATACCATATTCAATTTCAGTGGGTACCATTGCTTATGTTCTATAGTGACTTGGCAAGGTATGCCATAGTGAGTACCAGGTACAAGATTTCCTGCGACCTTATTCATTTACCATCTTGAATTTACTTTAATTATTAATAATTCCCCACAGGATAGGTATCAGTTGCCACGTTTCCTGTTTCTGACATTCACCATATTCTCACTATATTCATGTCTCCTTTGTTTTGCTATATTTTCACCATGTTCCGCTTACAAGCTTTCAAGGCAGATCCAGAAGGTGAAATAGGGACCTTACGTCACGCTAAGAGGGTCGATTTGTTAACTCTTGCACATGAGTATCACTTGGAAGTTCCTGATGGAGCCAACAAATTTGCCATTAATAATATGATACTGGATCACCTTGCTGATGAAGGTATTACAGATTCTTCTACTCATGAACAGTACATTATTTCAGATAAGGATGACTTGAGAGCGATAAAGCTCAAATTGGAACTTGCCAAGATCGAGCTACAGCAACAACAAGAAGCAGCTGCAAGCAGAGAGCGTGAAGCTGCCCTCAGAAAGGAAGAACAAGCGCGTGAAGCTGCCCTCAGAAAGGAAGAAGCTGCCCTTAAAAAGGAAGAACAAGAAAGAGAAATCCGCCTCAAGGAAAGGGAGGGCGCACTGAAGAAAGAAGAAAGTGAAAGGGAGGCCCTACTCCTCAAAGGACAGCAAGAACGTGAGTTGGCCTTATACAAACAGCGACTCGAGATACAACGCGACCACGACAAACGACAGGCAGAAGCAGCTCTAAACTGTCGTGACCGAGAACTCACGAGGGACGCTGCACACCAAGCTCAACTCCAACAAGCGGCAGCTAGTCTTCCTCCCAGTTTCAATATCTCCCATGCAAGTAAGTTAATGCCCCCGTTCCTCGAAACGGAGGTTGATGTGTTCTTTACCACTTTTGAGACCCTTGCTGTTCAACTTAATTGGCCTGACGACCAATGGGCTACCCTTCTCAGAGTACATTTAACAGGTAGAGCAGCAGTCACACTCAGCACTTTGGCTTCGGAAAACGACTACACCACCCTGAAACAAGCTGTGTTGGACGCCTACCTTCTCTCCACCGAAAGCTATCGACGAAAGTTTCGTGACTACGTCAAGGCAAGTACCACCACCTTCTTAGAATTTGCTAACACCAAACGAAGATATTTCATGAAATGGCTGGAGGCAGCACATGTCTCTACTTTTTCAGAACTTGTCAACCTCATACTGGTTGAAGAATTTTTGAGACGTGTACCTCCTCCTGTCCGCCTATACTTAGCAGACAAGGAAGAGACGGAGTTAGTGAAGTGTGCGAAGTCAGCTGACACTTACAGCCTCATCCACCGGCTGACTCCAGAACCTACCAGCAAGAAGTCTTGGTACAGTTACGAGAAAGCGAGCCCAGATCAAGGTACCTCTCAACTGTACTGCAGGTATTGTCGATTATATGGACACACCATTGACAAATGTGGTAAGTCCCAATCTAAAGGTAACGTCGAACCCCCTAAGTCTAAACCTACTCACCCTAAGTCCGGTAAGCCTGTAATGAATGTTGGTGTTCATGCTAATGATCTCTCTCTCTTTACCAAGCATCTATATCCAGGAACTATCTCTACCCACGGTTCAGATTCAGAGGGACGTTTCGGACTTAAGATCCTACGGGACACAGCGGCTCTACAATCGATCGTCTTGAAATCGGCTGTGCCCAACGTCGCCTACACAGGAGAGACTGTGTTCATCACTGACCTTACTGCTACAACTCCTTATCCACTTGCCCGAGTTTACCTGGATTGTCCCTTCGTGACCGGTGAAGTCCAAGTCGCCGTCAGGGAAAAGCCTTTTCCCATGCCTGGAGTGCAACTTCTCCTGGGCAACGACTTGGCAGAAGACCAACAACCAAACAACCTGATCGTCAAGGACATATCCGAGGTAAGCAACTCTGTGGTGGATAACCCGATTTTTGAACATTTTCCAGTAAAGGTTCAAGAGAGTGATGAAGGTTCTCCTCCTGTTATGGTGACCACCCGTGCTCAAGCTGCACGTCCACAGCCAGCCGACTCTACTGCTACCGCTGTCCCTCAGGACCCTTCGAAACTACCCCCTAACCTGACCGCGGTGGAGTTCCGTAAGTTACAGAGAGATGATCTTACATTGACACCATTATTCTTTCAGGCTGAAACCCAATCCGACAGTGTTCCTGGGTTCTTTATGGAGAACGAAATACTCTATCGCAGGTATAGACCCAGTAAACTGAAGGACGAGGACGATTGGGCAAACGTTGAACAACTAGTGATTCCCACCAGCCTGCGGCCCACGATTCTACACCTGGCCCACGGCGCTTTGTCACACTATGGGTTCAACAAGACTTACCATGGAATTCGACAAGACTACTACTGGCCAGGTATGGTAAACGACGTCAAACTCATGTCAAATTATGCCACGTGTGTCAGTTAGCCGGGAAACCGAACGTTTCCATTCCCAGAGCACCACTGATACCCATCCAGGTGCCTGAGGAACCGTTCCACAAGCTCATTATCGACTGCGTTGGTCCTTTGCCTCGGACCAGTGCAGGCAACGCATATATCTTAACCATCCTGTGTCCTACCACCAGATTTCCGATAGCAGTTCCAGTGAAAAATATTACAGCTGCTACAGTGGTGAAGAATCTACTGAAAATCTTCACCCAGTATGGATTTCCGAGGGAGATTCAGAGCGACTGTGGTACCAACTTCACCAGTGATCTCTTCAAACGGACTCTGGAGGAGTTCAACATCAAACAGGTACTGTCCAGCCCCTATCATCCTGCTTCACAGGGTTCTCTCGAGCGTAGTCATCAAACCATCAAGGCACTCTTAAAAAAGTTCTGTAATGAGACCTCAAAGGATTGGGATAGGCAAATTGATCTCATCATGTGTATTTTCAGAAGTCTTCCCAACGAGTCACTAGGAGTATCTCCTTATGAGATGCTCTACGGACGTAAGTGCCGTACACCTCTCAAGGCTTTCAAGGATTCTCTACGTGATGACACCTTCAGTGAGCATCAGAATGTGCCCCAGTATCTTCAAAATCTCCGACACATTCTAGAGAGGGTCCATTCCTTTGCCAGCAACAACCTACAGAAAGCCCAGGAGAGGATGAAGACTCGTTACGACCGGCACTGTAAAGTAAGGAAGTTTACACCAGGAGACTTAGTGCTTGCCTATTTCCCTATCCCAGGTTCTCCTTTACAGAACAGGTTCTCAGGACCCTACCGTGTTAAGGAGTGCCGGAACAACTTCAACTACGTTCTCGAGACCCCCGATAGGCGGCGGAAGACCCAGCTGTGCCACATTAATTTACTCAAGCCCTACCATGGGGTTCCTCCCACTGTGTTAACCAATTTCACCTCATTTACAGGTCCATACAGCCACAGTGAGACCTTCCCTGCTTCTCCTTCCGAGAGCACTGACACTGAGACAGCGCTCTCTAACTCGGAAATCCTTACTAACCTTCAACATCATTTTCAGGACGATAATAGTGCTCCACTAATCAAACTCGTCAGAGAATATCAAGAGTTGTTTCGAGATGACCCCCAAGAGTGTACTGTAACTCAGCACGACATCCAACTGCTACCTGACACCCAGCCGATTCGCCAACCATTCTACCGAATCAGCCCGAGCAAAACGGAAGTCATGCGGGCTGAGGTACAGTATCTCTTGGACCATGGACTGGCTACCCCCTGTGAGTCCCCCTGGGCCTCACCATGCATCCTGGTACCCAAACCTCACGGCAAAATCCGTCTGTGTACGGATTATAGGAAGTTGAACCAGGTCACAGTGAAGGACGCCTACCCAATACCCAGGTAGACGACATTTTGGATGCCATTGGTAATGCCCGCTACCTGTCTCAGGTAGACCTACTAAAGGGCTACTACCAGGTGAGTTTAACGGAGCGAGCTAAGGTACTGTCCGCCTTTATAACCCCGTTTGGTCTCTACAGGTACAATCGCCTTCCCTTTGGACTCTGCAATGCCCCAGCCACCTTTCAGAGAGCTGTCAACCGCGTCATCCAGGGCTTGGAAAACACCTACGCCTATTTGGACGACATCGTGGTAGCATCCAACACCTGGAGCGAACACCTGCTCCAGCTACAACGATTGTTCTACAAGCTCCTGAAAGCCGGCCTCACCATCAATTTGGGCAAGTCCACCTTCGCGAAAGGTAAAGTGCGGTACCTGGGTCATGTTATAGGGAGTGGCAGCCTGGCTCCGTTAAACATTCACATTCAAGCAATCCAACAGTATCCACAGCCTACTACCAGGAAGCAGCTCCTGCGCTTCCTTGGTCTTGCTTCCTATTACCGTAGGTTTGTGAAGAATTTTAGCACTGTTGCAACCCCATTAATCACCTTAACCAGTCCCAAGCAACGGTATAATTGGACCAGAGAGCAAACCGTTGCATTCGAACAACTCAAATTCCTCCTCTGTTCTAATCCCATTCTCGCCTCACCAGATATCAAGAAGCCTTTCATCCTCCATGTCGACGCCAGTGGTACCGGCATCGGAAGTGTCTTAATGCAGCAGCGAGGCGAGGAGGTTCTACCTGTCAGCTACTACAGTTGCAAGTTGAAGCCTCATCAGAAGAACTACAGTACTATAGAGAAGGAACTCCTGTCCATCGTCCTGAGCTTACAACACTTTGCACCATATCTGCACGGTGCTAGGTCCACTACCATCTATTCGGACCACAACCCTCTGAGATTCTTACATCAAGCCCAATTTAATAACCAACGTCTGCTGCGATGGGCTTTATATCTTCAAGGCTTCAATTTAAAGATCTGCTACATCAAGGGGCCTGATAACATCATCGCTGACGCCCTCTCCAGAGTGCATGAGGTAGAGGCAGCTCCACCTCCCACTCTACCTCCAGTGGACATGATTCACCCGAAACAGCAGGCTTCGGGGGAGAGTTGTGACGATAATCTCTTATCAGAGATTTAGCCTGCTATTTCTGGTCTCATCCCGTCCTCATCAATATACAAGATACGTTTTGTAGTGGCTAAACGTATATTAAGATAGCCACACGTACCAGCAACTCCCTCCTCCCCCCACTCCAGCACCTGCTGCACACCTGGTCGACGCGCCGAACCCTTCAACTGCCTAACTAGCGACTTGCGGCCATCCAGCTTCCTCATTGGCCGCCAACCAACACTCCACTCCGGTTCCTCGCCAATCACAAGTCCTCGCCAGTTATTGTTGGAGTCCCTTGCGTTTCTGCCAGCCAGAATATCGTGTGCTCTCAAGCTATGAACTCCTAAGTGACTCACCTTGTGTGGTCAAATAGAGGTTTATAGTTAGTGCATATATTCCAGCATTCATATTTTATTTACTTTTGTATGTCAATTCTCCTCCCCATTAACGTAATCTATTTTCATGTTTATGTATTTTTTCCACTTGACATTTTTTACCATTAAGCCAAGATTTTGCATTTGTTTCAATTTGTGTTTTTTTATTGTTATTAAAATCCATTTTTTATTATTGTCTTTTATATTTCCGACCTTACCACAGATTACCAATCACGCAGTCATTCTTTTTTTTCTCTTTTTTTTCTTTTCTTTTTTTTATATATTATATGTGGCCCAGCACTGACACCTGCTAGTTGGAAGACTGCCGACCACCATTTCCAACTCGTTACCGTCACAACGGGTTTCCGTAGAGAACGTTTCACCGTACCAATCATGCGTTCATAGAAGCCTCCGTGTCATGGTGATCTGGGAGGTATGAATTTCCAGTGGCACTGCCATTGATTTAGAGCTGTTGCCACCTTTGGGTGTGTCCAGATTTTTCCTCAGACATGCTTTCTCCTACCATAAGTTGGGCCTATTTTTTGAGATCATTAACTTAGGGCAGATCTACATGAAGCAAACCTGT
>WNGS01008684.1:1314-11479 GCA_020271785.1 Procambarus virginalis
TTTAAAACCTTTACTGCAATGTGTTTATATGTATGCTTGAATTTGAATTATACCCAACGATAATCACATGCCTTTTTGCAATTGAAACTCTATACGTGGTTTCTAGCCGCAATTGTTGCCTGGTGTTGCAGAGCAACCATGCTACTATCGCTTCTCGGCCTATCGGCTAAGATCAAAGTGTAGTATCTGTGTTTTCTCCATCAGGCGCCCATGTCGTTTCCGTTCTTCCAGAGGCCTCTCGGGCAAGAGAGGCCTCTGGAAGAAAGGAAACGACATGGGCGCCTGATGGAGAACATCTCCATTACATGTGGTGACAAGACCCTAAAGGCTACTGCAAGAAGAATTGTAGCCAGAACAATCAGGAATCACCACAGACAACTTCGCGACGCCGGCCTACACACCCTACGAGACCAAGGAAAAGTGATGTGCGTGGTCTCACAGAAAAAGCTTCCTCCACTTCATGAGAGAGGGGGATACACAACGTTTTGCTGATTGGCGCTTCATACACCGAGCAAGGCTGAACTGTTACCCCTGAATGGAGCACCCGCGCCCAAACCGCACAAACGCAAGAACTGCCACACGTCAAACCCAAACCCGAACCCACCAAGTTCAAGTGCACATGCACTCTCACCCCTCTCCTTTGAAAGCTAGTTTCCTAATTAGATTTCAAATGATTCTTTCACCTCTCTAAACGCACCAACGTATATTTACATACTTTATTTAGGCAATGTATGCAGGCACACATTCATTCGTTCGTTCGTTCACGTAAAATAACGAATAAAATTTTATAGAATGCACTATAATTTGCAAAGCGACCGACCACCAAATGTCCTTGTGGAAGCTAGTTTCGTATTAGCTTTGCAATACTTCCTTACCTCCCTAAACACCAACAATGAGTGAGCATTTGTATACTTGATAAAAACGATGAACGGATTACGCACACATTCGCATATATTAAGAAATGATTTTGCCATAGTACCTACAGTACTCACACGTCTCGAATTACTTAGATCTTCTGATATCTTAACTTTGTTGATCGTTACGTTGATCATTCAACAATAGAGTCGTTTCCCAGGGAATGAACGTTATGTTAGATGATGCATCGCCTCGCCTCGCCTTGCATCGTATTGCATGTCATCGCATCGAATGGCATTGTATCGCATGGCATTGCATCGCATGGCATTGCATGCATTGCATGGCATGGCATCGCATGGCATTGAATGGCATTGAATGGCATTGAATGGCATGGCATGGCATGGCCTGGCATGGCATGGCATGGCATGGCATGGCATCGCATCGCATCACATCACATCACATCACATCACGTCACGTCACGTCCACGTCACGTCACGTCACGTCACGTCACGTCACGTCACGTCTCGTCTCTTCTCTCGTCTCGTCTCGTCTCGTCTAGTCTCGTCTCGTCTCGTCTCGTCTCGCCTCGCCCGCCTCGCCTCGCCTCGCGCTCGCTCCCGCTCCATCCAGCCTCGCCTCACTCCCCCAACCCTGCCTTGCCTCGCCTCAGGTTGTGAAACGCTATATCACCAAAGTGTTAGATGTGAAAAAAAAAAGAGTCGTGATATATATTCAAAAATGTAATAGTTGGCGAGTAATAGTGCTGTTCGTTTCTGTTATGGTATCAGTGGAAAACGTCTCCTATTTATTTTTTTTGGGGAGCGTTGACTCGATAACAGGCCCCTTGCACTTCTAATTCGTTATTGTCCTTTATAAAAGCTGTAGCTACCTTAGACACATGACAAATGGAGGTTTATGCATTGAGTTAAGCGCTATCCTCCCTGTCCAGGAGTGAATTCGTGAAACGCCACGCGAGTCTGTTTAACACTTCGCCACCAGTTACATGTTCACTATTCATGAACGAAACCATGTAATATCATGAATTTGCATATATATATATAAATTCATTAATCAGGTAAGAAATAGTTAAAACCTTTACTGCAATGTGTTTATATGTATGCTTGAATTTGAATTATACCCAACGATAACACATGCCTTTTTGCAATTGAAACTCTATACGTGGTTTCTAGCCGCATTGTTGCCTGGTGTTGCAGAGCAACCATGCCTACTATCGCTTCTCGGCCTATCGGCTAAGATCAAATGTAGTATCTGTGTTTTCTCCATCAGGCGCCCAGGTCGTTTCCGTTCTTCCAGAGGCCTCTCGGGCAAGAGAGGCCTCTGAAGAACGGAAACGACATGGGCGCCTGATGGAGAAAACATCTCCATTACATGTGGTGACAAGACCCTAAAGGCTACTGCAAGAAGAATTGTAGCCAGAACAATCAGGAATCACCACAGACAACTTCGCGACGCCGGCCTACCCACCCTACGAGACCAAGGAAAGTGATGTGCGTGGTCTCACAAGAAAAAGCTTCCTCTCACTTCATGAGAGAGGGGGATACACAACGTTTGCTGATTGGCGCTTCATACACCGAGCAAGGCTGAACTTGTTACCCCTGAATGGAGCACCCGACGACCAAACGCAAACAAGAACTGCCGACGATGTGCCTGGCAAAACGAAACCTTGCCACATGTCATGTGCCATTGCATGACATACTCAGACGCCTACAGAAGACGCCACAACGCCTTGGTAGACAGGATCAAGACAGCGCCTTGACCCACGGGAAAGTGATAGCAGAAAACCAGCGAGTTCCAAGGGCTGACAGTGTTCTGAAGCCCGACCTCGTCATCGAGAAGGACAACGAACTACTGATCATAGATGTCACCTGCCCCTTCGAGAACACAGAAGTCGCCCTTCGCAGAAGCACGGACCGAAAGGAGACGAAGTACGCCGACCTCGCTGCCGAGATGAGAGCCCTGCCGCGGTACAACAGAGTGACCGTCCACGCCTTCATCGTTGGACCCCTAGATCGTTCGACCCCAACAACGAGCGACTGATGAAGAGATTGGCATCGAAGAAGTTACCTCGCGACCTTCAGGAAGCGTGTGTGAGCGACGCCATCAGATGGTCAGGATGCGGTACATCGAACACCTCACTGGAGCTCGACAGTATGAATAATATGTATATTAGATTGTTAAATTTTGCATGTATAAATGTTAGGTCCAAATAATTCACAGTATGTAACTTGCATAAAAGATCCTTTGTAAACCTTAGCTGTTGCCCAAATGTTAAGCTAGCTATATGAAAGCATTGTAAAAAGACACACTGTACCATTTTTTGAAAATAAAATCTGTTCTTATCAGCTTAATATCTGGTACGATCCCTATTGGGGATCCTCGATATTAAACTGATTTTGCAACATGGCGAAGTGCTAGGAGCTTGCTCCACCTTTGGCGCGGATCGGCCCGGTATTGCCAGTACCTCTGGGATTGGTCCACTCCCTCGGGGAGACCAAAAACAACCCTATCAACTAGTAGAAATCAAGTAGGAAACGATGATGTTAATTGGTTATGTACATTATGAATCGTGTTAATTTGTTTGCAGTAATTACTTCACACCGGCCGTCCGGCCGCCGGCCGGCCAGCATGGTATGACGAAAAAGCGTTGGAGCGAGCAGCAAGCAGTGTGTTGAGTCTGGGTTGATGGGTCGAAGCCAAACAACTGCAACGAGTTAGAGGAAGGAAGGAAGGAAGGAAGGAAGGAAGGAAGGAAGGAAGGAGGTGAGGTGAGTGAGTATATCATTTAATAACTTTAGATTAGATTATGTGAGCATATGATGGGGAAAGTTGATTGATTGATTGATTTTATGAATGGGGGTAGGTAATTAGGTAGGTAGGTAGGTAGGTAGGTAGGTTAGTGCAATAATTAGTGCAATAATAGTAGATTTTGTTTGTTTTCTGAGATAGGTTATATAGGGTAAAGTTTTTCTCTATTTATATAAGTGTGGAAACTGGTTTAAGTATCTTAGTGGGTTGTTATGAAAAGGCTGGTAGAGATTGGTTGAATAGTGTTAGGCTTGTGTTTGCGTTTAGTGGAGAACTGATTTGGCATTTCAATGACATCTAATATGACGTGGTCATTGTGCAAATGAACTCTAAATCAACAGGTTTACTATGATTAGAACCTAACTATAATAGTTACCCATTGTTGGCATGCTTTTCATTTTTTATGGAATAACTCACACTCACTCCTTGTGAGTGAGGGAGGGAGGGAAGGTGGAGTGGTGTGTGGTGTGTATATCACTCGGAATTCTTAGTCGGCTTTGACGGCGAAATTATATTCACACACACATCAAGATTAGACGTTTATCTATTTAATTTACCATTGCTGGAATGTACCAATGCATAATAAAGACCGAAATCGGGGTGAGATGGGGGAGGTGTTGCTTTGGTGTGGTCTTACATGGCAGCTCAACGATCGTTTGCCACTTCCACGCTTGCTTGCCCTTGCCGCCTGCCTGCCTGCCTGCCTGCCTGCCTGCCTGCCTGCCTGCCTGCCTGCCTGCCACTGGCCTCAAAGTGAATTGTAGTGTCTTGATTAGCTTTACAATCCATCATTTACCTCAATACACACTAACAATGTGTATTTATATACTTCAATCGAGCATTCGATGCACACATTCACCTACAATATATACGTCAACCAACCCGAACCCACCCAAGTTCAAGTGCACCTGCACTCTCACCCCTCTCCATTTGAAAGCTAGTTTCTAATTAGATTTCAAATGATTCTTTCACCTCTCTAAACGCCACCAACGTATATTTACATACTTATTTAGGCATGTATGCAGGCACACATTCATTCGTTCGTTCGTTCACGTAAATAACGAATAAAATTTATATAGAATGCACTATATTTTGCAAGCGACCGACCACCAAATGTCCTTGTGGAAGCTAGTTTCGTAATTAGCTTTGCAATACTTCATTTACCTCCCTAAACACCAACAATGAGTGAGCATTTGTATACTTGATAAAAACGATGAACGGATTACGCACACATTCGCATATATTAAGAAATGATTTTGCCATAGTACCTACAGTACTCACACGTCTCGAATTACTTAGATCTTCTGATATCTTAACTTGTTGATCGTTATGTTGCTCATTCAAAATAGAGTCGTTTCCCAGGGAATGACGTTATGTTAGATGATGCATCGCCTCGCCTCGCCTCGCATCGTATTGCATGTCATCGCATCGAATGGCATTGTATCGCATGGCATTGCATCGCATGGCATTGCATGCATTGCATGGCATGGCATCGCATGGCATTGAATGGCATTGAATGGCATTGAATGGCATGGCATGGCATGGCCTGGCATGGCATGGCATGGCATGGCATCGCATCGCATCGCATCACATCACATCACATCACGTCACGTCACGTCACGTCACGTCACGTACGTCACGTCACGTACGTCACGTCTCGTCTCGTCTCGTCTCGTCTCGTCTCGTCTCGTCTCGTCTCGTCTCCGGTCCGTCTCGTCTCGTCTCGCCTCGCCTCGCCTCGCCTTGCTCGCGCTCGCTCCGCTCCATCCAGCCTCGCCTCACTCCCCCCAACCCTGCCTTGCCTCGCCTCAGGTTTTGTGAAAACGCTATATCAACCAAAGTGTTTAGATGTGAAAAAAAGAGAGTCGTGATATTATTCAAAAATGTAATAGTTGGCGATAATAGTGCTGTTCGTTTTCTGTTATGGTATCAGTGAGAAAACGTCTCCTATTTATTTTATTTGGGGAGCGTTGACTCGATAACAGCCCCTTGCACTTCTAATCGTTATTGTCCTTATAAAAGCTGTAGCTACCTTAAGACACATGACAATGGAGGTTTATGCATTAGAGTTAAGCGCTACCCTCCCTGTCCAGGAGTGAATTCGTGAAACGCCACGCGAGTCTGTTTAACACTTCGCCACCAGTTACATGTTCACTATTCATGAACGAAACATGTAATATCATGAATTTGCATATATATATATAAATTCATTAATCAGGTAAGAAATAGTTAAAACCTTTACTGCAATGTGTTTATATGTAGGCTTGAATTTGAATTATACCCAACGATAATCACATGCCTTTTTGCATTGAAACTCTATACGTGGTTTCTAGCCGCAATTGTTGCCTGGTGTTGCAGAGCAACCATGCCTACTATCGCTTCTCGCCTATCGGCTAAGATCAAAGTGTAGTATCTGTGTTTTCTCATCAGGCGCCCAGTCGTTTCCGTTCTTCCAGAGGCCTCTCGGGCAAAGAGAGGCCTCTGGAAGAACGGAACCGACATGGGCGCCTGATGGAGAAAACATCTCCATTACATGTGGTGACAGACCCTAAAGGCTACTGCAAGAAGAATGTAGCCAGACAATCAGGAATCACCACAGACAACTTCGCGACGCCGGCCTACACACCCTACGAGACCAAGGGAAAGTGGTGCGTGGTCTCACAAGAAAAAGCTTCCTCTCACTTCATGAAAGAGGGGAATACACAACGTTTGCTGATTGGCGCTTCATACACCGAGCAATGCTGAACTTGTTACCCCTGAATGGAGCCACCCGACGACCAACGCAAACAAGAACTGCCACACGTCAACCAAACCCGAACCCACCCAAGTTCAAGGTGCACCTGCACTCTCACCCCTCTCCATTTGAAAGCTAGTTTCCTAATTAGATTTCAAATGATTCTTTCACCTCTCTAAACGCCACCAACGTATATTTACATACTTTATTTAGGCAATGTATGCAGGCACACATTCATTCGTTCGTTCGTTCACGTAAAATAACGAAATAAAATTTTATATAGAATGCACGATAATTTGCAAAGCGCCGACCACCCAAATGTCCTGTGGAAGCTAGTTTCGTAATTAGCTTTGCAATACTTCATTTACCTCCCTAAACACCAACAATGAGTGAGCATTTGTATACTTGATAAAAAACGATGAACGGATTACGCACACATTCGCATATATTAAGAAATGATTTTGCCATAGTACCTACAGTACTCACACGTCTCGAATTACTTAGATCTTCTGATATCTTAACTTTGTTGATCGTTATGTTGATCATTCAACAATAGAGTCGTTTCCCAGGGAATGACGTTATGTTAGATGTTGCATCGCCTCGCCTCGCCTTGCATCGTATTGCATGTCATCGCATCGAATGGCATTGTATCGCATGGCATGCATCGCATGGCATTGCATTGTATTGCATGGCATGGCATCGCATGGCATGAATGGCATTGAATGGCATTGAATGGCATGGCATGGCATGGCCTGGCATGGCATGGCATGGCATGCCATCGCATCGCATCGCATCACATCACATCACATCACATCACGTACCGTCACTCACGTCACGTCACGTCACGTCACGTCACGTCACGTCACGTCTCGTCTCGTCTCGTCTCGTCTCGTCTCGTCTCGTCTCGTCTCGTCTCGTCTCGCCTCGCCTCTCCTCGCCTCGCCTCGCGCTCGCTCCCGCTCCATCCAGCCTCGCCTCACTCCCCCCAACCCTGCCTTGCCTCGCCTCAGGTTTGTGAAAACGCTATATCAACCAAAGTGTTAGATGTGAAAAAAAAAAAGAGTCGTGATTATATTCAAATGTAATAGTTGGCGAGTAATAGTGATGTTCGTTTTCTGTTATGGTACAGTGAGAAAACGTCTCCTATTTATTTTATTTGGGGAGCGTTGACTCGATAACAGGCCCCTGCACTTCTAATTCGTTATTGTCCTTTATAAAAGCTGTAGCTACCTTAAGACACATGACAAATGGAGGTTTATGCATTAGAGTTAAGCGCTATCCTCCCTGTCCAGGAGTGAATTCGTGAAACGCCACGCGAGTCTGTTTAACACTTCTCCACCAGTTACATGTTCACTATTCATGAACGAAACCATGTAATATCATGAATTTGCATATATATATAATTCATTAATCAGGTAAGAATATTAAACCTTTACTGCAATGTGTTATATGTATGCTTGAATTTGAATTATACCAACGACAATCACATGCCTTTTTGCAATTGAAACTCTATACTGGTTTTAGCCGCAATTGTTGCCTGGTGTGCAGAGCAACCATGCCTACTATCGCTTCTGGCCTATCGTCTAAGATCAAAGTGTAGTATCTGTGTTTTCTCCATCAGGCGCCCATGTAGTTTCCGTTCTTCCAGAGGCCTCTCGGGCAAGAGAGGCCTCTGGAAGAACGGAAACGACATGGGCGCCTGATGGAGAAAACATCTCCATTACATGTGGGACAAGACCCTAAAGGCTACTGCAAGAAGAATTGTAGCCAGAACAATCAGGAATCACCACAGACAACTTCGCGACGCCGGCCTACACACCCTACGAGACCAAGGAAAAGTGATGTGCGTGGTCTCACAAGAAAAAGCTTCCTCTCACTTCATGAGAGAGGGGGAATACACAACGTTTGCTGATTGGCGCTTCATACCCGAGCAAGGCTGAACTTGTTACCCCTGAATGGAGCCACCCGACGACCAAACGCAAACAAGAACTGCCGCCGATGTGCTGGCAAAACGAACCTTGCCACATGTCATGTGCCATTGCATGACATACTCAGACGCCTACAGAAGACGCCACAACGCCTTGGTAGACAGGATCAAGACAGCCGCCTTGGGACGCCACTGGAAAGTGATAGCAGAAAAACCAGCGAGTTCCAAGGGCTGACAGTGTTCTGAAGCCCGACCTCGTCATCGAGAAGGACAAACGAACTACTGATCATAGAGTCCCTGCCCCTTCGAGACACAGAAGTCGCCTTCGCAGAAGCACGGACCGAAAAGGAGACGAAGTACGCCGACCTCGCTGCCGAGATGAGAGCCCTGCCGCGGTACAACAGAGTGCCGTCCACGCCTTCATCGTTGGACCCCTAGATCGTTCGACCCCAACAACGAGCGACCTGATGAAGAGATGGCATCGAAGAATACCTCGTCGACCTTCAGGAAGCTGTGTGTGAGCGACGCCATCAGATGGTCGAGGATGCGGTACATCGAACACATCACTGGAGCTCGACAGTATGAATAATATGTAATTAGATTGTTAAATTTTGCATTGTATAAATGTTAGGTCCAAAATAATTCACAGTATGTAACTTGCATAAGATCCTTTGTAAACCTTAGCTGTTGCCCCAAATGTTAAGCTAGGCTTTGAAAGCATTGTAAAAAGACACACTGTACCATTTTTGAAAATAAAATCCTGTTCTTATCAGCTAATATCTGTACGATCCCTATTTGGGATCCTCGATATTAAACTGATTTTTGCAACATGGCGAAGTGATAGGAGCTTGCTCCACCTTGCCGCGGATCGGCCCGGTATTGCAGTACCTCGGGATTGGTCCACTCCCTTCGGGGAGACCAAAAACAACCCTATCAACTAGTAGAAATCAAGTAGGAAACGATGATGTTTATTGGTTATGTACATTAATGAATCGTGTTAATTTGATTTGCAGTAATTATACTTCACACCGGCCGGCCGGCCGGCCGGCCGGCAGCATGGTATGACGAAAAAGCGTTGGAGCGAGCAGCAAGCAGTGTGTTGAGTCTGGGTTTGAATGGGTCGAAGCCAAACAACTGCAACGAGTTAGAGGAAGGAAGGAAGGAAGGAGGAAGGAGGAAGGAAGGAAGGAAGGAAGGAAGGAGGAAGGAGTTGAGGTTCGTGAGTATATCATGTAATACTTTAGATTAAAGATTATGTGAGCAAATATGATGGGGAAAGTTGATTGATTGATTGATTTTAGAATGGGGTAGTAAGTAGGTAGGTAGGTAGGTAGGTTAGTGCAATAATTGTGCAATATAGTAGATTTTGTTTATTTTCTGAGATAGGTTATATAGGGTAAGTTTTTCTCTATTTATATAAGTGTGGAAACTGGTTTAAGTAGCTTAGTGGGTTGTTATGAAAAGGCTGGTAGAGATTGGTTTAATAGTGTTAGGCTGTGTGTGCGTTTAGTGGAGAACTGGATTTGGCATTTCAATGACATCTAATATGACGTGGTCATTGTGCAAATGAACTCTAAATCAACAGGTTTACTATGATTGAGAAACCTAACTATAATAGTTACCCATTGTTGGCATGCTTTTCCTTTTTTATGGAATTACTCACACTCACTCCCTTGTGAGTGAGGGAGGGAGGGAAGGTGGAGTGTGTGTGTGTGTGTATATCACTCGGAATTCCTTAGTCGGCTTTGACGGCGAAATTATATTCACACACACTCAAGATTAGACGTTTATCTATTTAAGTTACCATTGCTGGAATGTACCAA
>WNGS01008686.1:0-11311 GCA_020271785.1 Procambarus virginalis
TTTGGCCAGATAAGAGTAAAGCTGCTTGTAGATTAGTTTTTCAAAAAATTTGATAGTAGGCAGGATTGATATAGATCTGTAATTGTTAACATCTGTGAGATCACCATATTTGTGGACAGGGTTACTCTCGCTTTTTTTTTTAAATATCTGGAAAGGTTTGGAGTTCAAGTGACTTGTTGAAGAGCATGCAATTGCAGGGGCTAAGGATCTGGAGGCTTTTTTGAAATTAATGTTGGTATCTCCTCAAGGGCATTAGACTTGTTTTAAGGGAAAGGATTATCTTATTAACGTCATGGAATTAGTAGGCTTTAGGTACAGAGACTGTGGATAGTTACCTGTAAGATAGTCCTTAACATCAGTACTGGAAGATGGAATATCATTTGCAAGGGATGGCCCAATGGAAGAGAAGAACCTATTGAACTCAATAGCAGAATCAGAGGCTGAAAGCTGACCATCGTTATTGGACAGGAGTGTTGGTTTGTTTTTTAAAATCTTCTTTGATCCCAATTTGTGAAATTGTGCTCCAAGTTTTTTTAATGTTGCTATTTATTTGGGTAAATTTATCTTCGTAGTATTTAGTTTCAGCTCGTCTAATTATCTTAGATAGCAATAACGAGTAATTCTTTGAGAATTCTTTGGAGACGGTTCCTAACCTATACTTCTTCTCAAGGTCATGTTTTTTATTAATGGATTTAAGCAAACCCTTTGTAAGCCATGGATTGTTAAGCCTTTTGGTTGTGACTTGTTTTGTAAGCATAGGACAGTGGGTGTTATAAAGGCTAAGAGTTTTTTGAAGAAAAGATTGCACATGATATCCCCTATGTTACCTAACTCGGACTCCCAGTTGACATTATCAGCAGCAGATTTAAAATTATCTATCGCAGATTCATTGTGCAGCCTAAAACTTATCTCCCTTGACTCTAGAGGTGGTTTGTTAATGTTAGTTAAGAGAAATGTGGGGTAATGGTCTGTAGTGCTATCGGTGATTATACCTGAAGTAAGCGGAGAGGTTATGTTGGTCCAGATGTGATCTAGAGTGATCAATGTTTATGGGTAGTGTACGAGAAATGGAATTATTCACAGAAACATACTAGAGCCTGTCAGTAAGGTAAGACTGAAGGTATTGCAGGGAGTGACCTCTGACTCCATAATGATGTAATTTAAGAAGAATGTTTTGGTTGACAGTGTCAAAAGCTTTACGTAGGTCCACAAATAACCCAACAGGGACCTCATTTTTATCAAGAGCTGTATGTATCAAGTAAATCATACTAATAAGTGCATCGTTAGTGCTTTTATTTGGTCTGAAACTATATTGGCAAGAGCTAAGTACATCGAGTTTGGCTAGATATGAGTAAAGCTGCTTGTAGATTAGCTTTTAAAATATTTTTGACAAGGTTGGCAGAATTGAGATAGGTCTGTAATTGTTGACATCAGTCAGATCACCATATTTGTGACAGGGGTTACTCTCGCTTTATTTTTTAGAATATCCGGAAAGGTTTGGAGTTCAAGTAATTTGTTGAAGAGCAATACAGTGGCAGGACCTAAAAATCTGGAGGCTTTTTTTGTAAATTAGAGATGGTATCTCATCAAGGGCGCTTGACTTAGTTTTAAGTGAAAGGATTACTTCATTAACATCAGAGGAAGTAGCGGGAGCTAGGTACAGAGACTCTGGATAGTTACCTGTAAGGTAATCTTTAATATTAATGAGTGAGGATGGAATATCATGAGCAAGGGATGTACCAATGTATGAAAAGAACCTATTAAATTCAATAGCAATGTCTGAGGCCGATAGCACACCATCGTCAATGGATAGGCGAATTGGTTTTTTTATTCAAAATCTTTTTTGAACCTAATATTTGGGAGATAGTGCTCCACGTTTTCTTAATTTTGCCCTTAATTTGGGTAAATTTATTTTCGTAGTATTTCATTTTGGCTCTTCTAATTATTTTAGACAGCATGGATGAGCAAATCTTTGAAAATTCTTTGGAGACGACTCCTAATCTATACTTCTTTTCAAGGTCATGTTTTTTATTAATAGATTTTATTATACATTTTATAAGCCATGGAGTGTTTAACCTTTTATTTGTAACTTGTTTCGTTAGCATTGGACAGTGGGAGTTATAAAGGTTCAGAGTTTTCTGAAGAAATGTTTGCACTGCTAGAGTGATGTTCACTATGTCACCTAATTCCGCCTCCTAGTTGATATTAGCAACAGCAGCAATAAAGTTGCTTATAGAAGTTTCATTGTGCAGCTTAAAGCTTATTTCCCTTGTATATAGAGGTGGTTTATTAATGTTGGTTTGGAGAAATGATGGGTAATGGTCTGTGGTCCTATCAATGATTATCCCTGAAGTAAGTGGAGAGGGTATGTTAGTCCAGATGTGGTCAAGAGCAGAGGCAGCACTATCAGTGATTCTAGTAGGTCTAGTGATTAAGGGTATGAGGAAGCAGGAATTCATAGTTGAGGAAACTAGCAGCAGGAGAGTTATCAGGCTCGCAGAGGTCAATATTAAAATCCCCTGCGATAATTAGATGTTTTTGTTCAGTCTGTTATCTAGTATTAGATTTCTAAGGTAAGAGTTGAATTCGGACACATCAGTGTTAGGAATTCTATAGACTGCTCCCACAGTCTGGACAGACTCAGCTCCCTTGACTCTGAAACTAGCAAAGATATACTCCCCACAGGAGTCTCTAGTTATAATTACTTTTAAGCATGTCAGTTCTAGGTGGTAGTAAAGAGCAGTACCACCACCTCTCTGAATTGGTCAACAGTTGTGAATTGCTGAGTAGTTTGGCATGTTAAAGAGTTGAGTAGTATCCTCTTTTAACCACGTTTCAGTAAGTATAACAAAGAGAATTTGTTGTCAATAGTTTGAATCAAAGCACTAACATCATCAAAGTGTTTGCTTAGAGATCTTACAGTCAAGTTAATTGCAGACATATTGTGTTATGTGTTAATACATTGTTTACATCATGTGCTGTAAAATATCTGCAATTTTGATCATTAAAGTGATGATTGTCATAGATACTGGTTAAGAGGTTTACTTCTGTGTCTATACTTATTTGCCTAAGAGGGCTGGATGTAGGAAAACATGGCAAAAAAGGCAATTGCAAAATAAAAAGAATTTGATATAAAAGGGGGAAAATATTATATACAAGACTATACAAGACTATACAAAACAAACACGAAAACTAACAAAAAAAATGAGGTAGATTGGTTACAAGTACTCTCAGGTACACTGAAAGTAATAAATTGCAGTTTGAGACACAGGCAAAGCCAGGGGTACACTGGAGTAGGCGAGTATGGCGAAGCCAGTCAACCTAGGTAATAATGAAAGCAAAGAAAAAAAAGTTGAATAATAAATATAGGCAAATTTAATCTTAATGATAATTTACTATAAATAGTTTAGTTAAGATCCTATAATTAATAAGAACTAAAGAAAATATTAATGTACTCAATTAATTAAGTCCAATAAATTACTAATATAAATTAAATTAAAATTTAATTTAAAAAAAAACAGTGTAACAAAGAGACTTTGGATACCTACCCCGCACTAGGTGACAAGGGGGTTAATTATGTTGAGTCATTGAGAAGGATAATTAGGTGAGGCAAACCACATTGGGAGAGGAAAGTGTTTAATGTTATCTTCATTAGAAATTGTAAACATTTTACCTTCAGAAGTTTTTCTCACTTTTATCATGCCATCTCTAACAAAGCACTATTGAATCGCATCTGGGTTCTGATTACGGATTTGACGCAGGCGGTGGAGGAGTTTCTGTCTTTTCCTAGTCAAGCACTCGTTGATGAAAATCCCCTTTCGTTGGGGTACAGCTGTCCGGACAAGATTAGATTTTATGGACTGAGTAGCTAGCTTGAGGCGAATTTTTCTCTGGTTTTGTCGTGATGGATTTTTTTTGCCTACTCTGTAGGCAGCAAAAATGTCCGCTTTGTCGAGACTACAACGCAATTCGTCTTTTATGAGAGCATGTACTATATCAATACACTTTTATGTATGTGTTTGTTGAAGAAACAAATTGGCAAAATGATCAGGGAAAGAGAAGGGCCTCAAAATAACAATTCACTTAGGGTATATTACACTAACAGTAGAAGTCTAAAAAACAAAATAAACGAGTTCAACAACAACAAGAAATAACCCTCCTCCAGGAGGATATTAAAAACTTAAGGGCTAGCCGAGGTCAACTCCATCATGACTTGAATTGTCTCCGTAAGGAAAACATTCGTCTGAAATCTGATGAAGCCATAAAAAAACAAGAGGAAGTTCTCAGCAAAATGACTGCATGTATCAATACATTATCCGCCCAACGTTTCGCCACCCAGGATGAACAAGATCAGCAAAAGCTGCTTGACTCTGTGGTTGTGTCGTCCCAAGCTATTCCAGTGGAAAGCGAAGGTGAAAAGTGTATTGAAATTGTTCAGGATCTCTTAAAAAATGAATTGCAGCTCACTCTAAACAAAACAGACATTATTGCTGCCTACAGAGTAGGCAAAACGAACCCATCAGGACAAAACCAGCGGAGAATTCGACTGAAATTGGCCTCCCAGTCCACGAAATTGCATCTTGTCCAAACAGCTGCATTCCAACGAAAAGGAATCTACATCAACGAGTGCTTGACTAGAAAAAGACATCACCTCCTCTACCGCCTGCATCAAATCCGTCATCAAAACCTAGACGCGATTCATCAGTGCTTCGTTAGAGATGGCTTGATTAAAGTCAGAAAAACATCAACAGGTGAAATGTTTACAATTGCAAATGAGGATAACCTCAGCACTTTCCTCAACCAATGTGGTTTGTCTCACCTTATTATCACTCCCAATGAGTCAACATAATTAACCCCCTTGTCACCTAGTGCGGGCTAGGTATCCTAATTTCTCTTTGTTTCACTTTTTTAATTAATTTTTAATTTACCTTTTACTAGTCATTTTCTGGACATAATTAACCGAGTGCTTTAATATTTCTTCAGGTCTTTTTAATTATACGATCATAACTACACTACTTTTAGTTAATAATCTTTAGCTTAAACTTGCCTATGTTTATTATTCAACTTTTTTCTTTGGTTTCATTTATTACCTAGGTTGCCTAGCCTCGCCATACTCTCTTACTCCATTGTACCCCTGGCTTTGCCTGTGTCTCAATTATGCAAATTATTACTTACAGTGTACCTGAGAGTACCTGTAAGCCCCTTGTAAGCTACCTCATTTTTTATTTTTTTGTTCATTTTGTTTGTGTTTTGTATAGACTTGTTTATATATTTTTTCCCCTTTTATATCATAATTCTATTTTGTAATTTGCCATTCTTGCCTTGTTTTCCTGCAACCAGCCTTTTTATGCAGGCAAGTTTAGACCCTGAACTAAACCTCTTATCCACTATCTATGACAATCATCACTTTAATGATCTAAATTGCAGATATTTTACAGCACATGATGTAAACAATGTATTAACACATAATCACAATATCTCTGTAATCAACTTGAATGTTAGATACCTAGGTAAACACTTCAATGATGTTAGTGCCTTGATTGAAACTATTGACAACAAATTCTCTTTTATTATACTTACTGAAACGTGGTTGAAAGAGGATACTACTCAACTCTTTAACATGCCTAACTACTCGGCAATTCACAACTGTCGTCAAATTCAGAGAGGTGGTGGTACTGCTCTTTACTACCACCAAGAACTAACAAGCTTAAAAGTAATTAGAACTAGAGACTGCTGTGGGGAGTATATCTTCGCCAGTTTTATAGTCAAGGGTGCCGAGTCTATCCTGTCTGTGGGTACAGTCTATAGAATTCCTAACACTGATGTGTCCGAATTCAATTCAAACCTTAGTAATCTAATACTCGATAACAGACTGAACAAAAACCATCTAATTATCGCAGGGGACTTTAATATTGACCTCTGCGAGCCTGAACACCCTACTGCTGTTAGCTTCCTCAACTGTATGAATTCGTGCTTCCTCATACCCTTAATCACTAGACCTACTAGAATCACTGATAGTACTGCAACAACTCTAGATCACATCTGGACCAACATAACCTCTCCGCTTACTTCAGGTATAATCACCGATAGCACTACAGACCATTACCCCACATTTCTCTTAACTAACATTAACAAACCACCTCTAGAGTCAAGGGAGATAAGTTTTAGGCTGCACAATGAATCTGCGATAGATAATTTTATATCTGCTGCTGATAATGTCAACTGGGAGTCCGAGTTAGGTAACATAGGGGATATCAACCTAGCAGTGCAATCTTTTCTTCAAAAAACTCTTAGCCTTTATAACACCCACTGTCCTATGCTTACAAAACAAGTCACAACCAAAAGGCTTAACAATCCATGGCTTACAAAGGGTTTACTTAAATCCATTAATAAAAAACATGACCTTGAGAAGAAGTATAGGTTAGGAACCGTCTCCAAAGAATTCTCAAAGAATTACTCGTTATTGCTATCTAAGATAATTAGACGAGCTGAAACTAAATACTACGAAGATAAATTTACCCAAATAAATAGCAACATTAAAAAAACTTGGAGCACAATTTCACAAATATTGGGATCAAAGAAGATTTTAAACAACAAACCAACACTCCTGTCCAATAACGATGGTCAGCTTTCAGCCTCTGATTCTGCTATTGAGTTCAATAGGTTCTTCTCTTCCATTGGGCCATCCCTTGCAAATGATATTCCATCTTCCAGTACTGATGTTAAGGACTATCTTACAGGTAACTATCCACAGTCTCTGTACCTAAAGCCTACTAATTCCACTGACGTCAATAAGATAATCCTTTCCCTTAAAACCAAGTCTAGTGCCCTTGAGGAGATACCAACATTAATTTACAAAAAAGCCTCCAGATCCTTAGCCCCTGCAATTGCATTGCTCTTCAACAAGTCACTTGAACTCCAAACCTTTCCAGATATTCTAAAAAAAAGCGAGAGTAACCCCTGTCCACAAATATGGTGATCTCACAGATGTTAACAATTACAGATCTATATCAATCCTGCCTAACTTATCAAAATTTTTTGAAAAACTAATCTACAAGCAGCTTTACTCTTATCTGGCCAAACACCATATACTTAGCTCTTGCCAATATGGCTTCAGACCCAAAAAAAGCACTAACGATGCACTTATTAGTATGATTAACTAAATTCATGCAGCTCTTGATAAAAATGAGTTCCCTGTTGGGTTATTTGTGGACCTACGTAAGGCTTTTGACACTGTCAACCACCAAAACCTTCTTCTTAAATTACATCATTATGGAGTCAGAGGACACTCCCTGCAATACCTCAAATCTTACCTTACTGACAGGCTCCAGTATGTTTCTGTGAATAATTCAATTTCTCCCACCCTACCCATCAACATTGGTGTTCCTCAGGGCAGCATACTTGGCCCTCTCCTCTTTCTCATCTTCATTAATGACCTTCCAAATGCCTCCCAACACCTCAAACCAATTCTATTTGCTGACGACACAACCTTCATTAACTCCAGTCCAGACCCCCTTGCTCTAAAGTTGAGTTCAACAATGCGTTTTGCCCGAAACGCATTGCGTAATAGTGGCTTTAGGCATTGTATGTACTAGCTCTATCTATAAATCGATCCACTTATGTAAAATCACTTTATGTATGTACCTTTCCTGAATAAACATATTTATTTATTTATATTTATTTTATTTATTTAAATGCCACAGTAAATACTGAGCTAAATAAAGTCCATCTTTGGCTAACTGCCAACAAACTCACCCTTAACATTGACAAAACTTTCTATATACTGTTTGGCAATAAATCCTCTAATCAAATAAATCTCAAAATAAACAATACCCAAATTTGTAACAAACTAGATGGGAAATTCCTTGGCGTTCTCATTGATCACAAGCTGAATTTCCAGGGACACATTCTAAATATATAAAAAAAAGTTTCAAAAACTGTTGGCATTCTTTCTAAGATCAGATATTATGTACCCCGCCCTGCCCTGGTTACTCTCTATTACTCCCTTATCTATCCATACCTCAACTATGGTATTTGTGCTTGGGGTTCTACAACCCAAAATCATTTACATCCTCTAATTACTCAACACTAAGCTGCTATTAGGACAGTATCCAACTCTGGCCCCAGACATCACTCGGTACCCCTACTCAAATCTCTGAATATGTTAGATATTAAGTCACTGCACATTCTCGCATGTGTATTATACATATATAAAACGCTGAACTGTAATGCCAGTCCTGACCTCAAAAGCTTCATTGAAGGTTGTAACAGAACCCATGAGCACCACACCAGAAATAAATACAGTTTTGATATTCCAAGAGTACGACTTAATCAAACTAGAAATGCTCTACAAATCAAGGGACCCAGAATGTGGAATGACCTTCCCAACCATGTTAAAGACTGTACCTCTCTTAACCAGTTTAAGATAAAAACGAAACACTACTTAATAAATTCCCTGTAACCTACCTTACCCCTCTATTGTCAACTCATGTCTGCTATTTTTTAATCAACGCTGTTTGTCGACCTAGTGTATTTGTGCTGATTTTTCAGTCATGTTCCCCCCTTTTTTTTATCTTTATTTGTATTTGTTCTCAACACATTTTATTCTTTATACTCAATTAGTATTAAGTTTTAGATATTAATGATTTTCCTGCCCGAAACGCATTGTGTAATAGTGGCTTTAGGCATTGTATGTACTAGCTCTATCTATAAATCGATCAATTTATGTAAAATCACTTGTATGTATGTACCTTACCTGAATAAACATATTTATTTTGTTTATATAGTTAAATGCTCTTGTCTGCACAGAAAAAATAGATATTATTGCATTTACCGAAACGTGGATGAATGTAGAAAATAGAGAACTATTAGCTAAATATCAAATATATGGATTTAAACTATTTCACACAGATAGATATATTAGACGAGGAGGGGGAGTAGCCATATATGTTAGGTAAAAATTTAAATGTAGTCTCAAAGAAGGAATCAAAACTGAGCCACATACAGAAACTATTTGGAGAGAATTAAGCGAAAGAGCAAATAATCTTATAATAGGAGTTATATACAGGCCACCAAACTTCAACAAGATGGAAGCAAAGCACCTATGGGATGAAATATCTAGAGCATCTAGGTCTAGCAGTATTTGTGTCATGGGTGACTTTAATTTCAGTGGAATAAATTGGTCTAAGAGAACAGGGAATAATGAAGCAGAAAATTTTCTAGAATTAATTGACGATTGCTTTCTTAGCCAACACATTAAGGAACCAACGCGGGGAAATAATACTTTAGATTTAATGTTAACTAACAGGGAAACACAAATTAATGACATCGAAATAGGGAGTGGGCTAGGGAACAGTGATCACAAAGAAATCAGATTTAGCATAGAATGGAATAGACCTGTAAGAGAAAATTCTGTTAAAGTGCCAGATTTTCGAAAAGCTGATTTCAATAGCCTAATAATTTTTGGGGGGCAAATAGATTGGAAAGTCTTTGGCATGGGTTGTGGGCCGGTCTTGGAGCGGAACATGAACCCAGCGATAGGTGATGTAAAAGGGGATTTCGATGTGGATTAAATATATAACTTATTTAAGAATATTCTAAGCAGAGCACAGAACGTAGTATACCATATAAATTGAATAGATCGAATACTAATGACCCAAAGTGGATAACAAAGGATTTGAAGAACCTTATAGGTAAAAAGAGAGTGTGTTACAAAAGGATTAAGAATGGGGAAGTCAGTTTAGAACAGGAACTGTACAACTGTTTAGAAATGTTAAAAAAGAGATAAGGAAAGCAATAAGAAACTATGAAGTTCGCATAGCAGGGCAAGCGAAGACAAATCCTAAAGGGTTTTTTCAGTTATATCGAACTAAGACTAGGGAAAGGATAGGTCCATTAAAAACTGAGACAAGTCAAATAATGGATAATGACGAGGAGATAAGTAGTATTTTTAATAAATATTTTATATCTGTATTAACTAAAAAGGAACTTAACAACATGCATTCAGCCGAACAAGCCTATGTGGGTGGGGACGAAGACAGGTTGACTAGTTTATCAGTTACCAGGGAGGATGTAATTAAACAAATAGTAAAACTAAAACCAAACAAATTCTCAGGGCCGGATGAAGTTTGTTATAAATTTGCTTACTGTTATGGGGAGTATTGAGTATTAAGGAGAAGGGCCAGCAGTTAGAATCAGGATGTATCAAAATTACGGGAGATCAGATAGGCTCGGCCCCCAATAAGAACATAAAACAATATTAATTTAGTGGCTTAAAGAAAATATGTCAGTCTAACGAATGATCACTGATCCCCTACACAGGAAGAATGGATACTCCATTAATAACTAACTTATTTATTAAACCCTCTTAACAACCCCCCATATACATTAACAACAATAACAATAACTACTTTACCACACTATCTTACGTTAAGAGCCTTGGTCCACATAGGATGCTTAGCTGTACGGAAGCTTAAGGTAAAGGAAAGGGGGAAAATGGAGGCAGAGCCACACAGGAAGATGTTGTCACACCACAGCCCGACCAGAGAAGAGCGCACCCCGGGCGTCCCGTCTCCAAGCTCCCCAGTTGTTGTTGTTGTTGCCAGGAAATTAACCTAACTGATCGTGCAGCTACAAACAATACAAGTCTTCACCGGCCTTCGTTACTTTACTAGTTCTAAGAATAGTTGATAATTAGTTCACTGTTATAATTATTCAACAACAAGCTCAAGAGTCTGAATGCTCTGTGAGAAACAAGATTTGTCTTACGTCTGGCAAGGAAGATAGGAACAAACGCGCATCAGCAATCCTGTCAAATAATGTAAAGTAAATTATTTAGAGCTCAATTTGACCTCTGGTTTCCAACTAAGGCACCCAGGGTCGTAACACTCCTCCCCCCTTCAGAGAAAAAAAAATGTGGCTACTAGAATAGCAGTCATATTTTTTTTGTAAGAGTATACAGAGAATAAAAAGGAAAATCTATGCAATAAAAAAAATCAAACAAAAACAAAAATATCTCTGCAAGAAAAAGCACAAAGGAATTCTCTGAAAGAAAAAGCACACAAAAATAATTTTCTGAAAGAAAAAGCACACACAAAGGAATTCTCTGAAGGAAACCACATACAAAAAAAGGGGGAAGTAAATAAATTTAACATGGAATATTTAATGTCACAGGAGAACCTAAAAAAATAACTAAAGCATGACAGTTGGTATATGGCTTCCTGTGGATCAGATGACTATTACTCAGGTAACCGGGACAGTGTGCGTCGGCTATCACGCTGAGCCGGCCCGGAAGGGCGGTAATGGAAAGATT
>WNGS01008686.1:18827-41533 GCA_020271785.1 Procambarus virginalis
ATCTAGTAGGGTCTGATGTGGTGTAGTGGGTTAAGGCGTACTAGTTATGGCAGGCTACTGGAAGGTAGTGTGCTTTCTAGGTTCCAGTCTCACTGGTGGGTGTTGCCAAAAGATTGTTAATCTTCACTTGTGGTTCATGCAAGTATAGGCTTATATGCTGGACACGAGTTCTCCCATATAAACGTGGCTTGATGAAAAACGCATATAGTGACCCCTCACTCATCTAGTAGGGTCTGATGTGGTGTAGTGGGGTTAAGGCGTACTAGTTATGGCAGCTACTGGAAGGTAGGTGTGCTTTCTAGGTTCGAGTCTCACTGGTGGGTGCTTGTCAAAAGACTGTTAATCTTCACTTGTGGTTCATGCAAGTATAGGCTTATAGCTGGACACGAGTTCTCCCATATAACAGTGGATTGATGAAAAACGCATATAGTGACCCTCACTCATCTAGTAGGGTCTGATGTGGTGTAGTGGGTTTAAAGCGTACTAGTTATGGCAGCTACTGGAAGGTAGGTGTGCTTTCTAGGTTCGAGTCTCACTGGTGGGTGTTGTCCAAAGATTGTTAATCTTCACTTGTGGTTCATGCAAAGTATAGGCTTATAGCTGGACACGAGTTCTCCCATATAAACGTGGCTTGATGAAAAACGCATATAGTGACCCCTCACTCATCTAGTAGGGTCTGATGTGGTGTAGTGGGTTAAGGTGTACTAGTTATGGCAGCTACTGGAAGGTAGGTGTGCTTTCTAGGTTCGAGTCTCACTGGTGGGTGTTGTCCAAAGATTGTTAATCTTCACTTGTGGTTCATGCAAGTATAGGCTTATATATATATATATATATATATATATATATATATATATAATTGCCATAATTAAGATAGGGGTAGATTAGTGCATAATATAATGAGAGGAGAGCAGAGTTAGGAACATAATTTCTTAATATAGAGAGTATACCAACTGTTTTAGAGACTTTCTTAGTTATGTGTTGAATGTGGGTGCTGAAGTTGAGTCTCTTGTCTAGGAATAGGCTAAGAAACTTACCATCATTTTATTACTGATGTTAATGTTGTCTATCTGTAGCTGAATTGCATTTGATGATTTGCTTCCAAATAAGATGTTGTAGGTCTTTTCTATGTTAAATGTTAGTTTGTTAGTTGACATCCATAAGTGGACTTTTTTTAATTCATTATTCACAACATTATTTAGTGTATGTGGGTTGGGGTCTGAATAGATAAGGGTAGTTTTCTGCTCAGGGGGAAAAAGACGCCAACAGTTTGGGGCTTATTTATTACAAATTGGAGATGGTAAATTAAATTCAGCAGAAGATGTAAATATATATAAGTAGGAACAAATGTAACATATCCATGTCTACTGAGTACTAATATTTAGCTTAAAATGTACACCCGTATTAATAATAAATAAATAAATAAATGTTTATTTAGGTAAGGTACATACATACAAGAGATTTTACAAAGAATGATGGATTTATAGATAGAGCTAGTACATACAATGCCTAAAGCCACTATTGCGCAAAGCGTTTCGGGCATGAAAAACCTTAATGACTAAAGCTTAATACTAATTGAGTATAAAGAATAAAATGTGTTGAGAACAAATAAAAATAGAGATAAAAAAGGGGGGAACAGGGCTGAAAAAGCAGCACAAATACAATTAGGTCGACAAACGGCGTTGATTAAAAAAAACAGACATGGATTGACAATTGAGGGGTAAGGTAGGTTACAGGGAATTTATTAGGTAGTGCTTCGTTTTTATCTTAAACTGGTTGAGAGAGGTACAGTCTTTAACATGGTTGGGAAGGTCATTCCACATTCTGGGTCCCTTGATTTGTAGAGCATTTCTAGTTTGATTAAGTCGTACTCTTGGAATATCAAAACTATATTTATTTCTGGTGTGGTGCTCATGGGTTCTGTTACAACCTTCAATGAAGCTTTTGAGGTCAGGATTGGCATTACAGTTCAGCTTGGCATTACAGTTGGATAGATGAGGGAATAATATAGTCACCAGGGCAGGGTGGGGTACATAATATCTGATCTTAGAAAGAATGCCAACAGTTTTTGAAACTTTTTTTGATATATTTAGAATGTGTCCCTGGAAATTCAGCTTGTGGTCAATGAGAACGCAAAGGAATTTGCCATCTAATTTGTTACAAATTTGGGTATTGTTTATTTTGAGATTTATTTGATTAGAGGATTTATTGCCAAACAGAATATAGAAAGTTTTGTCAATGTTAAGGGTGAGTTTGTTGGCAGTTAGCCAAAGATGGCCTTTAATTAGCTCAGTATTTACTGTGGCATTTAGAGCAAGGGGGTCAGGACTGGAGTAAATGAAGGTTGTGTCGTCAGCAAATAGAATTGGTTTGAGGTGTTGGGAGGCATTTGGAAGGTCATTAATGTAGATGAGAAAGAGGAGAGGGCCAAGTATGCTGCCCTGAGGAACACCAGGGCAGTTTTACTCATTTACATATTTTACTCATACCTTACTCGTTACTCATTAAGTGAGTAAGCTTAGCCTAGTGACATGGTAAACACGTTCTGCAGAAACCTAATGTCAATGTAATGTAATTATATAAAACTAGTTATAACAGTCAGGACAAATGTTCAATCAAGTGAATAGGCCACATAACACTTAATGGAGGCCGACCAGGAATAAGTAGAAGGGTTTCCTGACTAAAGGTAGGGCTTACTAGCACCTAGACTGGGCAAAGTATTAGCTGCGGACAGCGGGACACTTGGGGACCGGCACTGCACCCCCACCGCAGGCCAGCTGGCCGGACCAACCTCCCCCCCCTGAAAGGCGAGGCCCGCTGGCCGCGAGGTGGCCTCAAAGTGGCAGAGTAACAACATCCCGCCTGACGTAGGATGTACAAGGTCGACCCCGTGTCGGTCGTTGTCGCTGTGGCGAGCCCCACGTATGTGGAGGGGAGAGCAGGAGCTGGCTGCTATAAGGAGGAACATGCCAGCTCCTACCGTGGCCGTAACCGTGCCCGTATGCCTGGAGAGGCTGTTAAAAAACAGTCAGGTGTCCCTGACTGAAAAAGGTACCATTCCGGGTCTACAGGCAGAAGCTGCGAACTGAGACAGCTTCCTTGGTGGGCCGACGGAGCGCCATCTTGACAAGCCATTGGGCGGAGAGAGGCGGGATAACCCACCAACATTGACCATGGGAGGAGTACGTACTGCAGGGTTTGTACAGCATGTAGGGAGTGCTGTCCACCATGGCAAATGACTGGTCGATCCAGCGTATATCTTCGTCGCTGTAGCCCGTCCTGGAAGGCTGGCCGCAGGGCGGGTGTGTGGTGGGCCGACGGGGAAAGTGAACGCTGTCCACACCGAGGCCGACTCCTCGAGGTCGACCCTGTGTCGGTCGTTGTCGCTGTGGCGAGCCCCGCGGAAGTGGAGGGGAGGTGGCAGCTTGGAAGCGTGTAGGTCCTTCCAGGACACCCCTCACGGTGGGCACGAGATCGGATGTCCGCCTTTCGGGCCCCACCACGTGGTCCTTGATCATTCCTGGTTTTGCTCGTGCGCATTCTATCGTGGATCTGGAAGTATTAAGGCAGTAAGGGTGGGCAGAAGCTGGCATGCATTGGTAACGTGTAAGGCAAAGGCACGGTTGTGGTGGACCCACACCGTACGTGTACTGGTGGCAGCTTAGGCTGCAAAAGTGGGGTTAACTGGATGCGGCACCTGTTGCGAAAGGCAGGAATGGTAGACTTTAATAAAGTCCCAAGCATAACTGAGTGGGGAGTAACTTAGAAGCCTAGCAATGGTACTGCCAGATACAATAAGCTCTAACTCCTGGAACAAGCAGACGCCCCCTCGGCGGGAACTAAGAGAAATAGTGAAAGTCGTCGTCCAGTAGTTAGTAAGCTCCAGCACAGCAGCTACTAATAATAAGACCAAATATAAGTCAATGATAAAACATAGCTGACAGTGGACTGGAGGTGGCCCCAAATGACTGCAATAGAGTGCAACGATGCCCCTATCGCTATGCAGCGGGTAAATACTAAATAATGCCAACAGGCTAATGTAAGAGGATGGTAAGGGGCATCGAACTGAGAAACCACTTATGCACAAATAAGACGAATCAGAACTGTAAAGAAATTATTATTAAGAATGTAGAGGAAATGCGATCTTCCCTTCTTCCCCGTGAAAATCCTCCGCTGGGACACACCATCTGGAGGCTCGGCAGCTGGACCATTTCAGCTGCAGCGTCTTCGGTTGGAGACCACTAGGTATCAGCTTCAGCAGCTGGGACATCCTCGGCTGGGTACTACCTTCTGGGGCCTCAGCTGCTGGATTATCGGCTGGAACCTCTTCAGCCGGAACATCAGCAGCTGGGCCTCTCTCATCGGCCGTAACACTACCAGCTGGGCCGTCAGCTGCTGGAACATTGGCATGGACCACGTCGGCCTGAACATCAGCAGCTGGGTCTGGCCCCGAGAAACAAAACAAACATTTTAATACATAAATTAGAAAGGAATACAAAGAACGACAAAATGTAAAAGAAAAAGAATTCGTATATAAATAAGGAGGGCGACTGGGCATGCTCAGCTGCAACACCGCCAGCTGAGCCCGCGGCTGCTAGATCGTCGGCGGGAACCATATCCGACGGTCCGTCAGCTGCAGGGTCATCGGCTGGGACTACACCAGCCGGAGCATCAGCAGCTAGGTCTTAGGATGATTGGCCTCCACCTGCCTGCATAACACACAATGCCAGGATGGACTGCTGAGTAAAATAGGCCCACATGTAGCAAGCAAAAGCTAAACAACTGTGAATGTAAACCCAGAAAGTAAATTGAACAGACGTGAATGAATTTAAAGCAAGAAGCATGAGGCCCGTACTCTGCAACCGGTACATCCTAGCAAACTTTACTTAGTAGTATAGAGGCAATTAGCAGAGTAAACAACGTAAATGTAACCAGTGGTGAGTAACATAATTATGCAGCAAGAACCAAGCGTAAAACACAGTAATAAATTCCTGAGGAAACGAACATAATTGCAATGCCAGAAAATCTTAATGCAAGAGGCAAGGAGCCGTAACACCGCAACTAGCGCCTCCTCACTGACTTACTTAATAACTTAAATGGCAAGCAAGTGAAACGACAACTGTAACCACCGCAAAGTAAAACGGCATGCAACATGGGCAATACATCAATTATAGAATTAAACTGTGGTAGGCTAAATGTAAACATTTAGGCCATAAATGATAAACGACATAACGTAACCAGTAGTAATTAACATAATCATGCAAGAGCTATACGTAATATACACTAATAAATTTCAGAGGAAACTAAGCATACATGCAGGGCCAGGAAATTTAAAGCAGGAGACAGGGGCCCGCAACACTGCAACTAGAACATCCTAGCTGACTCTACTTAATAACTTAACTTTAAGTCTGATATTTTTTAATAATTCTGTAAGGACCATGGAAAATCTCGTAAGGTTTCCAGCCTATACCATCCACAGAGTCAGGGGGTAATTGAGCGGTTCCATCAAACCCTCAAGCAGATTTTGAAGACATCGTGCGAGACTTCCCACAGCTTCTGGGATGAGAACCTGTCTTATGTTTTGTTTGCTGCTCGGGAGGTGGTACAAAGTTCACTGGGTTGTTCTCCTTTTGAGTTAATCTTTGGCCATAAGGTTCGTGGACCCTTGCAAATGTTACAGGATAATCTGTTAAGGAACGTAACGTTGACCGAAGGTTCGGATTTCTTTGTGCAACACCACCAGAGACTCAAGGACTGCAAGGTGACTGCACTAAAGGATCTTGGGAAGACTAAAGAAAATATGAAACAACGACATGATGCTAAGACTAAGTTGCGGGTATTTAATCCTGGTGACTCTGTCCTGGTATTAAAACCTCGACTAGGTAACAACATGTCTCACAAGTACGAAGGCCCATATATTGTGACAGAACAGGCTGGGGACCTCACGTTCAAAGTAAGGCACTCTGACAAGTGTAACCAGCTGATGTTCGTACACTTGACCCGGCTGAAGAAGTTCCAGGGCCCCAGGCCCATCGCACTAACCAATGTTTCCTTTTCCAGTGAGGGAGGGGATGATTGTTCTGGGGACCCAACTAATATCATTCTCAATAATTCTAGTTCTGTGAATGCTGTGGAGGAGGGACTGTCCCATTTGCAGATGGCCCAACGTGATGAGGTGCAGTCATTGCTTGACGAATTCTCCAGGTGCAGTCGTTGTTTGACGAATTCGAATTCTGTTAGGGAAGGTACCGACCCAGACTGTTGCCATTTACCATGATGTCAAGTTGACGAACTACACCCCCATTCGCCTTCAACCCTACCAAATGAGTCCGGAAAAGAAAGTCATCGTACGGAAAGAGGTCGACTTCCTGCTCCAGCAAGGCCTCATCCAAGTCAGGGCTCTTGGTGTTCGCCCTGCCTTTTGGTCCCCAAACCAGACAGCTCCTGGCGATTATGCACTGACTATCGGCAGCTCAACAAGGTGACCATCGTGGATGCTTATACGCTGCCCCTTCTCGAAGACTGCATCAACGAGATCGGAAACGCCATGTACGTCTCGAAATTCGACTTCTCAAGGGGTTATTATCAGATCCCGCTTACCGAACGTGCCAAGCAACTAACTGTGTTCATAACACCCGATGGTATCTTTGAGTATCAAGTGTTACTGTTCGGCTTGCATAATGCCCCTGCTACGTTCCAGAGGCTAATGAACTCTGCTCGCTAATGTGTCAAATTGTCAGGCGTTTTAGATGACATTGTGCTCTTTGATAGTAATTGGGCTGACCACATAGCTAGGTTATGCCAGTTGTTCACATTTCTGAAAAGTGCAAATTTAACTCTAATTACAAAAAAGTGTCATTTTGGCCAAGGCACAGTGATGTACCTCAGTTATGAAGTAGGCCAAGGAAAAGTGTTACCTCGGCAAGATAAAATCAGTGCCATACTAGAGTATCCAGTGCTCCGATCTAAAAAGGACGTTCAAAGGTTTATCGGTATGTGTGCGTACTACTGATGCTTTTGTCAGAACTTTTCCAGTGTCGCCACACCTCTCGCAGACTTGTTGCGGAAGGCCATTAAATTTAAGTGGTCAACAGACTGTGCCGAGGCATTTAAAAATTTGAAACTGATCTTAGCTTCCATCCCAGTGCTCACTAGTCCAAGGTTCGACTGACCGTTTAAAATTCATGTTGACACTTCTGACTCGGGTGCTGGTGCAGTGTTCTTGCAAACTGGGGGTGATTAGGTGGACTACCCAGTATACTATTACTCTGTGAAATTTGACAAGGCGCAACACAATTATTCAGTGGTGGTAAAAGAGACATTGGTGCTAGTGTTAACATGTAAAAAGTTTGAAGTATACCTAACAGGAAATATAGTGGAAGTGTACACGGACCATAACCTACTAGTGTTCTTAAACCAGATGAAGGTGAAAAGTAAACGCATACTCAGGTGGGCATTGTACCTACAGGACTTCAATCTTTCCATTACCGACCTTCCGGGCCGGCTCAGCGTGATAGCCGACGCACTGTCCCGGTTACCTGAGTAATAGTCATCTGATCCACAGGAAGCCATATACCAACTGTCATGCTTTAGTTATTTTTTTAGGTTCTCCTGTGACATTAAATATTCCATGTTAAATTTATTTACTTCCCCCTTTTTTTTGTATGTGGTTTCCTTCAGAGAATTCCTTTGTGTGTGCTTTTTCTTTCAGAAAATTTATTTTTGTGTGCTTTTTCTTTCAGAGAATTCCTTTGTGCTTTTTCTTGCAGAGATATTTTTGTTTTTGTTTGATTTTTTTTATTGCATAGATTTTCCTTTTTATTCTCTGTATACTCTTACAAAAAAAATATGACTGCTATTCTAGTAGCCACATTTTTTTTTCTCTGAAGGGGGGAGGAGTGTTACGACCCTGGGTGCCTTAGTTGGAAACCAGAGGTCAAATTGAGCTCTAAATAATTTACTTTACATTATTTGACAGGATTGCTGATGCGCGTTTGTTCCTATCTTCCTTGCCAGACGTAAGACAAATCTTGTTTCTCACAGAGCATTCAGACTCTTGAGCTTGTTGTTGAATAATTATAACAGTGAACTAATTATCAACTATTCTTAGAACTAGTAAAGTAACGAAGGCCGGTGAAGACTTGTATTGTTTGTAGCTGCACGATCAGTTAGGTTAATTTCCTGGCAACAACAACAACAACTGGGGAGCTTGGAGACGGGACGCCCGGGGTGCGCTCTTCTCTGGTCGGGCTGTGGTGTGACAACATCTTCCTGTGTGGCTCTGCCTCCATTTTCCCCCTTTCCTTTACCTTAAGCTTCCGTACAGCTAAGCATCCTATGTGGACCAAGGCTCTTAACGTAAGATAGTGTGGTAAAGTAGTTATTGTTATTGTTGTTAATGTATATGGGGGGTTGTTAAGAGGGTTTAATAAATAAGTTAGTTATTAATGGAGTATCCATTCTTCCTGTGTAGGGGATCAGTGATCATTCGTTAGACTGACATATTTTCTTTAAGCCACTAAATTAATATTGTTTTATGTTCTTATTGGGGGCCGAGCCTATCTGATCTCCCGTAATTTTGATACATCCTGATTCTAACTGCTGGCCCTTCTCCTTAATACTCAATACTCCCCATAACAGTAAGCAAATTTATAACAAACTTCATCCGGCCCTGAGAATTTGTTTGGTTTTAGTTTTACTATTTGTTTAATTACATCCTCCCTGGTAACTGATAAACTAGTCAACCTGTCTTCGTCCCCACCCACATAGGCTTGTTCGGCTGAATGCATGTTGTTAAGTTCCTTTTTAGTTAATACAGATATAAAATATTTATTAAAAATACTACTTATCTCCTCGTCATTATCCATTATTTGACTTGTCTCAGTTTTTAATGGACCTATCCTTTCCCTAGTCTTAGTTCGATATAACTGAAAAAACCCTTTAGGATTTGTCTTCGCTTGCCCTGCTATGCGAACTTCATAGTTTCTTATTGCTTTCCTTATCTCTTTTTTAACATTTCTAAACAGTTGTACAGTTCCTGTTCTAAACTGACTTCCCCATTCTTAATCCTTTTGTAACACACTCTCTTTTTACCTATAAGGTTCTTCAAATCCTTTGTTATCCACTTTGGGTCATTAGTATTCGATCTATTCAATTTATATGGTATACTACGTTCTGTGCTCTGCTTAGAATATTCTTAAATAAGTTATATATTTAATCCACATCGAAATCCCCTTTTACATCACCTATCGCTGGGTTCATGTTCCGCTCCAAGACCGGCCCACAACCCATGCCAAAGACTTTCCAATCTATTTGCCCCCCAAAAATTATTAGGCTATTGAAATCAGCTTTTCGAAAATCTGGCACTTTAACAGAATTTTCTCTTACAGGTCTATTCCATTCTATGCTAAATCTGATTTCTTTGTGATCACTGTTCCCTAGCCCACTCCCTATTTCGATGTCATTAATTTGTGTTTCCCTGTTAGTTAACATTAAATCTAAAGTATTATTTCCCCGCGTTGGTTCCTTAATGTGTTGGCTAAGAAAGCAATCGTCAATTAATTCTAGAAAATTTTCTGCTTCATTATTCCCTGTTCTCTTAGACCAATTTATTCCACTGAAATTAAAGTCACCCATGACACAAATACTGCTAGACCTAGATGCTCTAGATATTTCATCCCATAGGTGCTTTGCTTCCATCTTGTTGAAGTTTGGTGGCCTGTATATAACTCCTATTATAAGATTATTTGCTCTTTCGCTTAATTCTCTCCAAATAGTTTCTGTATGTGGCTCAGTTTTGATTCCTTCTTTGAGACTACATTTAAATTTTTACCTAACATATATGGCTACTCCCCCTCCTCGTCTAATATATCTATCTGTGTGAAATAGTTTAAATCCATATATTTGATATTTAGCTAATAGTTCTCTATTTTCTACATTCATCCACGTTTCGGTAAATGCAATAATATCTATTTTTTCTGTGCAGACAAGAGCATTTAACTATATAAACAAAATAAATATGTTTATTCAGGTAAGGTACATACATACAAGTGATTTTACATAAATTGATCGATTTATAGATAGAGCTAGTACATACAATGCCTAAAGCCACTATTACACAATGCGTTTCGGGCAGGAAAATCATTAATATCTAAAACTTAATACTAATTGAGTATAAAGAATAAAATGTGTTGAGAACAAATACAAATAAAGATAAAAAAAAGGGGGGAACATGACTGAAAAATCAGCACAAATACACTAGGTCGACAAACAGCGTTGATTAAAAAATAGCAGACATGAGTTGACAATAGAGGGGTAAGGTAGGTTACAGGGAATTTATTAAGTAGTGTTTCGTTTTTATCTTAAACTGGTTAAGAGAGGTACAGTCTTTAACATGGTTGGGAAGGTCATTCCACATTCTGGGTCCCTTGATTTGTAGAGCATTTCTAGTTTGATTAAGTCGTACTCTTGGAATATCAAAACTGTATTTATTTCTGGTGTGGTGCTCATGGGTTCTGTTACAACCTTCAATGAAGCTTTTGAGGTCAGGACTGGCATTACAGTTCAGCGTTTTATATATGTATAATACACATGCGAGAATGTGCAGTGACTTAATATCTAACATATTCAGAGATTTGAGTAGGGGTACCGAGTGATGTCTGGGGCCAGAGTTGGATACTGTCCTAATAGCAGCTTAGTGTTGAGTAATTAGAGGATGTAAATGATTTTGGGTTGTAGAACCCCAAGCACAAATACCATAGTTGAGGTATGGATAGATAAGGGAGTAATAGAGAGTAACCAGGGCAGGGCGGGGTACATAATATCTGATCTTAGAAAGAATGCCAACAGTTTTTGAAACTTTTTTTTATATATTTAGAATGTGTCCCTGGAAATTCAGCTTGTGATCAATGAGAACGCCAAGGAATTTCCCATCTAGTTTGTTACAAATTTGGGTATTGTTTATTTTGAGATTTATTTGATTAGAGGATTTATTGCCAAACAGTATATAGAAAGTTTTGTCAATGTTAAGGGTGAGTTTGTTGGCAGTTAGCCAAAGATGGACTTTATTTAGCTCAGTATTTACTGTGGCATTTAAATAAATAAAATAAATATAAATAAATAAATATGTTTATTCAGGAAAGGTACATACATAAAGTGATTTTACATAAGTGGATCGATTTATAGATAGAGCTAGTACATACAATGCCTAAAGCCACTATTACGCAATGCGTTTCGGGCAAAACGCATTGTTGAACTCAACTTTAGAGCAAGGGGTCTGGACTGGAGTTAATGAAGGTTGTGTCGTCAGCAAATAGAATTGGTTTGAGGTGTTGGGAGGCATTTGGAAGGTCATTAATGAAGATGAGAAAGAGGAGAGGGCCAAGTATGCTGCCCTGAGGAACACCAATGTTGATGGGTAGGGTGGGAGAAATTGAATTATTCACAGAAACATACTGGAGCCTGTCAGTAAGGTAAGATTTGAGGTATTGCAGGGAGTGTCCTCTGACTCCATAATGATGTAATTTAAGAAGAAGGTTTTGGTGGTTGACAGTGTCAAAAGCCTTACGTAGGTCCACAAATAACCCAACAGGGAACTCATTTTTATCAAGAGCTGCATGAATTTAGTTAATCATACTAATAAGTGCATCGTTAGTGCTTTTTTTGGGTCTGAAGCCATATTGGCAAGAGCTAAGTATATGGTGTTTGGCCAGATAAGAGTAAAGCTGCTTGTAGATTAGTTTTTCAAAAAATTTTGATAAGTTAGGCAGGATTGATATAGATCTGTAATTGTTAACATCTGTGAGATCACCATATTTGTGGACAGGGGTTACTCTCGCTTTTTTTTAGAATATCTGGAAAGGTTTGGAGTTCAAGTGACTTGTTGAAGAGCAATGCAATTGCAGGGGCTAAGGATCTGGAGGCTTTTTTGTAAATTAATGTTGGTATCTCCTCAAGGGCATTAGACTTGGTTTTAAGGGAAAGGATTATCTTATTGACGTCAGTGGAATTAGTAGGCTTTAGGTACAGAGACTGTGGATAGTTACCTGTAAGATAGTCCTTAACATCAGTACTGGAAGATGGAATATCATTTGCAAGGGATGGCCCAATGGAAGAGAAGAACCTATTGAACTCAATAGCAGAATCAGAGGCTGAAAGCTGACCATCGTTATTGGACAGGAGTGTTGGTTTGTTGTTTAAAATCTTCTTTGATCCCAATATTTGTGAAATTGTGCTCCAAGTTTTTTTAATGTTGCTATTTATTTGGGTAAATTTATCTTCGTAGTATTTAGTTTCAGCTCGTCTAATTATCTTAGATAGCAATAACGAGTAATTCTTTGAGAATTCTTTGGAGACGGTTCCTAACCTATACTTCTTCTCAAGGTCATGTTTTTTATTAATTGATTTAAGTAAACCCTTTGTAAGCCATGGATTGATAAGCCTTTTGGTTGTGACTTGTTTTGTAAGCATAGGACAGTGGGTGTTATAAAGGCTAAGAGTTTTTTGAAGAAAAGATTGCACTGCTAGGTTGATATCCCCTATGTTACCTAACTCGGACTCCCAGTTGACATTATCAGCAGCAGATATAAAATTATCTATCGCAGATTCATTGTGCAGCCTAAAACTTATCTCCCTTGACTCTAGAGGTGGTTTGTTAATGTTAGTTAAGAGAAATGTGGGGTAATGGTCTGTAGTGCTATCGGTGATTATACCTGAAGTAAGCGGAGAGGTTATGTTGGTCCAGATGTGATCTAGAGTTGTGCAGTACTATCAGTGATTCTAGTAGGTCTAGTGATTAAGGGTATGAGGAAGCACGAATTCATACAGTTGAGGAAGCTAACAGCAGTAGGGTGTTCAGGCTCGCAGAGGTCAATATTAAAGTCCCCTGCGATAATTAGATGGTTTTTGTTCAGTCTGTTATCGAGTATTAGATTACTAAGGTTTGAATTGAATTCGGACACATCAGTGTTAGGAATTCTATAGACTGTACCCACAGACAGGATAGACTCGGCACCCTTGACTATAAAACTGGCGAAGATATACTCCCCACAGCAGTCTCTAGTTCTAATTACTTTTAAGCTTGTTAGTTCTTGGTGGTAGTAAAGAGCAGTACCACCACCTCTCTGAATTTGACGACAGTTGTGAATTGCCGAGTAGTTAGGCATGTTAAAGAGTTGAGTAGTATCCTCTTTCAACCACGTTTCAGTAAGTATAATAAAAGAGAATTTGTTGTCAATAGTTTCAATCAAGGCACTAACATCATTGAAGTGTTTACCTAGGTATCTAACATTCAAGTTGATTACAGAGATATTGTGATTATGTGTTAATACATTGTTTACATCATGTGCTGTAAAATATCTGCAATTTAGATCATTAAAGTGATGATTGTCATAGATAGTGGATAAGAGGTTTAGTTCAGGGTCTAAACTTGCCTGCATAAAAAGGCTGGTTGCAGGAAAACAAGGCAAGAATGGCAAATTACAAAATAGAATTATGATATAAAAGGGGAAAAAATATATAAACAAGTCTATACAAAACACAAACAAAATGAACAAAAAAATAAAAAATGAGGTAGCTTACAAGGGGCTTACAGGTACTCTCAGGTACACTGTAAGTAATAATTTGCATAATTGAGACACAGGCAAAGCCAGGGGTACAATGGAGTAAGAGAGTATGGCGAGGCTAGGCAACCTAGGTAATAAATGAAACCAAAGAAAAAAGTTGAATAATAAACATAGGCAAGTTTAAGCTAAAGATTATTAACTAAAAGTAGTGTAGTTATGATCGTATAATTAAAAAGACCTGAAGAAATATTAAAGCACTCGGTTAATTATGTCCAGAAAATGACTAGTAAAAGGTAAATTAAAAATTAATTAAAAAAGTGAAACAAAGAGAAATTAGGATACCTAGCCCGCACTAGGTGACAAGGGGGTTAATTATGTTGACTCATTGGGAGTGATAATAAGGTGAGACAAACCACATTGGTTGAGGAAAGTGCTGAGGTTATCCTCATTTGCAATTGTAAACATTTCACCTGTTGATGTTTTTCTGACTTTAATCAAGCCATCTCTAACGAAGCACTGATTAATCGCGTCTAGGTTTTGATGACGGATTTGATGCAGGCGGTAGAGGAGGTGATGTCTTTTTCTAGTCAAGCACTCGTTGATGTAGATTCCTTTTCGTTGGAATGCAGCTGTTTGGACAAGATGCAATTTCGTGGACTGGGAGGCCAATTTCAGTCGAATTCTCCGCTGGTTTTGTCCTGATGGGTTCGTTTTGCCTACTCTGTAGGCAGCAATAATGTCTGTTTTGTTTAGAGTGAGCTGCAATTCATTTTTTAAGAGATCCTGAACAATTTCAATACACTTTTCACCTTCGCTTTCCACTGGAATAGCTTGGGACGACACAACCACAGAGTCAAGCAGCTTTTGCTGATCTTGTTCATCCTGGGTGGCGAAACGTTGGGCGGATAATGTATTGATACATGCAGTCATTTTGCTGAGAACTTCCTCTTGTTTTTTTATGGCTTCATCAGATTTCAGACGAATGTTTTCCTTACGGAGACAATTCAAGTCATGATGGAGTTGACCTCGGCTAGCCCTTAAGTTTTTAATATCCTCCTGGAGGAGGGTTATTTCTTGTTGTTGTTGAACTCGTTTATTTTGTTTTTTAGACTTCTACTGTTAGTGTAATATACCCTAAGTGAATTGTTATTTTGAGGCCCTTCTCTTTCCCTGATCATTTTGCCAATTTGTTTCTTCAACAAACACATACATAAAAGTGTATTGATATAGTACATGCTCTGATAAAAGACGAATTGCGTTGTAGTCTCGACAAAGCGGACATTTTTGCTGCCTACAGAGTAGGCAAAAAAAATCCATCACGACAAAACCAGAGAAAAATTCGCCTCAAGCTAGCTACTCAGTCCATAAAATCTAATCTTGTCCGGACAGCTGTACCCCAACGAAAGGGGATTTTCATCAACGAGTGCTTGACTAGGAAAAGACAGAAACTCCTCCACCGCCTGCGTCAAATCCGTAATCAGAACCCAGATGCGATTCAATAGTGCTTTGTTAGAGATGGCATGATAAAAGTGAGAAAAACTTCTGAAGGTAAAATGTTTACAATTTCTAATGAAGATAACATTAAACACTTTCCTCTCCCAATGTGGTTTGCCTCACCTAATTATCCTTCTCAATGACTCAACATAATTAACCCCCTTGTCACCTAGTGCGGGGTAGGTATCCAAAGTCTCTTTGTTACACTGTTTTTTTTTAATTAAATTTTAATTTAATTTATATTAGTAATTTATTGGACTTAATTAATTGAGTACATTAATATTTTCTTTAGTTCTTATTAATTATAGGGTCTTAACTAAACTATTTATAGTAAATTATCATTAAGAATAAATTTGCCTATATTTATTATTCAACTTTTTTTTCTTTGCTTTCATTATTACCTAGGTTGACTGGCTTCGCCATACTCGCCTACTCCAGTGTACCCCTGGCTTTGCCTGTGTCTCAAACTGCAATTTATTACTTTCAGTGTACCTGAGAGTACTTGTAACCAATCTACCTCATTTTTTTTGTTAGTTTTCGTGTTTGTTTTGTATAGTCTTATATAGTCTTGTATATAATATTTTCCCCCTTTTATATCAAATTCTTTTTATTTTGCAATTGCCTTTTTTGCCATGTTTTCCTACATCCAGCCCTCTTAGGCAAATAAGTATAGACACAGAAGTAAACCTCTTAACCAGTATCTATGACAATCATCACTTTAATGATCAAAATTGCAGATATTTTACAGCACATGATGTAAACAATGTATTAACACATAACACAATATGTCTGCAATTAACGTGACTGTAAGATCTCTAAGCAAACACTTTGATGATGTTAGTGCTTTGATTCAAACTATTGACAACAAATTCTCTTTGTTATACTTACTGAAACGTGGTTAAAAGAGGATACTACTCAACTCTTTAACATGCCAAACTACTCAGCAATTCACAACTGTTGACCAATTCAGAGAGGTGGTGGTACTGCTCTTTACTACCACCTAGAACTGACATGCTTAAAAGTAATTAGAACTAGAGACTCCTGTGGGGAGTATATCTTTGCTAGTTTCAGAGTCAAGGGAGCTGAGTCTGTCCAGACTGTGGGAGCAGTCTATAGAATTCCTAACACTGATGTGTCCGAATTCAACTCTTACCTTAGAAATCTAATACTAGATAACAGACTGAACAAAAACCATCTAATTATCGCAGGGGATTTTAATATTGACCTCTGCGAGCCTGATAACTCTCCTGCTGCTAGTTTCCTCAACTATGAATTCCTGCTTCCTCATACCCTTAATCACTAGACCTACTAGAATCACTGATAGTGCTGCCTCTGCTCTTGACCACATCTGGACTAACATACCCTCTCCACTTACTTCAGGGATAATCATTGATAGGACCACAGACCATTACCCATCATTTCTCCAAACCAACATTAATAAACCACCTCTATATACAAGGGAAATAAGCTTTAAGCTGCACAATGAAACTTCTATAAGCAACTTTATTGCTGCTGTTGCTAATATCAACTAGGAGGCGGAATTAGGTGACATAGTGAACATCACTCTAGCAGTGCAAACATTTCTTCAGAAAACTCTGAACCTTTATAACTCCCACTGTCCAATGCTAACGAAACAAGTTACAAATAAAAGTTAAACACTCCATGGCTTATAAAATGTATAATAAAATCTATTAATAAAAAACATGAACTTGAAAAGAAGTATAGATTAGGAGTCGTCTCCAAAGAATTTTCAAAGATTTGCTCATCCATGCTGTCTAAAATAATTAGAAGAGCCAAAATGAAATACTACGAAAATAAATTTACCCAAATTAAGGGCAAAATTAAGAAAACGTGGAGCACTATCTCCCAAATATTAGGTTCAAAAAAGATTTTGAATAAAAAAACCAATTCGCCTATCCATTGACGATGGTGTGCTATCGGTATCGAGTTAATTAGGTAGTACTTAGTTTTCATCTTAAACTGGTTGAGAGAGCTACAGCCTCTGACATGATTGGGAAGGTCATTCCACAACCTGGGTCCCTTGATTTGTAGAGCATTTCTAGTTTGATTAAGTCGCACTCTTGGAATATCAAATAGGTATTTGTTTCTGGTGTGGTGCCCATGGGTTCTGTTACAACCTTCTAAGAATCTTTCAAGGTCAGGATTGACATTACAATTCAGAGTCTTAAATATATAGAGTACACATGAGAGGATGTGCAATGACTTAATATCTAACATATTCAGAGATTTGAGTAAGGATACCGATTGCTGTCTGGGGCTTTAGTTAGTTATTGTTCTAATAGAAGCTTTGTGTTGGGTAATTAGAGAACGTAAATGATTTTGGGTATTAGAACCCCAAGCACAAATACAATAGTTATGATAAGGATAGATGAGAGAGTAATAGAACGTCATCAGGGCAAGGTGAGGCACATAATATCTGATCATAGAAAGAAAGCCAACAGTTTTAGAAACTTTTTTTGCTATAGTTAGAATATGTCACTGGAAATTCAATTGGTTATCTATGAGGACACCAAGGAATTTACCATCAACTTTACTACTGATTTGTATATTGTTTATTCTTAGATTATTTGTATTTGAGGATTTATTACCAAACAAAATATAGAAAGTTTTGTCAATGTTAAGGGTGAGTTTGCTAGCAGTTAGCCAAAGATGGACTTTATTTAGTTCAGTATTCACAGTGACATTTAGAGCAAGAGGGTCAGGACTGGAGATAATGAAAATTGTGTCATCAGCAAATAAGATTGGTTTGAGGTGTTGAGAGGCATTTGGAAGGACATTAATATAGATGTGAAAGAGGAGAGGGCCAAGTATGCTGCCTTTGTGGAACACCAATGTTTATGGGTAGTGTACGAGAAATGGAATTATTCACAGAAACATACTAGAGCCTGTCAGTAAGGTAAGACTGAAGGTATTGCAGGGAGTGACCTCTGACTCCATAATGATGTAATTTAAGAAGAATGTTTTGGTGGTTGACAGTGTCAAAAGCTTTACGTAGGTCCACAAATAACCCAACAGGGACCTCATTTTTATCAAGAGCTGTATGTATCAAGTAAATCATACTAATAAGTGCATCGTTAGTGCTTTTATTTGGTCTGAAACTATATTGGCAAGAGCTAAGTACATCGAGTTTGGCTAGATATGAGTAAAGCTGCTTGTAGATTAGCTTTTAAAATATTTTTGACAAGGTTGGCAGAATTGAGATAGGTCTGTAATTGTTGACATCAGTCAGATCACCATATTTGTGACAGGGGTTACTCTCGCTTTATTTTTTAGAATATCCGGAAAGGTTTGGAGTTCAAGTGATTTGTTGAAGAGCAATACAGTGGCAGGACCTAAAAATCTGGAGGCTTTTTTTGTAAATTAGAGATGGTATCTCATCAAGGGCACTTGACTTAGTTTTAAGTGAAAGGATTACCTCATTAACATCAGAGGAAGTAGCGGGAGCTAGGTACAGAGACTCTGGATAGTTACCTGTAAGGTAATCTTTAATATTAATGAGTGAGGATGGAATATCATGAGCAAGGGATGTACCAATGTATGAAAATAACCTATTAAATTCAATAGCAATGTCTGAGGCCGATAGCACACCATCGTCAATGGATAGGCGAATTGGTTTTTTTATTCAAAATCTTTTTTGAACCTAATATTTGGGAGATAGTACTCCACGTTTTCTTAATTTTGCCCTTAATTTGGGTAAATTTATTTTCGTAGTATTTCATTTTGGCTCTTCTAATTATTTTAGACAGCATGGATGAGCAAATCTTTGAAAATTCTTTGGAGACGACTCCTAATCTATACTTCTTTTCAAGGTCATGTTTTTTATTAATAGATTTTATTATACATTTTATAAGCCATGGAGTGTTTAACCTTTTATTTGTAACTTGTTTCGTTAGCATTGGACAGTGGGAGTTATAAAGGTTCAGAGTTTTCTGAAGAAATGTTTGCACTGCTAGAGTGATGTTCACTATGTCACCTAATTCCGCCTCCTAGTTGATATTAGCAACAGCAGCAATAAAGTTGCTTATAGAAGTTTCATTGTGCAGCTTAAAGCTTATTTCCCTTGTATATAGAGGTGGTTTATTAATGTTGGTTTGGAGAAATGATGGGTAATGGTCTGTGGTCCTATCAATGATTATCCCTGAAGTAAGTGGAGAGGGTATGTTAGTCCAGATGTGGTCAAGAGCAGAGGCAGCACTATCAGTGATTCTAGTAGGTCTAGTGATTAAGGGTATGAGGAAGCAGGAATTCATAGTTGAGGAAACTAGCAGCAGGAGAGTTATCAGGCTCGCAGAGGTCAATATTAAAATCCCCTGCGATAATTAGATGGTTTTTGTTCAGTCTGTTATCTAGTATTAGATTTCTAAGGTAAGAGTTGAATTCGGACACATCAGTGTTAGGAATTCTATAGACTGCTCCCACAGTCTGGACAGACTCAGCTCCCTTGACTCTGAAACTAGCAAAGATATACTCCCCACAGGAGTCTCTAGTTCTAATTACTTTTAAGCATGTCAGTTCTAGGTGGTAGTAAAGAGCAGTACCACCACCTCTCTGAATTGGTCAACAGTTGTGAATTGCTGAGTAGTTTGGCATGTTAAAGAGTTGAGTAGTATCCTCTTTTAACCACGTTTCAGTAAGTATAACAAAGAGAATTTGTTGTCAATAGTTTGAATCAAAGCACTAACATCATCAAAGTGTTTGCTTAGAGATCTTACAGTCAAGTTAATTGCAGACATATTGTGTTATGTGTTAATACATTGTTTACATCATGTGCTGTAAAATATCTGCAATTTTGATCATTAAAGTGATGATTGTCATAGATACTGGTTAAGAGGTTTACTTCTGTGTCTATACTTATTTGCCTAAGAGGGCTGGATGTAGGAAAACATGGCAAAAAAGGCAATTGCAAAATAAAAAGAATTTGATATAAAAGGGGGAAAATATTATATACAAGACTATACAAGACTATACAAAACAAACACGAAAACTAACAAAAAAATGAGGTAGATTGGTTACAAGTACTCTCAGGTACACTGAAAGTAATAAATTGCAGTTTGAGACACAGGCAAAGCCAGGGGTACACTGGAGTAGGCGAGTATGGCGAAGCCAGTCAACCTAGGTAATAATGAAAGCAAAGAAAAAAAGTTGAATAATAAATATAGGCAAATTTATTCTTAATGATAATTTACTATAAATAGTTTAGTTAAGACCCTATAATTAATAAGAACTAAAGAAAATATTAATGTACTCAATTAATTAAGTCCAATAAATTACTAATATAAATTAAATTAAAATTTAATTTAAAAAAAAACAGTGTAACAAAGAGACTTTGGATACCTACCCCGCACTAGGTGACAAGGGGGTTAATTATGTTGAGTCATTGAGAAGGATAATTAGGTGAGGCAAACCACATTGGGAGAGGAAAGTGTTTAATGTTATCTTCATTAGAAATTGTAAACATTTTACCTTCAGAAGTTTTTCTCACTTTTATCATGCCATCTCTAACAAAGCACTATTGAATCGCATCTGGGTTCTGATTACGGATTTGACGCAGGCGGTGGAGGAGTTTCTGTCTTTTCCTAGTCAAGCACTCGTTGATGAAAATCCCCTTTCGTTGGGGTACAGCTGTCCGGACAAGATTAGATTTTATGGACTGAGTAGCTAGCTTGAGGCGAATTTTTCTCTGGTTTTGTCGTGATGGATTTTTTTTGCCTACTCTGTAGGCAGCAAAAATGTTCGCTTTGTCGAGACTACAACGCAATTCGTCTTTTATGAGAACATGTACTATATCAATACACTTTTATGTATGTGTTTGTTGAAGAAACAAATTGGCAAAATGATCAGGGAAAGAGAAGGGCCTCAAAATAACAATTCACTTAGGGTATATTACACTAACAGTAGAAGTCTAAAAACAAAATAAACGAGTTCAACAACAACAAGAAATAACCCTCCTCCAGGAGGATATTAAAAACTTAAGGGCTAGCCGAGGTCAACTCCATCATGACTTGAATTGTCTCCGTAAGGAAAACATTCGTCTGAAATCTGATGAAGCCATAAAAAAACAAGAGGAAGTTCTCAGCAAAATGACTGCATGTATCAATACATTATCCGCCCAACGTTTCGCCACCCAGGATGAACAAGATCAGCAAAAGCTGCTTGACTCTGTGGTTGTGTCGTCCCAAGCTATTCCAGTGGAAAGCGAAGGTGAAAAGTGTATTGAAATTGTTCAGGATCTCTTAAAAAATGAATTGCAGCTCACTCTAAACAAAACAGACATTATTGCTGCCTACAGAGTAGGCAAAACGAACCCATCAGGACAAAACCAGCGGAGAATTCGACTGAAATTGGCCTCCCAGTCCACGAAATTGCATCTTGTCCAAACAGCTGCATTCCAACGAAAAGGAATCTACATCAACGAGTGCTTGACTAGAAAAAGACATCACCTCCTCTACCGCCTGCATCAAATCCGTCATCAAAACCTAGACGCGATTAATCAGTGCTTCGTTAGAGATGGCTTGATTAAAGTCAGAAAAACATCAACAGGTGAAATGTTTACAATTGCAAATGAGGATAACCTCAGCACTTTCCTCAACCAATGTGGTTTGTCTCACCTTATTATCACTCCCAATGAGTCAACATAATTAACCCCCTTGTCACCTAGTGCGGGCTAGGTATCCTAATTTCTCTTTGTTTCACTTTTTTAATTAATTTTTAATTTACCTTTTACTAGTCATTTTCTGGACATAATTAACCGAGTGCTTTAATATTTCTTCAGGTCTTTTTAATTATACGATCATAACTACACTACTTTTAGTTAATAATCTTTAGCTTAAACTTGCCTATGTTTATTATTCAACTTTTTTCTTTGGTTTCATTTATTACCTAGGTTGCCTAGCCTCGCCATACTCTCTTACTCCATTGTACCCCTGGCTTTGCCTGTGTCTCAATTATGCAAATTATTACTTACAGTGTACCTGAGAGTACCTGTAAGCCCCTTGTAAGCTACCTCATTTTTTATTTTTTGTTCATTTTGTTTGTGTTTTGTATAGACTTGTTTATATATTTTTTCCCCTTTTATATCATAATTCTATTTTGTAATTTGCCATTCTTGCCTTGTTTTCCTGCAACCAGCCTTTTTATGCAGGCAAGTTTAGACCCTGAACTAAACCTCTTATCCACTATCTATGACAATCATCACTTTAATGATCTAAATTGCAGATATTTTACAGCACATGATGTAAACAATGTATTAACACATAATCACAATATCTCTGTAATCAACTTGAATGTTAGATACCTAGGTAAACACTTCAATGATGTTAGTGCCTTGATTGAAACTATTGACAACAAATTCTCTTTTATTATACTTACTGAAACGTGGTTGAAAGAGGATACTACTCAACTCTTAACATGCCTAACTACTCGGCAATTCACAACTGTCGTCAAATTCAGAGAGGTGGTGGTACTGCTCTTTACTACCACCAAGAACTAACAAGCTTAAAAGTAATTAGAACTAGAGACTGCTGTGGGGAGTATATCTTCGCCAGTTTTATAGTCAAGGGTGCCGAGTCTATCCTGTCTGTGGGGTACAGTCTATAGAATTCCTAACACTGATGTGTCCGAATCAATTGAACA
>WNGS01008687.1:23657-53876 GCA_020271785.1 Procambarus virginalis
AGGTCCCATACGTACGGACGGACGTACCATTGGCAGCCCGTAAGTCCAAACCAGAGTGCGGCTCGGTTTGACCAGTGGGGGAGGCACCACACTAGCTGCTGCACCTGTGTCAACGAGGAAACGGCGTTTGGTTATGATGTCAGATATGTAGAGCAGTGTAGTGTTTGAAATGGCGGGGTTACTGGCCGTTAATAGTCCCCGCCGAAGTAGTTTCCCGACCAGGAACACGGAGCCCTACAGTTGTGGGCTTGGTGTTCGAACCTCTGGTGATAAATACAAAGCTCTCCTCGGTGTTCTCGCTGTCGCCTAGATCCTGATACTGGATTCGCTTGGTACGTCCTCCCTGGGCGGAAGAAACGCTGGTTCTGGCGGACGTCGAGTTGGCGGGTGTTTGTAGTCTGCTGTGTATCACTGAGGTGGGACAGCGTAGCATTATTAGACGTTGTATGAAGCCGTCTGCCAGTGTAGCCAGCTGTCTAATGGCGTGTCGTCAGCCATACTGAATAGGGCCGGTTGAATGTGTTTTGGACAGAGTTGTATCCAGAGTGATCTCACAATCTCGCTGGGAGCTGGGCCAGTTGCAGTATGCATCACATACTGAATATGCCGCAGAAGCTGGGCTGGTGTTTTGTCTGCTAATTTTTTGTCAGTGAGGAGTTGATCCCTTTGTTGAATTCGGCGTTTCATCGCTGCCTGTAGAAGAGCGGCTTAAATGCGGTGTACGCCCTGGCGTCTGGTGATGGTGCGGTGATGATAGCCGAGGCAGTGTGCATAGCCTCCTAGGGAAGTGTTGGCAGGGTACAGGCATATCGGGCTTTCTCAGTCGTAATTTCGTGGTGGTCGAAAATAGCCTCCATCTGTATGAACCAAAATTCTGGTTCATCTGCGTTGTATGCTGGAAACCTGGTAGATAAATCCATGTCGAAGATCTAGTTTGTGACTAGGTGTTCTTTTCACTCACTGGGTCACCAATATAACGTACGTTTATGTTACGTTGTTGGGTTGATTAAATACACAGTGTTTAGTGTTTCATATATATTTAGTAGTCCAGGATACAGCAGTGTCGTAGATGTTGAGACGAAACCTGGAGCAGAGCAGAGAGCTGAGTGAGGCCGGAGTCGTGGAGCTCTATGTGGGAGAGCGTACTGAGCGTCGGTACAGTATCTCGCAAGTGTCTGCTCTAGACCACACTTGAAAGTAGACTGGTTACTATTTGCTATTTCTGCCGCTTATATGCTTGGGCAACACCTCACCGGGTTGCTCGGGGCAACACCTCACCTCATTCATCTCCAAAGGTTGACAGGAATATTAACAATGCATTTGGAGCGAGTATATTATTGGGATAATCTACTCGCTACAACCTCAAGATTGTACCATTAATCTGCTCACATTCGGGGCTGTCAACTGATACAACACTTGAGGGTACCGAGAAAATATTAGAGGGGCTGGTACCAAACCTGCACACAGAAATATCATCACATGAGACCAGAAGACATGGCAGGATGTGCAGAATACCCCCGTTGAAAAGCAGAGGTGCAACTGGTACTCTGAGAGAGAACTCTATCAACATCAGAGGCCCGAGACTGTTCAACACGCTTCCACTACTCATAAGGGACATAACTGGCAAACCCCTCACAGTGTTCAAGAGAGAACTGGATAAGCACCTCCAAAGGATACCTGATCAGCCAGGCTGTGACTCATACGTCAGGCTGCGAGCAGCCGCGTCCAACAGCCTGGTTGATCAGTCCAGCAACCAGGAGGCCTGGTCGATGACCGGGCCGCGGGGACGATAAGCCCCGGAAGCACCTCAAGGTATCCTCAAGGTAAGGTACCGGCCTCATGCAAGGTCTGTGCACAGGCTTGCACATGCAACTGTGCACTGGGTGCTCACTAGGCCATGAATTCACTCCAATGCTCTACTGATGCACAAAACTGCACATTTCAAGACATTGTGAATTCGTGATCCTCACACACGAATATATTTATATTTTATTTCCTCACAGATTATGTTGTCTACCTTGGTGAAGACGATGATGCTGGTGATGGCTGTTGATGGTGGTGTTAGTGGTGGCGACGGACTTAGAGGTGATGGAGGACACGGCTTTGGTGGTGCTGGTGTTGTCCGCCTCAGGTGGACAGGTGGTGGAGAGGTGGTGTCGCTGGTGGTGGGGGCGGTGTTGGAGAACGCCTCCCTCCATCACTGCTCCATCATCCTCGTTACTGATGGTTCACCATCATACACCACACTCTACCAGGTGAGAGACACTATACACTCAGAGAGAAAAAGAGAGAGAGAGAGAGAGAGAGAGAGAGAGAGAGAGAGAGAGAGAGAGAGAGAGAGAGAGAGAGAGAGAGAGAGAACGAAAAAGAGAAAGAGAGAGAGAAAGAGAATGAGAGAGAGAGAGAGGGGGGGGAAGGGAGGTAAGGGTCGGTCCATCTAACTACCCAAAACTTCCTAGTATCACGTAATTAATGAAGAAATATTACTTTATCTACTCACTATAATGTTGATACTGAATGTAGAACACGATGAAACATGTTTTACTCTGATTAAATATAATTTTATAACAAAATTAGACACAGCTAAGTGACCGGTAACACCATAGAAAGCCGACGATCCAAGCGATAATGTTGAAGAGCGACTTATCCAACACATATTGCTGTGTCTAATTTCATTATAAAATTATACAACTTCACAGTAAAAATATGTTTCATCACGTTGTACATTTAGCACCAGGATTATAGTGAGTAAATGTGTCATATTTCTTCATTACTTACGTAATGCTAGGAGACTTTGGGTAGCTTTGGGCAATTAGATGGTCCCGTAAGGGACATATGATGGAGATAAAGCTTGGTATACCCATCTAATAATCCGGAATACAAAATTATTTCATTGTATATTGTTGATCTCATAATCAAAGTATCACTGGGTCACTGTATCACTGGGTCACTGTATGACTGTATCACTGGGTCACTGTATGGCTGTATCACTGGGTCACTGTATGGCTGTATCGCTGGGTCACTGTATGGCTGTATCACTGGGTCACTGTATGGCTGTATCACTGGGTCACTGTATGGCTGTATCACTGGGTCACTGTATGGCTGTATCACTGGGTCACTGTATGGCTGTATCACTGGGTCACTGTATGGCTGTATCACTGAGTCCCTGTATGACTGTATCACTGGGTCACTGTATGGCTGTATCACTGGGTCACTGTATGGCTGTAACACGGGTCACTGTATGACTGTATCACTGGGTCACTGTATGGCTGTAACACGAGTCACTGTATGGCTGTATCATTGGGTCACTGTATGGCTGTAACACGGGTCACTGTATGAGTGTATCACTGGGTCACTGTATGGCTGTATCACTGGGTCACTGTATGACTGTATCACTGGGTCACTGTATGGCTGTATCACTGGGTCACTGTATGACTGTATCACTGGGTCACTGTATGGCTGTATCACTGGGTCACTGTATGGCTGTATCACTGGGTCACTGTATGGCTGTATCACTGGGTCACTGTATGACTATCACTGGGTCACTGTATGGCTGTAACACGGGTCACTGTATGACTGTATCACTGGGTCACTGTATGGCTGTATCACTGGGTCACTGTATGACTGTATCACTGGGCCACTGTATGGCTGTATCACTGGGTCACTCTATGGCTGTATCACTGGGTCACTGTATGGCTGCATCACTGGGTCACTGTATGACTGTATCACTGGGTCACTGTATGGCTGTATCACTGGGTCACTGTATGGCTGTATCACTGGGGCACTGTATGGCTGTATCACTGGGTCACTGTATGGCTGTAACACGGGTCTCTGTATGGCTGTAACACGGGTCAATGTATGACTGTATCACTGGGTCACTGTATGGCTGTATCACTGGGTCACTGTATGGCTGTATCACTGGGTCACTGTATGGCTGTATCACTGGGTCACTGTATGGCTGTATCACTGAGTCCCTGTATGACTGTATCACTGGGTCACTGTATGGCTGTAACACGGGTCACTGTATGACTGTATCACTGGGTCACTGTATGGCTGTAACACGAGTCACTGTATGGCTGTATCATTGGGTCACTGTATGGCTGTAACACGGGTCACTGTATGAGTGTATCACTGGGTCACTGTATGGCTGTATCAATGGGTCACTGTATGACTGTATCACTGGGTCACTGTATGGCTGTATCACTGGGTCACTGTATGACTGTATCACTGGGTCACTGTATGGCTGTATCACTGGGTCACTGTATGGCTGTATCACTGGGTCACTGTATGGCTGTATCACTGGGTCACTGTATGACTATCACTGGGTCACTGTATGGCTGTAACACGGGTCACTGTATGACTGTATCACTGGGTCACTGTATGGCTGTATCACTGGGTCACTGTATGACTGTATCACTGGGCCACTGTATGGCTGTATCACTGGGTCACTCTATGGCTGTATCACTGGGTCACTGTATGGCTGCATCACTGGGTCACTGTATGACTGTATCACTGGGTCACTGTATGGCTGTATCACTGGGTCACTGTATGGCTGTATCACTGGGGCACTGTATGGCTGTATCACTGGGTCACTGTATGGCTGTAACACGGGTCTCTGTATGGCTGTAACACGGGTCAATGTATGACTGTATCACTGGGTCACTGTATAGCTGTATCACTGGGTCACTGTATGACTATCACTGGGTTACTGTATGGCTGTATCACTGGGTCACTGTATGACTGTATCACTGGGTCACTGTATGGCTGTATCACTGGGTCACTGTATGATTGTAACACGGGTCTCTGTATGGCGGTAACACGGGTCAATGTATGACTGTATCACTGGGTCACTGTATAGCTGTATCACTGGGTCACTGTATGACTATCACTGGGTCACTGTATGACTGTATCACTGGGTCACTGTATGGCTGTAACACGGGTCACTGTATGACTGTATCACTGGGTCACTGTATGGCTGTATCACTGGGTCACTTTATGGCTGTATCACTGGGTCACTGTATGACTGTATCACTGGGTCACTGTATGGCTGTATCACTGGGTCACTGTATGGCTGTATCACTGGGTCACTGTATGGCTGTATCACTGGGTCACTGTATGGCTGTAACACGGGTCACTGTATGGCTGTAACACGGGTCACTGTATGGCTGTAACACGGGTCACTGTATGACTATATCACTGTGTCACTGTATGGCTGTATCACTGGGTCACTGTATGGCTGTAACACGGGTCACTGTATGGCTGTATCACTGTGTCATTGCATGGCTGTATCACTGGGTCACTGTATGGCTGTATCACTGGGTCACAGTATGGCTGTATCACGGGTCACTGTATGACTGTATCACATTGTCACTGTATGGCGGTATCACTGGGTCACTGTATGGCTGTATCACTGGGTCACTGTATGGCTGTATCACGGGTCACTGGATGACTGTATCACTGGGTCACTGTATGGCTGTATCACTGGGTCACTGTATGGCTGTATCACTGTGTCACTGTATGGCTGTTCCACGGGTCACTGTATGACTGTATCATTGAGTCACTGTATGGCTGTATCACTGTGTCACTGTATGACTGTATCACTGGGTCACTGTATGACTGAATCACTGGGTCACTGTATGACTGTATCATTGGGTCACTGTATGGCTGTATCACTGGGTCACTGTATGACTATCATTGGGTCACTGTATGGCTGTAACACGGGTCACTGTATGACTATCATTGGGTCACTGTATGGCTGTAACACGGGTCACTGTATGACTGTATCACTGGGTCACTGTATGGCTGTATCACTGGGTCACTGTATGGCTGTATCACGGGTCACTGTATGACTGTATCACTGTGTCACTGTATGGCTGTATCACTGGGTCACTGTATGGCTGTATCACTGGGTCACTGTATGGCTGTATCACGGGTCACTGTATGACTGTATCACTGGGTCACTGTATGGCTGTATCACTGGGTCATTGTATGGCTGTATCACTGTCACTGTATGGCTGTCCCACGGGTCACTGTATGACTGTATCATTGGGTCACTGTATGGCTGTATCACAGTGTCACTGTATGACTGTACCACTGGGTCACTGTATGACTGAATCACTGGGTCACTGTATGACTGTATCATTGGTCACTGTATGGCTGTATCACTGGGTCACTGTATGACTATCATTGGGTCACTGTATGGCTGTAACACGGGTCACTGTATGACTGTATCATTGGGTCACTGTATGGCTGTAACACGGGTCACTGTATGACTGTATCACTGGGTCACTGTATGGCTGTATCACTGGGTCACTGTATGGCTGTATCACGGGTCACTGTATGACTGTATCACTGTGTCACTGTATGGCTGTATCACTGGGTCACTGTATGGCTGTATCACTGGGTCACTGTATGGCTGTATCACGGGTCACTGTATGACTGTATCACTGGGTCACTGTATGGCTGTATCACTGGGTCACTGTATGGCTGTATCACTGTGTCACTGTATGGCTGTAACACGGGTCACTGTATGACTGTATCATTGGGTCACTGTATGGCTGTATCACTGTGTCACTGTATGACTGTATCACTGGGTCACTGTATGACTGAATCACTGGGTCACTGTATGGCTGTATCACTGGGTCACTGTATGACTGTATCACTGGGTCACTGTATGGCTGTAACACGGGTCACTGTATGACTGTATCACTGGGTCACTGTATGGCTGTATCACTGGGTCACTTTATGGCTGTATCACTGGGTCACTGTATGACTGTATCACTGGGTCACTGTATGGCTGTATCACTGGGTCACTGTATGGCTGTATCACTGGGTCACTGTATGGCTGTATCACTGGGTCACTGTATAGCTGTAACACGGGTCACTGTATGGCTGTAACACGGGTCACTGTATGGCTGTAACACGGGTCACTGTATGACTGTATCACTGTGTCACTGTATGGCTGTATCACTGGGTCACTGTATGGCTGTAACACGGGTCACTGTATGGCTGTATCACTGTGTCATTGTATGGCTGTATCACTGGGTCACTGTATGGCTGTATCACTGGGTCACTGTATGGCTGTATCACGGGTCACTGTATGACTGTATCACTTTGTCACTGTATGGCAGTATCACTGGGTCACTGTATGGCTGTATCACTGGGTCACTGTATGGCTGTATCACGGGTCACTGGATGACTGTATCACTGGGTCACTGTATGGCTGTATCACTGGGTCACTGTATGGCTGTATCACTGTGTCACTGTATGGCTGTCCCACGGGTCACTGTATGACTGTATCATTGGGTCACTGTATGGCTGTATCACTGTGTCACTGTATGACTGTATCACTGGGTCACTGTATGACTGAATCACTGGGTCACTGTATGACTGTATCATTGGGTCACTGTATGGCTGTATCACTGGGTCACTGTATGACTATCATTGGGTCACTGTATGGCTGTAACACGGGTCACTGTATGACTATCATTGGGTCACTGTATGGCTGTAACACGGGTCACTGTATGACTGTATCACTGGGTCACTGTATGGCTGTATCACTGGGTCACTGTATGGCTGTATCACGGGTCACTGTATGACTGTATCACTATGTCACTGTACGGCTGTATCACTGGGTCACTGTATGGCTGTATCACTGGGTCACTGTATGGCTGTATCACGGGTCACTGTATGACTGTATCACTGGGTCACTGTATGGCTGTATCACTGGGTCACTGTATGGCTGTATCACTGTCACTGTATGGCTGTCCCACGGGTCACTGTATGACTGTATCATTGGGTCACTGTATGGCTGTATCACAGTGTCACTGTATGACTGTACCACTGGGTCACTGTATGACTGAATCACTGGGTCACTGTATGACTGTATCATTGGGTCACTGTATGGCTGTATCACTGGGTCACTGTATGACTATCATTGGGTCACTGTATGGCTGTAACACGGGTCACTGTATGACTGTATCATTGGGTCACTGTATGGCTGTAACACGGGTCACTGTATGACTGTATCACTGGGTCACTGTATGGCTGTATCACTGGGTCACTGTATAGCTGTATCACGGGTCACTGTATGACTGTATCACTGTGTCACTGTATGGCTGTATCACTGGGTCACTGTATGGCTGTATCACTGGGTCACTGTATGTCTGTATCACGGGTCACTGTATGACTGTATCACTGGGTCACTGTATGGCTGTATCACTGGGTCACTGTATGGCTGTATCACTGTGTCACTGTATGGCTGTAACACGGGTCACTGTATGACTGTATCATTGGGTCACTGTATGGCTGTATCACTGTGTCACTGTATGACTGTATCACTGGGTCACTGTATGACTGAATCACTGGGTCACTGTATGGCTGTATCACTGGGTCACTGTATGACTGTATCACTGGGTCACTCTGTGGCTGTAACACGGGTCACTGTATGACTGTATCACTGGGTCACTGTATGGCTGTATCACTGGGTCACTTTATGGCTGTATCACTGGGTCACTGTATGACTGTATCACTGGGTCACTGTATGGCTGTATCACTGGGTCACTGTATGGCTGTATCACTGGGTCACTGTATGGCTGTATCACTGGGTCACTGTATGGCTGTATCACTGGGTCACTGTATGGCTGTAACACGGGTCACTGTATGGCTGTAACACGGGTCACTGTATGACTGTATCATTGGGTCACTGTATGGCTGTATCACTGTGTCACTGTATGACTGTATCACTGGGTCACTGTATGACTGAATCACTGGGTCACTGTATGGCTGTATCACTGGGTCACTGTATGACTGTATCACTGTGTCACTGTATCACTGTATGACTGTATCACTGGGTCACTGTATGGCTGTATCACTGGGTCACTGTATGGCTGTATCACTGGGTCACTGTATGACTGTATCACTGGGTCACTGTATCACTGTATGGCTGTATCACTGGGTCACTGTATGGCTGTATCACTGGGTCACTGTATGGCTGTATCACTGGGTCACTGTATGGCTGTATCACGGGTCACTGTATGGCTGTAACACGGGTCACTGTATGGCTGTAGCACGGGTCACTGTATGACTGTATCACTGTGTCACTGTATGGCTGTATCACTGGGTCACTGTATGGCTGTATCACGGGTCACTGTATGGCTGTATCACTGGGTCACTGTATGGCTGTATCACTGGGTCACTGTATGGCTGTATCACTGGGTCACTGTATGGCTGTATCACTGGGTCACTGTATGACTGTATCACTGGGTCACTGTATGGCTGTATCACTGGGTCACTGTATGGCTGTATCACTGGTCACTGTATGGCTGTATCACTGGGTCACTGTATGGCTGTATCACTGGGTCACTGTATGGCTGTATCACTGGGTCACTGTATGGCTGTATCACTGGGTCACTGTATGGCTGTATCACTGGGTCACTGTATGGCTGTAACACGGGTCACTGTATGGCTGTACACGGGTCACTGTATGGCTGTATCACGGGTCACTGTATGACTGTATCACTGGGTCACTGTATGGCTGTATCACTGGGTCACTGTATGGCTGTAACACGGGTCACTGTATGGCTGTATCACTGTGTCACTGTATGGCTGTATCACTGGGTCACTGTATGGCTGTATCACTGGGTCACTGTATGGCTGTATCACGGGTCACTGTATGACTGTATCACTGGTCACTGTATGGCTGTATCACTGGGTCACTGTATGGCTGTATCACTGGGTCACTGTATGGCTGTATCACGGGTCACTGGATGACTGTATCACTGGGTCACTGTATGGCTGTATCACTGGGTCACTGTATGGCTGTATCACTGGGTCACTGTATGGCTGTCCACGGGTCACTGTATGACTGTATCATGGGTCACTGTATGGCTGTATCACTGTGTCACTGTATGACTGTATCACTGGGTCACTGTATGACTGAATCACTGGGTCACTGTATGACTGTATCATTGGGTCACTGTATGGCTGTATCACTGGGTCACTGTATGACTATCATTGGGTCACTGTGTATGGCTGTAACACGGGTCACTGTATGACTATCATGGGTCACTGTATGGCTGTAACACGGGTCACTGTATGACTGTATCACTGGGTCACTGTATGGCTGTATCACTGGGTCACTGTATGGCTGTATCACGGGTCACTGTATGACTGTATCACTGTGTCACTGTATGGCTGTATCACTGGGGACACTGTATGGCTGTATCACTGGGTCACTGTATGGCTGTATCACGGGTCACTGTATGACTGTATCACTGGGTCACTGTATGGCTGTATCACTGGGTCACTGTATGGCTGTATCACTGTCACTGTATGGCTGTCCAGGGTCACTGTATGACTGTATCATTGGGTCACTGTATGGCTGTATCACAGTGTCACTGTATGACTGTATCACTGGGTCACTGTATGACTGAATCACTGGGTCACTGTATGACTGTATCACTGGGTCACTGTATGGCTGTATCACTGGGTCACTGTATGACTGTATCATTGGGTCACTGTATGGCTGTAAACACGGGTCACTGTATGACTGTATCATTGGGTCACTGTATGGCTGTATACACGGGTCACTGTATGACTGTATCACTGGGTCACTGTATGGCTGTATAAACTGGGTCACTGTATGGCTGTAACACGGGTCACTGTATGACTGTATCACTGGGTCACTGTATGGCTGTATCACTGGGTCACTGTATGACTGTAACGGGTCACTGTATGGCTGTATCACTGGGTCACTGTATGGCTGTATCACTGGGTCACTGTATGGCTGTAACACTGGGTCACTGTATGGCTGTATCATTGGGTCACTGTATGGCTGTAACACGGGTCACTGTATGGCTGTAACACGGGTCACTGTATGACTGTATCACTGGGTCACTGTATGGCTGTATCACGGGTCACTGTATCACTGTGTCACTGTATGGCTGTATCACTGGGTCACTGTATGGCTGTATCACTGGGTCACTGTATGGCTGTATCACGGGTCACTGTATGACTGTATCACTGGGTCACTGTATGGCTGTATCACTGGGTCACTGTATGGCTGTATCACTGNCTGGAAACCCACTTCGGCCAATCATCAGCCAGATATCTGCACCCACGTACAGACTGGCTAGTGATTCAAACGGCTTGCTGACTCTTTATGTACCTTGTGCTTTCAGCATGAAGTCTCCAAAGGAATTTGTTCACTTATTGTAGGGAACACAGGCCATAAGGATACGAACCTCGTTGGACGTATAATCACTCTTAATCAACGTACCTCTGGGTGAAACAATCGGGATGATAGCGGACAGAGTGTATCGTGATCCGGCTGGTACTCCTCTTGACATACCAGAAAACATACTAAGGAAACTACTCCAAGCATGTACTAAAGAGGCACCCTTCTTGAGCCCAGATGGGCAGATGTATAAGCAAGTAGATGGGGCGCCATGGGTTCTCCCCTAGTGTCCTGTTTGCGAACTTCTATATGTGTACCATCGAGCAGAAGGTCTTAGTTGACATGGACTTGAAACCTGCCACATATTGCAGGTATGTTGACGACATTTTTACACAGGTACCTGATGTCAGAAAGCTGCCCTTTCTAGATGTAACAGTCACGGAAAGGAGCGTAGGGCTTCCACACTACAGTGTACACTAAGGAAACAAACATAGGAATGTGCCTCAATGCCAATAGTGACTGACAGACAGGTACAAGAGGAGTATTGTTAACGGTTACATCGACTGTGCTCTCAGCCACAGCTCAGGATGGAAGCAAGGTGATGAGGAACTGTAGGGTAAGGCAGGTCCTAGTCAACAACGGCTTCTCTAATGGTTTTGTTGAAGAAATCATAAAAAGAAAGGTAAAACGCAATGCAACCTCTGAAGAGTCAACTAACACAACACATGCACACCCTATTAGACTATTTTACAGGAACTTCTTTTCGACCACTCATAAAACGGAGGAAAGGATCCTGAAAGTTATTGTTGATAGGAACGTTATCCCCACAGACAAAAATCAGAAAATATAATTGACGATTTATTATAAAACCAAAAAAATGGCCAACCTACTCATGAAAAACTCTCCAGACACAAAGCAGAACGCCTTTAAGGAAACCAACGTCGTCTATGCCTTCAAATGCCCACTTGGAGACTGTGCGCCCCCAAAGAACTTAGTATATAGGCAAGAAAACAACGTCTCTTTCCAGGCGATTAACAATGCAGAAATAGCTCGGCTTCATAAAGGAGCATATAATCTCCTCTCACAACCAAACCATCACCAGAGAAATCTTAACAGACAACACAGAAATCATCGATAGATACAGCGATAGCAGGAGGCTCGACATCTGCGAGGCACTACACATCAAAATGTCAACACCAGCAATCAACAGCCAATTAATGCACAACTAGATTCTACCCACTTCAAGACTCCAAACCAATATAGAAGCATCAAGAGGAAGGAGGCTCTCTGCAGTTACTTCCATTCTTATGTTCTCATATCCAATTAATACCCATAGTTTCGTGTTTTGTCTTGTGTTTATCACAAGTTTTTTCACCTCACCCAAATGCGAGTATTAGTATGGACGAATTTGCGTGTTTACACGCAAATGTCTCCCTTGGGGGGACATCTCCTGTCCACGAGGCTAACCATAGCCCGTGCTTCTTGCCCCGCTCCTGTGCCAGGTAAGTTACAGGCTCACCATAGCCCGTACTACTTGGAACTTGTTCCTAGTAGCTGAATCTATAACAACAACAACAGCGTGTTTACACAGCCTTCTCCATGGGATGAATCGAATCAAAAGATAATCATTGACGCATTACCAGTTAAAAAATGAGCATGTTTTTTTTTAACACGCAGAGGCTCAAGGAAGTAATAGAACAACAAACGGAAACCATCTCAAGACCTACAATGACTCACATCTTCACAGACGGATCAGTTGATCAAGCAAGAGGTTCTGCTGGGGCAGAAGTTTACACTATCATGGTCCATGAAGCTTACTGGAGCATGAATAGTGGGTGCTCAACATTGCAAACAGAATATATGCCCTGAAGAAGGCAATAAACTGTACAATTTAGAATAATTTACATGATGTCATCATTCATACCGACCCTAAATCTTCGCTCCAGGCATTGTTATCCAGTCAGCACAGATATAATATACAACTCTTCACAAAAATTCAACATATAGGAAAAGAAGCTATCTAGGGCTCTAGAATCTAGGGCTGTCAATCACCCTAAATTGGATACCAAGTCACATTGGCATAGATGGTAATGAAAAGGCAGACTTACTAGGAAAAACCGACACTGCTCTACCTGTTGTACAGGTTCAAATACCTCCAAGTTTCTCACAGATTAAGGAGCAAATCAAGAATAAAATATTCTCATCTATCAAAATTCGCCACAGAACCAAAGTAGCAGAAGGAAGATCTACTGCGATATGGTACGAACAAGCCACTGGTTACTCCTTTTTCAAGCCTAGCAAAAAGCTATTCAGAGACATTGCAGTAGCCATACACAGACACAGACTTGGTTACAAGTGCTGCTGGGAAGTAATGAACCCAATAGTTAAAGAGTGTCACATCTGTGAAACAGAAACAGAGGCGCCACTATTGCACTACTTACTGGAAAGTGAAGTTACTGAAACCCTGCGCATCAAACTCAACATTAATCCAACGACAGCAGCTGCATTAGATGCACATTTCACAGCGACTACAATGATTAGAAAAGCCGTTGAGAAATTGGACTCACTAGTGAGCATTCTGCATCTACATCCGCCACCAAGATAATGTTAATAAAACAAGACTAAAACCAGTGCACTAAAACAGAAGCGATAAATAAACAGGGAAAAAGGAGGAATCCCCTCCTCCATTTTAAACTTAGACCCAAATATCACAGAAACAAGGTTATTGCGAGTAACCGAACTCAATTACAGGCTCACCATAGCCCGTGCTACATGGACACTTCGTTCTGAGTAGCTAAATCTGAAACAACAACAACAGCGTGTTTACAGGTTACAGTTGTGTGTGTAAACAAAGTTTTTGAAAATGTAGTAAGTTATTATGAAAAGTGTTCAGGCGTTGCATCACACTAGAAATAAAAATGAATTTTGGAGAATTGATTTTTCAATTACTATCGACAGTGAAAAGAAACATAACAAATATTGAGAAATTTCGTGTTAGAATTATTAATCTTATCTTTTCGGTCATATTTAACAACATTTGTTTTTATATAGACTAGCAGTACCCGGCCACACGTTGCTGTGACTCAGCAACGCATGTTCGTTGCTGTGCTACAGCAACCTTCCTTGTCCTCCAGTCCTCCCCACCATTCCCCCCTCACCCGTCTCCTCGGCCTCCCAACTATTCCCCACTTCACCGTCCTCTCGTCCTCACCCACCATTCCCCACTCCACCATCCCCTCTTCATTCCCACTCCCCTGTCTCTTTGTCCTCCCCACCATTCTACATTCCCCCATCCCCTCGTCTAATGTATCTTGAGATAACCTCAAGATAACTAATGTATCTTGAGATGATTTCGGGGGTTTAGCGGTCTACCCCTCTACCCGGTCCTCGATCAGGCCTCCACCCCGAGGAAGCAGCCCGTGACAGCTGACTAACTCCCAGGTACCTATTTACTTTTAAGTAAGAGGTGCATCAGGGTGAAAGAAACTCTGCCCAATTGTTTCTCACCGGAGCCCGGGATTGAATCCGGGATCACAGGATAACACGTTCAGTTTTTTGTCCGCTTAGCCGACAAGCTGACCCCACCAGCCTGAGTGGTCAGGTGACCTGACCACACCCACCTGAAGGATTCGTAGTCCTGAAGTTCCGGGTTCCATCCCCGGTGGAGGCGGAGACAATTGGACAAAATATTTCATTCACTCTGATGCCCCTGTTACCTAGCAGTACATAGGTACCTTGGAGTTAGACAGCTGCTATTGGCAGCTTCCTGGGGGTGTGTAACAAAAAGGTGGCCTGGTCGAGGACCGGGCCGCGGGGACACTAAGCCCCGAAATCATCTCAAGATAACCTTGTAACGTACGTTTATGTTACGTTGTTGGGTTGATTAAATACAGTGTTTAGTGTTTCATATATATTTAGTAGTCCTGGATACAGCAGTGTCGTAGACGTTGAGACGAAGCCTGGAGCAGAGCAGAGAGCTGAGTGAGGCCGGAGTCGCGGAGCTCTATGTGGGAGAGCGTACTGAGCGTCGGTACAGTATCTCGCAAGTGTCTGCTCTAGACCACACTTGAAAGTAGACTGGTTACTATTTGCTATTTCTGCCGCTTATATGCTTGGGCAACACCTCACCGGGTTGCTCGGGGCAACACCTCACCTCATTCATCTCCAAAGGTTGACAGGAATATTAACAATGCATTTGGAGCGAGTATATTATTGGGATAATCTACTCGCTACAGAACTCCCCCTCCCAGGGGATGAAAGGAAAAATACTTGATCAAGGAACCTAGCTGGTCGGTGAATTGTACGCCCTGCTCGCGTTGTATAACCCTCAAAGTTAACTTCCTCCTCTTCGCTGATGTCATCTAACTGGGGTCGTAGGGTAGGAGGTCGCACTGGATCGTCCGTCGTCGTAGGATCAGGTGGTGGTGCAGTTGGTAACTGGAAATGTAGGGTGGGAGGTCGTACAGGATCGTCTGTTGTCGTAGGTGGCGGTGCTGCTGGTAACTGTGGTCGAAAAGTGAACGGCGTAGTCGGCGGATGTGGCTCTGGAGGGATGTCTGGGGCAGCGTCACAGTGTGCTGGTTTAAGGCGATCGATGGAGATGTTTACCTGCTGTCCTCGGCGTTCAATGGTGAAGAACTTCGGTGTTCGAGAAACCACTTTAAATGGTCCTTCGTAAGGTGACTGTAGAGGGTGTCGAACAGCGTCGACTCTTACAAACACGTGTTCAGTTGTGTGGAGCTCATGAGGCACATATGTAGCACGAGTTGTCGGTTGGCGTGGTGGTGTAGGCTGAATGCTTGTCATGGCCGCCCGTAATTTCTGGACAAAAGTGGGGTCTGGGGGTGTGATGAGTGGCGTCGGGGTTATGAATTCGCCCGGAAGCCGCAGGCTAGATCCGTATACTAAGTCTGCTACCGAGAATCCACTGCCCTCCTTCGTGGCCGAACGAATGCCAAGCAAGACTAATGGAAGGTTGTCGATCCAATCATCAGGGCGTGCTTGAGCTCTTAGGGCAGCTTTTAGTTGTCTATGAAAGCGTTCTACCATTCCGTTCGACTCAGGGTGGTATGCTGTGGTTCGGTTGTGTATGGTGCCGAGGAATTCCATAAGTTCCTTCCATAGATATGATTCGAACTGTCGTCCTTGGTCGGTGATGATGACAGAGGGGCTACCAAAACGGGCGACCCATCCAGAGAGGAAAGCCTGGACTACTGATTCAGCTGAGATGTTGATTAATGGGATTGCTTCCGGCCATCTGGAGAATCGATCGATGCAGGTGAGTAGATAAGAATATCCTCTTGCCGACGGTAATGGTCCAACGATTCTACATGCACCACCTCGAAACGGTCAGAAGGTAACGGGAACTGTTGAAGCGGACTCTGTGTGACGATGTGTTTTCGCTCGCTGGCACTGGAGACATGAGCGAGTCCATCGTCGAACATCAGCATTGATTCCTGGCCATACGACACGCTCCGTTAGTAGTTTCTGGGAAGCACGTACTCCTGGGTGTGCTACGGAGTGAAATACAGAGAACGTTTTCCAGCGAAACTGAGCAGGAATGTAGGGCCTAAGTGCTCCCGTCCGTGAGGTGTCACAGATTCCGCCACCTTCCATGGGAATCTCGATGAACCGGAGATCTGTGTCAGATGTTCGTAATTGCTGCAGATCAGGGTCTTCCCGTTGGGCCTTACTGATTACACAATAGTCCACCTGAGCTGGGTTTATCACGACGTGGTTTATGGTGGGTCGAGACAGTGCATCGGCTATGACATTATTAGTTCCTTTGACATGGCGGATATCCGAGGTAAATTGGGAGATAAATCCCAGGTGGTTGGCTACTCGAGGAGAGTGAGCATCACCCTTGGCCGCCAGTGCATAAGTGAGAGGTTTGTGGTCTGTGAGGATGTGGAAGTTCCGCCCCTCGAGAAAGTGCCGGAAATGTTGTATGGCTGAGTAGATGGCGAGCAGTTCCCTATCAAAAGTGCTGTACTTCTCTTCAGTGGGTGACAGGCGCGCTGAAAAGAATGCAATTGGGCGCCATTCTCCTTCAATGAGCTGTTGTAGTACAGCACCAATTGCTGTGTTTGAAGCGTCGGTAGAGAGATTGGTGGGAGCGTCAGACACTGGGTGTGCGAGTAAGGTGAATTCCGCCAGTTTGTGTTTTATGTCGGTGAATGCTGTCTCTGCCTGGGGAGTCCACTCCAACGGAAGACGGGACGTGAGTTTCCGACCACGTAAGAGGTCGTACAAGTGTCGCAAGATGTCCGAACAATGTGGGATGAATCGATGATAAAAATTCACCACGCCAAGAAATTCTTGCAACTTCTTTGGAGTGGATGGGCGCGGGAATTCCTTGATTGCCTCGATTTTCTTCTCTAGTGGTTGGACCCCTGCTGCTGACACACGGTGCCCCAAGAAATCCAGCTCTGGAACATGGAAAATACACTTCTCGGAGTTGAGCTGCAAGCCGAAGTTGCGCAGACGGGTGAGAAGGAGTCGGAGGTGTAGCAGATGTTCTGTCGGTGATGTACTGGCCACCAGCAGATCGTCAATGTAGGCGTAGCAAAAAGGCAGGTCCTTAACTACTTGGTCGATGAAGCGTTGGAATGTCTGGGCTGCATTCCGTAGACCAAAAGGCATCCGGACGAATTCAAACAGTCCAAAAGGTGTTGTGATCGCTGTTTTCGGAATGTCTGCCGGTTCCACAGGGATCTGGTGAAATGCCCGCACAAGGTCAATTTTCGAAAAAACGGTTGCGTTGCTCAATCCCTGTGAGAAATCCTGGATGTGTGGTATTGGGTAGCGATCCGGCAGAGTACGAACGTTGAGAGCCCTGTAGTCCCCGCAAGGGCGCCATTCCCCTGGGGCTGTTTTCGGGACCATATGGAGAGGTGAAGCCCATGGACTGTTCGAAGGGCGGATTATTCCTGCCTCCTGTAGCTTGTTGAATTCAGCACGTGCTACCGCCAATCGTTCCGGTGCCAGGCGGCGTGGTCTGGCGAAGGTAGGTGCTCCCGTTGTAGTAATGTGATGCGTAATCGTATGTTGCACTTCTGGACGAGGGCTGGCGGGTTGGGTCACATCTTTGAATTCATCCAGGAGTGCTTGAAGTTCCGTAGATGCGACTGGGGTGACGGTGTTAACCTGTGTAGAGGTACTAGGGGAGGCTCGAAGTACTGCACCTGCGGGATCCACAATAAGTCGATGGTGTTGCAGGAAATCCCATCCAAGAATGGGTTGTTCCACATCCGCTATGAGGAAAGTCCACGTAAAGCGACCCAGAGAGGCGAAATCGAGAACCAGGGTGCAGGTCCCATACGTACGGACGGACGTACCATTGGCAGCCCGTAAGTCCAAACCAGGAGTGCGGCTCGGTTTGACCAGTGGGGGAGGCACCACACTAGCTGCTGCACCTGTGTCAACGAGGAAACGGCGTTGGTTATGANCGGTAGCGATCCGGCAGAGTACGAACGTTGAGAGCCCTGTAGTCCCCGCAAGGGCGCCATTCCCCTGGGGCTGTTTTCGGGACCATATGGAGAGGTGAAGCCCATGGACTGTTCGAAGGGCAGATTATTCCTGCCTCCTGTAGCTTGTTGAATTCAGCACGTGCTACCGCCAATCGTTCCGGTGCCAGGCGGCGTGGTTTGGCGAAGGTATAGGTGCTCCCGTTGTAGTAATGTGATGCATAATCGTATGTTGCACTTCTGAACGAGGGCTGGCGGGTTGGGTCACATCTTTGAATTCATCCAGGAGTGCTTGAAGTTCCGTAGATGCGACTGGGGTGACAGTGTTAACCTGTGTAGAGGTACTAGGGGAGGCTCGAAGTATTGCACCTGCGGGATACCTTACCTACCTTACCTTGACATAGAGGACAAGGCGAACCTCCAGTCAGATGTAGATCAGGTCTTTCTATGGGCTACAGAAAATAATATGGTGTTTAACGAAGACAAGTTCCAGCTCATGTATTCTTTGCCTTGTGGGGGGTTGAATGTAGACACAGATGTTGGTTCGTTGATTTATTGGCTAAGGCAACAAGATATATATCTGGCCAGCCGAGGTCCTCACTACTGTGGGTCTGTGAAGATGACTGACTACCGCAAGCATGGCTGGTGGCTGAGAATCTGGCATGACGTCAGAGGCCTACTCGCCTGTGATTGGTTATGTTCCAACTGGCGGGGAATTTGAATATAACACCGCTCGGACACGCTACCAAGTCGACGTCCCTTGTCGACAAGCTCTGGCTAGCTATATAGTTACAATAATACTGAAAGGACCTCGGTGGCATTCAATAATGGTTTACATGTGAAAATTGCATAATAAAACATTGAAAGAAGATCAGGTGTGCGTAATACTAGCATCGTGGCATATGCACAAAAAAAAAATTTTGAACATAATAGGCGAAAATCATGGTAACAATGCTTTGATTCAACCAGAGTATGAAGAACGTGTGTATGTCTACTTGTCAGATATGAACAATACAACTCAAGGTATTGCCTAAACAAAATTATTAACATGTGTCAATGGCATGTGCTTGAAAACAATACAAAATTAAGCAATCATTACATTAATGAACAAAATTCTGACCTAACAACCACAAATGAATTTTAAGATTAGATAATGATTTTTTTTCTTTTTTTTTCCATGTACAATATATATATTTACAAGACCAATGTACAATATATTTAATTTGCAATATATTTACAAGTTATATACAAGACCTGGAACAAGAAGACTAACATCTGCATGATAGCAGTCAGGATTCACTGGCCTCAATGTGGTTGCTAGAACATTAATGAAATCTTTATGACAAGCACTGTAAAAAAAATTACAAATGGCAGTAGACTTAACAATGGCATTTAATTTGTAACAAAATAAAATTGAGAAAACATCATACAATATATATATATTGGTAATAACAAGACATGTGGTGGAACTACTGCAAATGAATTATGCCAAACCAAACAGAATAACTGCAGAGTGCACTTAATTGTAAATTCTGCGGATATCTACACCTAGCTCATCCAGAGCACTATACAACTCTGGCTCTGACTGAGGATCAGGAACAGATGAAACTGCATGTGACAAACTATCATCTTGAGGGATAACCTCGTTATCATCTAGCCAATGGACATGTGGCGAGTGCACGGTTGAAACGAGGGGTCTAGATCTAAGATTATAAGTGCTAGTATGGGGTTGCTGAACATCAAGTGGTCTGTCAACCACAGAAGGTGGTGTCCCAATAGGAGTATCTGTCTGGGTAAGTTCATTGTCATCTTCCTCATCAGTGTCGTCAACAGTCATTTTAGCTAACTTCATATGGTCTAAATGCTCATTTATATACTCTCCTGTAACTAAATTTTTCAATCTATACTTGTTACCTTTGATAAGCTCGATTACCTTATACGGACCCAAAAATTTCTTAGTTAACTTATACATAGGACCAGACCTGTGTTGGTTAAGTATCATTACTACAGATCCAATAGTTATTTTACTGGGTTTAGCTCGTTCATTCCTTGCTCGAGTGAACTCGGCTGTAGCTTTGGACAATTGTTCTCGTATTTTCTTGAATACTAGTTGCATTTGTCTACGCTTTACTTGAACAAAATCATCTACGTTATATAAGGGAGTAGGAGGTACGTTAATCAATTCATTAGGGAGGATCTTATCTATACCATAAAGAATAGCGTGAGGTGTGTTACCTGTAGAAACATTAATCGAAGAATTTATAGCACACTGAATTAAGGGTATAAAATCATCCCAATTGTTGTTATCAAAATTCAAAGTGACTCTCAAGGCATCTAAAACTTTCCTGTTAGTACGTTCAGCGAGTCCGTTACTTGCCGGATGATAAGGCATGATGCTACATTTTTTAATGTTATATAAATCACACAATCTAGTTAAAATACTATTACTGAATTCTGGACCATTATCTGAAAGGATTACTTTAGGCATACTATATCTACAAATTATGTGGTCATGGAATGCACTGGCTATAGTTTCTGCAGTTTTGTTTGGGATAGGAACTAGTTTGCAAAATCGTGAAAAATTATCGACCATTACAAGCAAATGTTTGTTCCCTTTCTCTGTTTCAGCAAAATTTGTTAATAGATCCATCGATACTCGTTCCTAAGGAGCTTTAGTTGTTGGGTACATCTGAATTGGATTAGGTCCTGAAACATGTCCCTTGTGCTGTAGGCAAGTTAAACATCTATCAACATAATGAGAAATGTCCTTAGCCATTTTTGGCCAAAAATACTTTAATCGACCTTGTTGGAGTGTACGATCCTTTCCTGGATGTGCACTTGCAGGAGCATCATGGGTAATTTTTAACACAGTTGGTACCAAGACAGCTGGAACAACTAACTGACAACATTTCCTCGGGGCTGTCCCTAGCTTTACTACTCTACACAGTAAATTGTCTAACATAACTAATTCTTTCAATGGTACTGGCGGTTTATGAATCGGGCGAGTGTCTTGCTTAGTCAAGAATTTAATGACGGATGCCCATATGGGGTCTTGTCTCTGTTCCATTTCTACTACTGTAGCATCTAATGCTACAACATTTTGCTTTCCTGGAATATATCCAAATGTGGGATTGAATTCTTGAATTGTGAGCAAATATCTAGCAAACTTTCCAACTGGATTCTTATTTTTGAATATATATAATTATATATATATATATATATATATATATATATATATATATTGTGACGATAATCTCTTATCAGAGATTTAGCCTGCTATTTTCGTATTTCATCACGTCCTCAACAATATGCAAGATACGTTTTGTAGTGGCTAAACGTATATATCAAGACAGCCACACGCACCTCAACTCCCTCCTCCCCCCACTCCAGCACCTGCTGCACACCTGGTCGACGCGCCGAACCCTTCAACTGCCTAACTAGCGACTTGCGGCCATCCAGCTTTCTCATTGGCCGCCAACCAACACACCACTCCGGTTCCTCGCCAATCACAAGTCATCGCCAGTTATTGTTGGAGTCCCTTGCGTTTCTGCCAGCCAGAATATCTTGTGCTCTCATACTATGAACACCTAAGTGACTCACCTTGTGTGGTCAAATAGAGGTTTATAGATAGTGCATATATTCCAGCATTCATATTTTATTTACCTTTGTATGTCAATTCTCCTCCCCCATTAACGTAATCTATTTTCATGTTTATTTATTTTTCCACTTGACATTTTTTACCATTAAGCCAAGATTTTGCATTTATTTCAATTTGTTTTTTATTGTTATTAAAGTACATTGTTTATTATTGTGTTTTATGTTTCTTACCTTACCACAGATTACCAACCACGCAGTCATTCTTTTTTTTCTTTTTTTTCTTTTTTTTTTAATATTTATATGTGGCCCAGCACTGACACCTGCTAGTTGGAAGACTGCCGACCACCATTTCCAACTCGTTACCGTCACATATAAATGGGGGCCTGTCCACGGAGCTTCACTCAGGTATTGGTAATTGTGGTAAGCATACTTGGCTTTCATTTCCCTTGCTTCCATTATTTACATTAATCATTTTTTATTTTATATGGTGCTGTGTATATTGTACATTACGGGAATAGCATATGGTGAGAGTGAGACAACTTTGGATTACGTGGTGACTGTAGGCCGCAGTCATACTCTTAATTGGTCGTCTCCCCCTTCCGTGTTATCCTCCGTGTTTAACATCTTTGTCCCCAGATATTTCTCACTTTTTGACAGATTATCACATAGGTACCCTGGTACTGTGGTCTGTCTCCGGGTCAATAGCACCCAAGTCCTGCAATCCGACTCTAGGAGGAAAAAGAGGGCTTTAGATCCTCTAGCACGAACTATTATTGGCGAATTGGGACCTCGCCGATAGTTCTCGTCACCAGTTGACACTCGCACCCCTACTCGTCGGTCAGACTGATGGTATTTACCCAAGGTAGGGAATTGGCGTTCTTTCTTTTGAGCACAAAGTTCGCTAATTCTGTAAATACCATATTCAATTTCAGTGGGTACCATTGCTTATGTTCTATAGTGACTTGGCAAGGTATGACTACATTTTTTGGACTACCTCATTTATTTTGAAGCCATTTAGTGTTTCACTTGTATTTTAAACTCAGTTTTCACTAATTAGTAGGATTTTCTTGCCTTTATCCTCCCATAGTGAGTACCAGGTACAAGATTTCCTGCGACCTTATTCATTTACCATCTTGAATTAACTTTAATTATTAATAATTCCCCACAGGATAGGTATCAGTTGCCACGTTTCCTGTTTCTGACATTCACCATATTCTCACTATATATTCGTGTCTCCTTTGTTTTGCTATATTTTCACCATGTTCCGCTTACAAGCTTTCAAGGCAAATCCAGAAGGTGAAATAGGGAACTTACGTCATGCAAGAAGGGTCGAATTGATAACTCTTGCACACGAGTATCAATTGGAAGTTCCCCCTGGAGCCAACAAATATACCGTAAATAATCTAATTGTAGATCATCTTTTGGATGAAGGGAAGATAGATTCTGATACTCATGACCAATACACTATTTCAGATAAACATGACTTGACAGCAATCAAACTCAAGTTAGAACTTGCTAAGATCGAGCGAGAGCAACAAAAGGAAGCAGCTGCAATCAGAGAACGTGAAGCTGCCCTCAGAAAGGAAGAACAAGAACGTGAAGCTGCCCTCAAAAAGGAAGATCCGCCTCAAGGAAAGGGAGGCCGCACTGAAGAAAGAAGAAAGTGAACGTGAGTTGGCCTTATACAAACAGCGACTCGAGATACAACGAGACCACGACAAACGACAGGCAGAAGCAGCTCTAAACTGTCGTGACCGAGAACTCACGAGGGACGCTGCACACCAAGCTCAACTCCAACAAGCGGCAGCTAGTCTTCCTCCCAGTTTCAATATCTCCCATGCAAGTAAGTTAATGCCCCCGTTCCTCGAAACGGAGGTTGATGTGTTCTTTACCACTTTTGAGACCCTTGCTGTTCAACTTAATTGGCCTGACGACCAATGGGCTACCCTTCTCAGAGTACATTTAACAGGTAGAGCAGCAGTCACACTCAGCACTTTGGCTTCGGAAAACGACTACACCACCCTGAAACAAGCTGTGTTGGACGCCTACCTTCTCTCCACCGAAAGCTATCGACGAAAGTTTCGTGACTACGTCAAGGCAAGTACCACCACCTTCTTAGAATTTGCTAACACCAAACGAAGATATTTCATGAAATGGCTGGAGGCAGCACATGTCTCTACTTTTTCAGAACTTGTCAACCTCATACTGGTTGAAGAATTTTTGAGACGTGTACCTCCTCCTGTCCGCCTATACTTAGCAGACAAGGAAGAGACGGAGTTAGTGAAGTGTGCGAAGTCAGCTGACACTTACAGCCTCATCCACCGGCTGACTCCAGAACCTACCAGCAAGAAGTCTTGGTACAGTTACGAGAAAGCGAGCCCAGATCAAGGTACCTCTCAACTGTACTGCAGGTATTGTCGATTATATGGACACACCATTGACAAATGTGGTAAGTCCCAATCTAAAGGTAACATCGAACCCCTAAGTCTAAACCTACTCACCCTAAGTCCGGTAAGCCTGTAATGAATGTTGGTGTTCATGCTAATGATCTCTCTCTCTTTACCAAGCATCTATATCCAGGAACTATCTCTACCCACGGTTCAGATTCAGAGGGACGTTTCGGACTTAAGATCCTACGGGACACAGCGGCTCTACAATCGATCGTCTTGAAATCGGCTGTGCCCAACGTCGCCTACACAGGAGAGACTGTGTTCATCACTGACCTTACTGCTACAACTCCTTATCCCCTTGCCAGAGTTTACCTGGATTGTCCCTTCGTGACCGGTGAAGTCCAAGTCGCCGTCAGGGAAAAGCCTTTTCCCATGCCTGGAGTGCAACTTCTCCTGGGCAACGACTTGGCAGAAGACCAACAACCAAACAACCTGATCGTCAAGGACATATCCGAGGTAAGCAACTCTGTGGTGGATAACCCGATTTTTGAACATTTTCCAGTAAAGGTTCAAGAGAGTGATGAAGGTTCTCCTCCTGTTATGGTGACCACCCGTGCTCAAGCTGCACGTCCACAGCCAGCCGACTCTACTGCTACCGCTGTCCCTCAGGACCCTTCGAAACTACCCCCTAACCTGACCGCGGTGGAGTTCCGTAAGTTACAGAGAGATGATCTTACCTTGACACCATTATTCTTTCAGGCTGAAACCCAATCCGACAGTGTTCCTGGGTTCTTTATGGAGAACGAAATACTCTATCGCAGGTATAGACCCAGTAAACTGAAGGACGAGGACGATTGGGCAGACGTTGAACAACTAGTGATTCCTACCAGCCTGCGGCCCACGATTCTACACCTGGCCCACGGCGCTTTGTCACACTATGGGTTCAACAAGACTTACCATGGAATTCGACAAGACTACTACTGGCCAGGTATGGTAAACGACGTCAAATCTCATGTCAAATTATGCCACGTGTGTCAGTTAGCCGGGAAACCGAACGTTTCCATTCCCAGAGCACCACTGATACCCATCCAGGTGCCTGAGGAACCGTTCCACAAGCTCATTATCGACTGCGTTGGTCCTTTGCCTCGGACCAGTGCAGGCAATGCATATATCTTAACCATCCTGTGTCCTACCACCAGATTTCCGATAGCAGTTCCAGTGAAAAATATTACAGCTGCTACAGTGGTGAAGAATCTACTGAAAATCTTCACCCAGTATGGATTTCCGAGGGAGATTCAGAGCGACTGTGGCACCAACTTCACCAGTGATCTCTTCAAACGGACTCTGGAGGAGTTCAACATCAAACAGGTACTGTCCAGCCCCTATCATCCTGCTTCACAGGGTTCTCTCGAGCGTAGTCATCAAACCATCAAGGCACTCTTAAAAAAGTTCTGTAATGAGACCTCAAAGGATTGGGATAGGCAAATTGATCTCATCATGTGTATTTTCAGAAGTCTTCCCAACGAGTCACTAGGAGTATCTCCTTATGAGATGCTCTACGGACGTAAGTGCCGTACACCTCTCAAGGCTTTCAAGGATTCTCTACGTGATGACACCTTCAGTGAGCATCAGAATGTGCCCCAGTATCTTCAAAATCTCCGACACATTCTAGAGAGGGTCCATTCCTTTGCCAGCAACAACCTACAGAAAGCCCAGGAGAGGATGAAGACTCGTTACGACCAGCACTGTAAAGTAAGGAAGTTTACACCAGGAGACTTAGTGCTTGCCTATTTCCCTATCCCAGGTTCTCCTTTACAGAACAGGTTCTCAGGACCCTACCGTGTTAAGGAGTGCCGGAACAACTTCAACTACGTTCTCGAGACCCCCGATAGGCGGCGGAAGACCCAGCTGTGCCACATTAATTTACTCAAGCCCTACCATGGGGTTCCTCCCACTGTGTTAACCAATTTCACCTCATTTACAGGTCCATACAGCCACAGTGAGACCTTCCCTGCTTCTCCTTCCGAGAGCACTGACACTGAGACAGCGCTCTCTAACTCAGAAATCCTTACTAACCTTCAACATCATTTTCAGGACGATAATAGTGCTCCACTAATCAAACTCGTCAGAGAACATCAAGAGTTGTTTCGAGATGATCCCCAAGAGTGTACTGTAACTCAGCACGACATCCAACTGCTACCTGACACCCAGCCGATTCGCCAACCGTTCTACCGAATCAGCCCGAGCAAAACGGAAGTCATGCGGGCTGAGGTACAGTATCTCTTGGACCATGGACTGGCTACCCCCTGTGAGTCCCCCTGGGCCTCACCATGCATCCTGGTACCCAAACCTCACGGCAAAATCCGTCTGTGTACGGATTATAGGAAGTTGAACCAGGTCACAGTGAAGGACGCCTACCCAATACCCAGGATAGACGACATTTTGGATGCCATTGGTAATGCCCGCTACCTGTCTCAGGTAGACTTACTAAAGGGCTACTACCAGGTGAGTTTAACGGAGCGAGCTAAGGTACTGTCCGCCTTTATAACCCCGTTTGGTCTCTACAGGTACAATCGCCTTCCCTTTGGACTCTGCAATGCCCCAGCCACCTTTCAGAGAGCTGTCAACCGCGTCATCCAGGGCTTGGACAACACCTACGCCTATTTGGACGACATCGTGGTAGCATCCAACACCTGGAGCGAACACCTGCTCCAGCTACAACGATTGTTCTACAAGCTCCTGAAAGCCGGCCTCACCATCAATCTGGGCAAGTCCACCTTCGCGAAAGGTAAAGTGCGGTACCTGGGTCATGTTATAGGGAGTGGCAGCCTGGCTCCGTTAAACATTCACATTCAAGCAATCCAACAGTATCCACAGCCTACTACCAGGAAGCAGCTCCTGCGCTTCCTTGGTCTTGCTTCCTATTACCGTAGGTTTGTGAAGAATTTTAGCACTGTTGCAACCCCATTAATCACCTTAACCAGTCCCAAGCAACGGTATAATTGGACCAGAGAGCAAACCGTTGCATTCGAACAACTCAAATTCCTCCTCTGTTCTAATCCCATTCTCGCCTCACCAGATATCAAGAAGCCTTTCATCCTCCATGTCGACGCCAGTGGTACCGGCATCGGAAGTGTCTTAATGCAGCAGCGAGGCGAGGAGGTTCTACCTGTCAGCTACTACAGTTGCAAGTTGAAGCCTCATCAGAAGAACTACAGTACTATAGAGAAGGAACTCCTGTCCATCGTCCTGAGCTTACAACACTTTGCACCATATCTGCACGGTGCTAGGTCCACTACCATCTATTCGGACCACAACCCTCTGAGATTCTTACATCAAGCCCAATTTAATAACCAACGTCTGCTGCGATGGGCTTTATATCTTCAAGGCTTCAATTTAAAGATCTGCTACATCAAGGGGCCTGATAACATCATCGCTGACGCCCTCTCCAGAGTGCATGAGGTAGAGGCAGCTCCACCTCCCACTCTACCTCCAGTGAACATGACTCACCCGAAACAGCAGGCTTCGGGGGAGAGTTGTGACGATAATCTCTTATCAGAGATTTAGCCTGCTATTTTCGTATTTCATCACGTCCTCAACAATATACAAGATACGTTTTGTAGTGGCTAAACGTATATATCAAGACAGCCACACGCACCAGCAACTCCCTCCTCCCCCCACTCCAGCACCTGCTGCACACCTGGTCGACGCGCCGAACCCTTCAACTGCCTAACTAGCGACTTGCGGCCATCCAGCTTTCTCATTGGCCGCCAACCAACACGCCACTCCGGTTCCTCGCCAATCACAAGTCATCGCCAGTTATTGTTGGAGTCCCTTGCGTTTCTGCCAGCCAGAATATCTTGTGCTCTCATACTATGAACACCTAAGTGACTCACCTTGTGTGGTCAAATAGAGGTTTATAGATAGTGCATATATTCCAGCATTCATATTTTATTTACCTTTGTATGTCAATTCTCCTCCCCATTAACGTAATCTATTTTCATGTTTATTTATTTTTCCACTTGACATTTTTTACCATTAAGCCAAGATTTTGCATTTATTTCAATTTGTTTTTTTTTGTTATTAAAATACATTGTTTATTATTGTGTTTTATGTTTCTTACCTTACCACAGATTACCAACCACGCAGTCATTCTTTTTTTTCTCTTTTTTTTTCTTTTCTTTTTTTTAATATTTATATGTGGCCCAGCACTGACACCTGCTAGTTGGAAGACTGCCGACCACCATTTCCAACTCGTTACCGTCACAATATATATATATATATATATATATATATATATATATATATATATATATATATATATATGTGTACTGAATAATCTCGTATATGTGAAGTGATTGCCAGTGATATCGCTTTTATGAGGAATTATAGATTTAAAGAACAGTACAGTGAGTAAGTGCATTCACAGTAAATATTATTAAGAATAGTGTATCTTTTGGTACGGTGGAAAATCACTTAGAGATCAGTGAGAATAAGATATTAATTGTGTGACCAGTGGAGTGGTGTATCGCGACCTAGGGGAATCATAAATATGTCATGTGAATGATAAATATATTGGTTCGCGAAGAGTTAAAGAAACGGGGAGCGCCAGAGAGAAAACAAGTACTATTTTTTCTCACAGGTGCTAGGGCCCAGGATCAGCTGACTTTGACAGGTGACGCGAGGGGTTGCCGTGTGTTACCATCCGGTGTGCTCCAGATTATTTGCTGTGAAGTGAGCAGCCGTTATACTCATGCCTGATATGTTTTTTGATGCATTTATATATCTCCTTGTTTTTAAGTAAAATACCAAAACTCTTTGGTGTTTGATATCATCCCCTCCATATATCTTGTGACTGATAAATATATATATATATAATTTACGATAAATATATCTATAGAGTATATTCGTAGGCTCATAATGTCATCGGGGTTCACGGTTCGTGGATAAAGCAACGGTAGACAAGATACCTCTCGAGGTGGTTGCTCTAACTAATACCCTGATCACCATCGTTTTCTGTGGGTCTTCGGCTCAATCCTCTCGGCACCAACGTGCACGCCCAGTGGATGTGTAACTCATATCTTGTATAGATTGAGCCGCTGTCACTTGTAGTACAGTTATGCTAGTGTCCCAGCTGTGTACTAGGGGTACAAGTGATCAAGGATGAACAAACCAGCGCGGTTATTTCCGTACGCTATTGGGGGAGTCCAGGTTGCTTACAATGTCTCTATGGCGCTGTGTCCACTCTCAGAATGAGAGGCGCTGCCCAACAAACTCGTCCCTCGGGGCAAAAGTTAAAAATAAAAAATTTAAAGAAACAGCACCTCCCAGGAGAGTATTCCCAGTCGATCTCCCAACCGGCCTCAAGGTCGTAGAAAGAGTGGAGACACAGATTATTCCATCAATCTGTGGCCCGCCCCCGACACCGAACTCTTATACTGCCTTCAAGGTCGCCAAGTGGTGTTTTAGGTGTCCAGTCACACCACAGTGGTGTTGTGTAAATTGTGGCCTAAGAGCAAGGTCGACTATTCATGGTCATCAGGCTAGTAACGAATTCTGTCTCTCTGATCATTACTTCCTTTACACAGTC